>JAPDNY010000001.1:280740896-281158845 GCA_029375565.1 Gekko gecko | reverse complement strand
CATTAGCACAGTTAAGGAAACCAAATAGGAAACTAATGGCTATAAAAGTATCCAGATTAGTTAGCTTGATAGTTTCTGTCTTGTATGGGTACATATATTTGTTTCTTAAAATTACAAAATTAAACTCTATCAGTGTCTTACTTGGAGGGAGCATCACAGAATGGATTAGTTCAGGGGTCCCCAGCCTTTTAAACCGGAATTCTGACACAGAATGTTGGGTCGAAGCACAAAATGTCTGCCAGAGGCGGCAGAGCCAATCATAAAATGGCTGCCACAGGAGGCAGAGCTAAGCACAACATGTCAAGGAGAGAGGTTATTTCTTATATTCTGAAAGCAAAGCCAGGATATTGTTGGATACTTCAGTCTGGTAAATGGAGCTGTGAACTGGCAAGACAGATCTTTCCAAAAACCTGAGAAGGCTCCCATGTTTGCAGAAAAAATTGAAATCTAAAAAAACAAACCACCCATCCCCTGGGAAGCTCAAAAAATCCAAAAATGATAAAAGGAGCACCTGTAACTTTAAGCAATGGATTCCCTCAGCGGCTGCTGCTACGCAATTACAATATTTCAAGATGGCTTTCTCTGAGTAAAAGGCAGGGGGAGGAGGCAGGGCCCTTTCCAGAACTATTTTGCCTTTTGAGGCAGGATTCATTAGGGCCAGGCCAGACTGGGGCTGCCAACTCCAGGTTGGAAAATTGCTGAAGATTTTAGGGTAGAGTTTGAGGAGGGCAGGGTTTGAGGAGGGGAGAGGCTGCAGCCAAATATAATGCCATACAGTCCATGCTCCAAAGCAGTCATTTTATCCAAGGGGACTGATCACTGTTGTCTGGAGTTCAGTTGTAATTTGGGATATTCCCAGATCCCACCAGGAGGCTGGCAACTCTACGCCTGGAAGTAACCTCTGGGTGATTGGATACCACCCAGCTCGCATGACTGAGCCTAGGTTTGGCTGCTTGCTACTGTTCAACAGCAGTAGGGCTGCCATTCCCCTGATGGGGGCAGGGGTTTGCCTGCTTTCAGGCCCCCAGATCTGCCAGCCCAGATTCATCTGCTGGGGAGAACCTGCCCGCAAAGTGCCTGGTCCGCGGCAATGCGCCCAGAGGTGATGTCATTGCGCAGGGCACGCTGCGGGGGGGGGAGTCAATTGTTTAAGGAAAAGCCATAGAGTTTTTCCTTAAATGGTAGAGTGTACCCTGCAACATGCCATGCACGATGACGTCACTTTTGGGTGATGTCATCATAGGGCCGGCATCCCCCCCACTGGTGTCAAGGTAAGACCTGGGAACCCTAAACAGCAGCAATCCTATGAAAGTCAGTGTGGTGTAGTGGTTAGAGCTTCAGAGTGGGGTTTGGGAGGCCCAGGTTGCAATTACCATATTGCTTTGGAAGCTCACTTGGGGTGCATTCAGATGGGCAGCTAATCCCGCCATTAGCCCAGCTCTAATTTGATCCTGATCTTTTTAATCCATCGTTGCATGACCAGACAGCCCCCGTAGTGAATCGCCTTACCGTGCACTGCCTCCACTGTGGACCGTCTAGACAGCATCCACTGAAGGAAGTGTGTGCGGTGAGGTTTTTTTTAAAAAAAGTTTGTGCATGCATATAATCGTGAAATCATGTCCTTGTTTATCCGTGCATGCATATAATCATGAAATCATGTCCTTGTTTATCCACGCATGCGTGGAATTGAATGTAGAGGTTTTTAAAAAATGGCACCTGAAGGGAGGATTGTGCGCTGGTATGATCAGACAGGGGAAACATTGGCCTGTTAGGTATGGAAAACTCCAGATTTAAACTAGTATCTTTTAAGTACGGCTCCAAAGCACAGCAAAACGGGATGCTCATGGAAGAGGGATGTTTCCCAGATGTTGAGGTCTGGACATTACCTTTAATGTGTGTGTTTGCTGCTCCTTCCAATTTGGTGTCATCTGCAAATTTAATGAGTAGCCAATTATACAAATATTGAAAAGTACTGGGCCCAGAACTGAGCCCTGTGGCACCCCACTGGACACCACTCTCCATTCAGATGAAATGCCATTAACAACTGCTCTCTGAGTGCGGTTCTCCAACCAGTTCCCTATCCACCTAATTATCCTAGAGTCCAGTCCACAGTCCTCTAGTTTGCCCATCAGAATACCACGAGGAACCCTGTCAAAAGCTTTACTGAAATCCACGTAAACAATATTAACAGCATTCCCTTGATCCAGTAAGCTTATCACTTGATCAAAGAAGGAAATGAAGTTGGTCTGGCAGGACCTGCTGGGGACAAATCTGTGCTGACTTCTCTGGATTACCAAGTTGTCCATTAGATGCTGGCAGATTGATCCCTTTAAATTCTGCTCCAGTATCTTCTCTGGGACAAAGGTCAGACTGTCTGGCCTGTGGTTTCCTGGGTCATCCCTCCTCCCCTTTTTCATAACTGGGATAATATCTGCCCTCCAAGTGGTCTGGAAGATGATGGACAAAGGCTCTGCAAGCTCTCTAGCAAGTTCTTTGAGCACTCTTGGGTGAGTACCATCTGGCCCTGGGGATTTGTATTCATTCAGTACAGCCAGGTGCTTCTCAACTACCTCTCTGTCCATGTCAACCAGCAGTTCAAATGCCATGCCTTGCCTACTATCATCTCTAGATGAGTCTGTTCTCTTCTTTAGAGAAAAAAACCCAGGCAAAATAGGCACTGAGTCTCCTTTATCTTGCTTTCAGTTCCCCTGGAGAAAATATCTGCTTTGGAAGGTGGACTTTATGGCATTATACCCTGCTGAGGTTTCTTCCCTCCCTCAATTTGGCAACCCTAAGAGAAACTGACATCTGTAACTGGGAGATTTGTTGTGATTCCAGGAGATCTCCATCCCACACCCAGAGGTTGGCAACCCTACAAAGAGAGGTAAGTAGGAAAAGGAGAAAGACTATGGGGGCTTTCAGGAAAGGAAAAGAGGAAATAGGAGAGAGGAAAGTGAGTCACCACCGGCAAGCCCTTGCAGGTTCCCACTTGTGTAACTCTAACAGTAACTCTTCAACAATTCAAGCAGAAGCTCTGCTTAATAGTGTATCTTTTAAATGAACACACGGCTTACCCTCACTTATGCAGTAAAGATCCTTGGGCTGTTGTGGCAGTTGCTGATGAAGCAAATCTGCACAGTCGGTCAGAAGCCCTGCTGAGCAAATGCCCCACTTGGTCTGCCCACTTTCTAAAAACATTTGGTGGGCACCAGGAAAGATGTTGGTATGTGCCATGCCACCCATGGGCACCACGTTGGGAACCCTTGGATTAGTTCTATCTTTAGCAGACTTGTCAATGTATGCTTGCTACATATGTTCAGTTCTGCATTATGTTCCAATACGTTATCTTGAAGTAATCTTATATTTGTCTGATGTCTCTTGCATGTTTACCCAAGGGTACTTGAGGTAGCAATTAGTATGTATTTTGCAATATAGATCAGGAATATTTCAGTAGTTGAGGCTTAAACCTCTCTCTTGTTATTTATGTTATCTGATTGTTCTCAATGTGGAAGAGAAAGTGCAGTAGAGGCATCTGGAATGTGATCAAGCATGCTGGCCAGTGTGAGCTTAAGTCCATGTATTCCCATTTTTGAGCAAGGAATTCTTTCAGCTTCTGATCTGAAAATGCATAAGGCCTTTGTTGCTATAATGCTAGTGGTAATTTAGCATTTGAGTGACCCAAACAGAATGCTTATTTATCCATCTGAGTAACTTCTATCCTGCCTCTCCACCATATGCTAATAGAATATGATATGCTAATGAACAGCCAGATCTTTTCTTCTGGCAAAAGATGGGTGAATATTATTAGGATCACACATAAAATGCTCAGCACCTTGTATTGACACAGCTATGCTCAACATGTCCGAAGGGTTTAGGTAGTGTACATGTGATAGATGCACAAACGTAACTGCACAGTGAAATGTCTGTTTAGCTTACAAGATGATGAGAAAAGGGAATGTAACAGCAGTGGAAATTCTACTTAATCTCTCATTAACAGTGACATAGTAAAATCTCAATTTGGTGCTGTGAAATAATAATACACGCCCACCAATGTACAGCCCCACAGAACAAATGTTACACAAACACTAACTATGGGACGCACATATGCATGAGACATACATGGTCCCCGCGGTATTAATATATTATTATTCACACCCCTGGTGTATTATTGAAGACAGCCAGCATGGTGTCATGGTTAAGAGCAGCAGACTCTAATATGGAGAACTGGATTTGAATCTCTGTTCCTCCACATGAAACCTGCTGGGTGGTTCTCTCAGAACCCTCTCAGGCCCACCTGCCTCACGAGGTGCCTGCTGTGGGGAGAGGAAGGGAATGCTATTGTAAGCTGCTTTAAGACTCTTTAAGGTAGAGAAAAGCAGGGTATAACAACCTACTCTTCTTCTCCTTCACGTCTGCTGACTTGGGTCCTTAGTGGCTCCTGTCAACCAAAGACAGTACCAGTGCCACTTGAAGCAGAGTTACACCTTTCTAACTCTGTTGAAGTCAATGTGCTCAGAAGGGTGCTCAGAAGGGTACAGCTCAGTATGATGCTGTAACTCTCACAGTATGATGCTGTAACACTCCAACAGGTGGTCAGTTGATCGTTTTCTTGAGTTGGTATGGATGCTCTGTGGTAGCCAACCCCACTACTAGTATGTTCTACTTTGCATACAGGATAAATAGTGTGCATTGAGATCTGTAGCCATATTTAGACCAAATCCATTGCTCTGCCAGGTTTATACGCTTGGACCTTATATTCTTATATGACACTAAATTATTCAGGATGGTGAAAACCAAGGATGACGGTGAGGAGGATCTTCACAAACTGGGTGAGTGGATGACAATGTGGCAAATGAAGTTCAGTGTTGGTAAGTGTAAGGTGATGCACATTGGGATGACAAAAAAAAAGAATCCCAGCTTCAGGTATAGGCTAATAGGTTATGAGCTTGCTGAGGCTGAGAGGGAAAAAGATCTTGGGGTCATAGTAGATACGTCAATGAAAGTGTCAATCCAGCATGCTGCAGTAGTGAAAAGGGCAAACTCTTATGTTAGAGATTATTAGGAAAGGGACTGAAAATAAAATGGCCAATATTATAATGCCTCTGTATAGATCTATGATGCAGCAGCCTCCTTTGGAATACTTTGTACAGTTCTGGTCACCGTGTCTCAAAAAAGACATTGCAGACCTGGACAAAGGACAAAAGAAGGTAACAAGAATATTAGGGGGTTGGAGCAGTCTGGGACTTTGCAGTTTAGAAAAGAGATAACTAAGGGTGGGCATGATAGAGGTTTATAAAATTATACATGGGGTGGAGAGAGTTGCTAAAGAAAACTTTTTCTTCCTTTCCTAAAATACTAGAACTTGAGAGCAGCGAAGCTGATGGGCAGTAGATTCAGGATGGACCAAAGGAAATACTTATTTACATAGTGAGTGATTAAAATATGGAGGATGTAGTAATGGCCGCAGACATAGATGGCTTTAAAAGGAGATTGGACAGATTCATGGAAGACAGGTCTATCACTGGCTGCTAGCCATTATGACTAAAAGGAGCATTCACATCAGAGGCAGTAGACCTCTGAATACCAATGCTAGGAGGCAACATCAGGGGAAGCCCTCAGCCTCTATGCTCTGTTGTTGGCCCTCCAGAGGAACTGGTTGGCAACTTTGTGAGATAGGATGCTGGACTAGATGAACAACTGGTCTGATGCAGCAGGGCTCTTCTTATGTTCTTATGGATCTGCATACAGCTGTAATGCACCTACATGCTGACTGTTCACCCTTAGGGCACCATCAGTTTGATTGTATGCTCTTATGTGACTGCTGGGCCCTGACTTTGCTCCTATGTCCTATTGCTTTTTTTAAAAAAAATATCAATTGTTGCGAGATTTTTGTCCCAGCCAGGCCCTTCAGCTTTCCTACTGTTGCTAAGATGTCCCAGTTGTCAGAGGAAATGGCTAGTTGAAGCTTTTCATTACATGGAGCTCAGTCACATCATATGATCATTGCTCCAGATCAAACTGATGTTAAAGGCACAGTCTAAGCGACCAGTTTAAAAACTGGCAATCCTGGCATAGACCTTAGCCATAGCAAGAAATAACACATATTCATGGTTTCGCCTACTTATTTCTGCAGGCTCTTAAAGGCAAAGGAATGAGCAAGGTATTTTATTTGTTACAGTCAGATGGCAGCCATTCTTTCCTTCTTCAGCCTCAGATAACCCTTCGAGTCACACTGATTAGTAGTGATAAGATGTTTAGTCTGATGTCATTCCTTTAAATCTGTGATTATTTGTTGTTGTTGTTGTTCAGTTGCACAGTTGAGTCTGACTCTTTGCAACCCCATGGACCACATAATGCCAGGCCTTCCTGTCTTCCGTCGTGCTCTGGAGTTTGCTTAATTTCATGTTTGTTGCATTAATAACACTGTCTAACCATCTCCTCCTTTGCCGTCCCCTTTGCGACCCCATGGACCACATAATGCCAGGCCTTCCTGTCTTCCGTCGTGCTCTGGAGTTTGCTTAATTTCATGTTTGTTGCATTAATAACACTGTCTAACCATCTCCTCCTTTGCTGTCCCCTTCTTCTTTTTCCTTCAGTCATTCCCAGCATCAGGGTCTTCTCCAGTGAGAGCTCCCTTCTCATTTGGTGGCCAAAGTATTTGAGCTTCAGCTTCAGTATCTGGCCTTCCAGGGAACAGTCAGGGTTGATTTCTTTTAGGATTGACTGATTCGATCTCCTTTAGTCCAAAAGACTCTCAAGAGTCTTCTCCAGCACCATAATTCAAAAGAATCTATTCTTCGGCGCTCGGCCTTCCTTATAGTCCAACTTTCGCAGCCATACATTACTACTGGGAATACCATTGCTTTGACCATATGGACTTTTGTTGGCATGGTGATGTCGCTACTTTTTATTATGCTGTCTAGGTTTACCATTGCTTTCCTCCTAAGGAGCAGGCATTTTTTAATTTCATGGCTGCGGTCACTGTCTGCAGTGATCTTGGATCCCAGGAACATGAAGTCTGTCATTGCTTCCATGACTTCCCCTTCTTTTTGACAAGGAATGATGGGTCTGGATGCCATGATCTTAGTTTTTTTGATGTTGAGTTTCAAGCCAACTTTTGCGTTCTCCTCTTTCACATAGAGCAAGAGACTCTTGAGGTCCTCTTCACTTTCTGCCGTTAGAGTGTTATCATCTGCATATCTGAGGTTGTTGTTATTTTCCCCAGCAATCTTAATTCCGGTTTGTGATTCATCCAGGCCGGCATTTCTCATGATGTACTCTGCATATAAATTAAATAAGCAAGGTGATAATATACATCCTTGTCATACTCCTTTTCCTATTCTAAACCAATCAGTTGTTCCATATCTGGTTCTAACTGTCGCTTCTTGACCCTTATACAGGTTTCTCAAGAGACATGTGAGGTGGCCTGGTACTCCCATCTCTTAGACTTGCCATAGTTTGTTGTGATCCACACAATCAAAGGCTTTAGTGTAGTCAATAAAGCAGAAGTAGATGTTTTTCTGGTACTCCCTTGCTTTCTCCATAATCCAGCGAATGTTGGCAATTTGATCTCTAGTTCCTCTACCTCTTCGAAACCCAGCTTGTATTTGGGGTATGTTTTCAACAGCCACCAGCATTCTGATTTCCAGAGGCCTGTCTAGAGAACTTTGGTTTCCAAACAGAATACCTCACTTTTCTTGTGAGAGACCTCTGCTGTCTGCCTCCCTGTCCAACCCTGTTTGGTGACATCACCAGCAAGCACGTTTTGATGTAGTGGAGTTTCCTCTGGTAAACTGGCAATTTTGTCTATGCATATTAAGCTGCTGTTAAAAAAGGAAGAGCAGTAAATCTTACAGAAAAAACCTTTATGTTTACATCACACAGGAAGCAGGTTTTTTTTTTTTACTAACAACAGAAGAGCTTTTAATTTGAAAGGTCCTTAGTTTGGCCCTTGTTTTCTATTGCAGGCAAGTAGGACAGTGAAACAAAGGTTTCTCATAGTAAATGTATTATAGGCAAGTTTCATATGCCTCTGAGACCTTTATACTCCCACCTGCACATTATGGCTCTAATAAACACATTATCAGGTCGTGAAAATGATGGCAAACATGTGACTGGAGGATCTGATAAGTCAGCAACAAAGATTAGCAGGTCTTCTATTTTTTTCCCTCAGTGAAAAGCTGCACAAGATTCCCATATTTAAAACAATTGCAGCATGTGAATTTACTGCACTTAAATCATTACTGGCAATTAGTATGTGTCAGAAGGTTGCAGCTGGCTCCAATTACAGGTAAGATTTTATAGATTTGAACTTAATTGTATGCACGATAGTGGGGCTGGGGGACGCAAGCCAGGAAAAATGCACTCACACCTCTCTGAAATTGGAATGTTATCTTTATTATATTCTTTTGGCTTTCACCCTCATGAGGGCAAAGGAAGGAAAGAAAAACAACTGCTGAAGCTCTTTTGTGTTGCCCCCGAATAATTTACTGAGTCTAGTGAAACACTGAAACTGCCATTTTATTCCACTCAGTCATTTGGAACCCTACTGACTTCCTCTTAGCTGTCTTAGCTGAGGTTTTACCTAGGGGTGCAAATGATATTTTAACTACACTCTAGGGCCTTTTCACAGTTAAAAGTTGACTCCATATCTAGAGATAAAATTTGGACCACTGAAATCTATACATCTCCTCTTACATACAGATTACATACAGGGCAACTAGAATGATAAAAGGGTTGGAACACCTTCCCTATGAAGAAAGGTTAAAATGCTTGGGGCTCTTTAGCTTGGAGAAACGACGGCTGAGGGGTGACATGATTGAGGTTTATAAGATTATGAATGGGATGGAGCAGGTTGAGAAAGAAGTACTTTTCTCCCTTTCTCACAATACAAGAACTCGTGGGCACTCCATGAAATTGCTGAGCAGTCGGGTTAGAACAGATAAAAGGAAATACTTCTTCACCCAAAGAGTGATTAACATATGGAATTCACTGCCACAGGAGGTGGTGGCAGCTGCAAGCATGGACAGTTTCAAGAGGGAATTAGATAAACATATGGAGCAGAAGTCCATCAGTGGCTATTAGCCACAGGGTATAGATGGGAACTCTCAGTCTGGGGCAGGTGATGCACTCTATCCTTGGTGCTGGAGGGGGCAGCAGTGGGAGGGCTTCTGGTGCCCTGGCCCCACTGCTGGACCTCCTGATGGCACCTGGTATATTTTGGTCGCTGTGTGACAGAGTGTTGGACTAGATGGGCCATTGGCCTGATTCAACATTGGCTTCTCTTATGTTCTCTTATTTTCTTCCCTACCATCCTGCTCTGTAATTAGTCAATATTATTTAAAATTAAAACTGGCATGATCCTATCAACTTCTCCCCACCATTTTCTCCAAGTGTACATCAGTTGGAATCTTCTGTATGCATGCGTCATATCGGGCTAACTTTTTGATCCTAAATATTTGTGTTGGTATACCTGTCTGAGGAGCTGCGGTGGCTCAAGTGGTTAAGATGCTGAACTGCAGGCTGTGGAGGGTCAGTAGTTCAGCAGTTCATAAGAACATAAGAGAAGCCAATGTTGAATCAGGCCAATGGCCCATCTAGTCTAACACTCTGTCACACAGCGGCCAAAATATATCAGGTGCCATCAGGAGGTCCAGCAGTGGGGCCAGGACACTAGAAGCCTTCCCACTGCTGCCCCCTCCAACACCAAGAATAGAGTGCATCACCTGCCCCAGATTGAGAGTTCCCATCTATACCCTGTGGCTAATAGCCACTGATCGACTTCTGCTCCATATGTTGCTTGTATTGTGAGAAAGGGAGAAAAGTACTTCTTTCTCAACCTGCTCCATCCCATTCATAATCTTATAAACCTCAATCATGTCACCCCTCAGCCGTCGTTTCTCCAAGCTAAAGAGCCCCAAGCGTTTTAACATTTCTTCATAGGGAAGGTGTTCCAACCCTTTTATCATTCTAGTTGCCCTTCTCTGCACTTTTCCCAATGCTATAATATCCTTTTTGAGATGTGGCGACCAGAACTGTACACAGTATTCCAAATGAGGTCACACCAATGATTTATACAGGGGCATGATGATACTGGCTGATTTGTTTTCAATTCCCTTCCTAATAATCCCCAGCATAGCGTTGGCCTTCTTTATTGCAGTTACACACTGTCTAGACATTTTCATTGAGTTATCTACTACGACTCCAAAGATCTCTCTCTTGGTCTGTCTCTGCCAGTTCAGACCCCATCAACGTGTATTTATATTTAGGATTTTTGGCTCCAATGTGCATCACTTTGCACTTGGCCACATTGAACCCCATTTGCCACATTGATGCCCACTCACCCATCCTCGACAGATCCCTTTGGAGTGCCTCACAATCCTTCCTGGTTTTCACCATCCTGAACAACTTCGTGTCATCTGCAAATTTAGCCACTTCACTGCTTACTCCCAATTCCAAATTGTTAATAAACAAGTTAAAAAGCATCGGACCGAGTACTGATCCCTGTGGTACCCCACTGCTTACCACCCTCCACTGAGAAAGTTTCCCATTTATACTCACTCTCTGTTACCTATTTATAAGCCAGTTTTTGATCTACAAGAGGATTTGTCCTTTTATCCCATTACTATTGAGCTTACTTTGGAGCCTTTGATGAGACCCGAGTTGGAGACTTGAGTGGCCACATGATAGAGTGAGCTCCGGTCTCTAGTTCCAGCTCCTGCCAACCTAGCAGTTTGAAAGCAAGAAATTGCAAGTAGATAAATAGGTACCACTTCGGTGGGAAGGTAACAGCGTTCCATGTGCCTTGGTGTTTAGTCATGCTGGCCACATGACCACGGAAATGTCTTCGGACAGCACTGGCTCTTTGGCTTTGAAACGGAGATGAGCACCGCAACCCTAGAGTCAGATTCGACTGGCTCTTGAGCAAGGAAACCTTTACCTTTACCTTTACCTTTTACCTGTCTGCTGTTCTACTATGTGTTGGAATATGCAAGGTCCATAGTGCAGCCTTATGAAGAAGATCTGAAGATCATCCTATAGGGGGACAGCTGAAGGACTGATAGTTAAAATAGACTAGGGACTTCCCACTTTTCCAAATTATGTCCTTGCTGTCTCCTGACTGGCCATTCTGGAGACTTCCTTCTCCTGCAGAGCTTCCTTCTTGTTGTTCCTCTCACAGCAGTTAGGCTACACAGCTAAGGCTCTCTCTCATCTCATCTCATGTCTCTCTCAATTCCCCTTCCCGCCTTTGGCCTTTAGTATATTTACAGGTAGCCATCAATGCTTCCTCTAAGCTGTGGAGTCTTGTGAGCAAAAATTCTGCTTTGTGAGCTACTGGCATTAAAGTTATGAGAGAGCGATTTGGCTACTGCATAAATTAGTTTGCTCTGGAGCCATCCTTCCTGAGCTAAGACAAAAATGTGTGAGCCAGAGGCTAAAAAACTGTGAGCTAGCTCACACTAACCCAGTTTACAGGGAACACTGGTGGCAATCATTATCTCCTAGTCTCTATGGTTTATGCCTTAGGTGAAATGGTAGTCATAGAGCATTATCCATGTGTAGCCACTTCATTACTTCTGTTTCTTCTAGACTGTATGGTATACTATAGAGTCCATCCTCTGAAGCTGCCATTTCCACCAGGAGAACTTATCCCTGTAATATAGAGATCGGTTGTAGTTTGAAGAGAACTCTAGGCCGAAGAAGAAGAAGAAGAAGAAGAAGAAGAAGAAGAAGAAGAAGAAGAAGAAGAAGAAGAAGAAGAAGAAGAAGAGACTGCATTTATATCCTGCCCTTCACTCGGAGTCTCAGAGTGGTTTACAATCTCCTTTCCCTTCCCACAACAGACACTCTGTGAGGTAGGTGGAGCTGAGAAAGCTCTCTCCAGAACTCTCCTTGAGAGAACAGCTGTGACCGAACTATGGCTTGCCCAGGGTCATCCAGCAGCTGCAAGTGGAGGAGGGGGAATCAAACCTGGTTTTCCCAGATTAGAGTCCATGCATTTAACCACGACACCAAACTGGCTCTCCTGGAGGGTAATAAGCCTAAGGACCAGCAGCTGGGACAGCTGGTGCAATTCATATTCCTCACCCCATCATTTTTGAAGGTCTAAATGGGCCTAGTGACAAAAAAAATTCTCCCCAGGTATTTGGTTGAAGACTAGGGATGCCAACCCCCCAGTGGGGGGTCCCCCCACTTTCAGGCCCCACCTCTCCACTTCTGGCCAGCTGGCAAGTGGAGGGAATTACCCCCCCCTTACAGGGAAGAACACCAAAATAAAATGTGAACCGGAAGTTTTGTCCCATAGAGTTTTGCCCAAAAACCAGAGCATCCCTTCTGGGTCACATAGACATATTACATTTATTTTCAGTGTTCCTCCCCACTCCTGGTAAATTCACCCCCCCATCCCACGCTGGCAGGTCTGAGGGACCTGGCAACCCAACTGAAGACAGATAATTATATAATTTTTCTCACAATTTATTCAAGGAATATTCATATTGGCCTTCAGCAGCAACTTTAACATTTAGTCAGTGACACTTCCATCCTTCATATTTTTTGAGCGAGATTAATTCTATGTGTTTGTAGAATTGTAAGCCTGGGAAGTCCTTGGTTCAAATCTTGCTGTGCTGAAAACACATCAAAATGACTTTAGATAAGCCATGCTTTTAGGTTCAGGTCCTGCCTTGAATATGGGAATACCTTAAAGGACTGTTAGAGTTATTATTGAGGTTAATGGAGAAGTGGTGCTTTGAACATTGAAGCACTACATAAATGTTAAGTAATTACTATTACAGTTTCACAAACACAGATTGATACAATATAATATTTTGGTTCTTGCCTTTTTTCACTGTGCAAATGTTTCAGTAGCCAGAGTTTAGCTATTATCTTACAGTTCAGCTGCCTATTCGACACATAGCTGCCAGAGATATTGTTAAGCATCTGCCAGAGATGGGCTCGTTGATAGCCATTACAAGGGCCAGGGCTTTTTCAATGGAGGCTCCACACTGGTGGAATGAGCTCCTGGAGGACATCAGGGCCCTGTGGGACCTCTTAAAGTTCCTCAGGGCCTGTAAAATGGAGCTCTTCCACCAGGCCTTCGATTAGGAGCCGCCACTGACGAATAAACCATCGTAATCTGAATAAGTCACGACCCTTGTCATAACGCCAGACATGGCCTTTTTTCATCGGACCATGTATAGAAAATCACTGCCATCTGTATATACTAGCACCGTATGTAACTGTTTTATTATAAATTTTATCGTATTTATTGGTTTTATTGCATGTTAACTAATGTAAGCCGCCTTGAGCCAGTTTGCACTTGCAAGGAGGGATATAAATTGGAAGTAAGTAAGTAAGTAAATAAATAAATATAATGGTTAAGAGTATCAGAAAAGGACTAAGGACACCCCAGTTCAAATCCCTGGGTGGCTCACTGGGTGGCTGTGGACCTGTCACTTTCTTTCAGCCTAACTAACTTCACTGAGTAGTAGGGTTGCCAAACTCCAGGTGGGTTTTGGAAGTATCTTGGAATTACAACTGATCTCCAGGCAGCAGAGATCAGTTCCACTGGAGAAAATGGCTGCTTTGGAGAGTGGGCTCTGGTGTTACCATGCTGAGGTCCCTCCCCCCTAAACCCCACCTTCCTCAGGATCTAATCCAAAAATCTCCAGGAATTTCCCAACCTGGAGTTGGCAACCCTACTAGTTGTAAGGAGAAAAGGAAGGCTGAGGAACACTGTATGCTATCAGCCCGTTGGAGAAGAGATAGAACTAAAAGATGGGATAGATGTGTGTATGTAAAGTGCCATCACGTTGCAGCTGATTTACGGCAACTCCGTAGAGTTTTCAATGCAAGAGACTAATAGGCGGTTTGCCATTGCCTGCCACTGTGTAGAAGCCCTGGACTTCATTGATTGTCTCCCATCAAAGTACTAACCAAGGGCAACCCTGCTCAGGGCTCCTGAGGGCCACCATGGGCTCCCAGACAAAGATTACACCTGGGCCTTTCCATATGACCCCGATCCAAACCAAATATCATAATGAAACAAATCACTTTGCATGCTGTTACCATAAATCTGTAGTAGTACAAGAACTGGCCTGTGTGTCCATCTGTCTATTTATGGCAGGCATAAAGAGAATAAAGCTAGGAGAATAAAGCTAGGAGACTCAAAATTAGCCACCAGCTTCACAATGATTATGGGAATTCCGGGGCCAAAACAGAAAGGAGTGGAAATATCCTGGCCCAGGTGAGACCCCCCCCGCTATCTGCAATGGAAGCTAAGGGTTTCTGTGGCAGGCATAACACATCAAGAAATACAGCTACATGGTTGAAAACTGGCCACCAACCCCAGAATGATGGAGAATTTTTAAGCAACTAGTCATGTGTCTCTAATACTCTGTTCCCCAATCCATCATAGAAGGTTGGTGGGTGAAATGCTCACAGGGTTGTTGTAAGGGTAAAACAGAGGACAGGAGAAGAATGCATCTTTGGGTCTCCATTGGACAGAAAGACTGAGTATGACATTTGTTACAAATCTAATTTTTAATGCCATTAAAAAGATTATATCATTTGTCATATAGCAAAGTAGCCTTTACAAAGGCGTATTAGATCTTACACCAAATAGGGTTGCCAGCCCCAGGTCCACGTCGGGGTTCCCCCACTTCTGGGGGCTTCAATCCACACCTGGCTAACTGGCCAGTAGGGGAAGCCCTGCCCTCAAGCCCTGCCCCCAAGAGCGACCACCCACCTAGCCACCCTTCTTCCTCCCCCCTGCCCAATTTAAAGGGCTTCAGCTGATCGGCAGGTACCACATTGCCTGCCGACCAGCTAGAGGGCCTTTTAAATCTAGCAAGAGGGAGGGAGAGGAGCAGTCACAGGCTGCACACTTGGGTTGCAAAGAGACCCTTTAAAGGGTCTTTTTGTGAGCAAGGGGAGCCACAGTGCATGGGGCTAGGGGAAATCAGCCCTGCACGCCGCAGCCTCCATTCCACTCACAGCTGTCTATCAGCTGAAGCCCTTTAAACTGGGCAAGAGGGAGAGAGAGGACTGGCCAGGCAGATGGTCGCTCTTGGAGGTGGGGCTTGGGTGGTTGGGCTTGGGGGTGTTCCCACCCACCCCCAGAATGCCCCTCAAATCCCCCCACCAGAGTGATGAGGGGACCTGGCAACCCTATATACCAACAGAATAACAATGATAACAACCTAGCACCTGAACTGGGAGTTCTAACTTCCATTCAACACGTATAACACTTCCATGTTCCACTTCCATGCATGTAAAGGGTTGAGAATGGAGAAAGCATCCTTTTACTACTTTGTTAGATCATGGGGATCATCCCCCACCCTTCTGTTCATAATATTAACAAAGGTTGACTACTATACTACTATTATGTACCTTCTGTTGCCAAGCAGGATGACAATGAGAAGGAGACCAAGACTTAAAAATAAAGGGGAGGGGCATGGGAACATTAGGTGGAGGGAGAGAACAATGAATGAGAAAAGAGTGGGAAAGAGGGAGAGAAATTAGAGAAAAGACAGGGAAATGTTTTATCTTGCTGCAGCACATACAGTTTGCAAGATATGGCTGAGCTGGGTGCAAGGAAAGGAAGAGAGAAAGGCTAGGCTGCTGATGAAACTGACCTTGTTAGCAGGCTGCAGGCTGACAATTACTGTAGCAGCCATCAGTGTACTGTCTTGTCTTGATCCAGTGCTGGCTTGGTTGATGAGCTTAGCATGATCTGTTATGCAAGCTTGCTGCAGTCTAGCAGAAAGCCTAGTCTAGCCTGAGTGCCTTTAACTATGCTCAGACTACTTCCCTGTGCCCCTAGTGGCTGCAGCCAGAACTGCATCAAAAGGGAAATCATTGGAAAGGCATTTGGCTGGATGCAGCATAATAGGTGCTTGGAAAAAGATTGGCCCCCTCTTGGCGGCCATGACACTTCTCAGCTTCTGAGATCTTATGAGATTGAGCTAACCCGGGCCATCTAGGTCAGGGCATGGGACAGACAGACAGATTAGACTTCCAGAATTCAGTAAGCTCCAAGAACCAATGTGAGCTCACACCATTCTTAACAAGAATTCATATCTTCTAACTTTATCAGACTGTCTTCACATAGGGAGTCATTCGTGTAAGAAAGTATTCTGCAGAAAAATGTTAACTGATAAATGTTTGGAAATAGTACTATCTTTACTGTCTGCTTTTGTCACTGAAAGCCATCTGCTCAAGATAACTGTAGTGATAACACGTGAAAACTTTACCCCCTCCAAAATACTAATCAGCATATGAATTGGCTCATAGAAGATGAGATTATAATATAAATGTTTTTACACCCTAATTATTAAAAATCCAATTGGTTCTATATGACAGTTATAGTTTGTAATAAATTCAAAATGCTTATAGCTTCTCAGCTAAAAAGAAATTATTTAAGAGCAAAGTGTTATGATTGCTTCCTATGCTTCACATTTCTCTCCCCAAATATAGCACAAAATAATGAAGCACTAATTTCCCCATGTGTACAAAATGTTTCAGCCTCACACTGTTTAATTTAACATGCTAGTGTTATACAGAGTACTAGAACCCTAAGCAGCCATTTCCAAAACTTCTGAAGACATCTTTACCACCTCCCCTCACTTCAACTACCTGCTAAAAATGAGGACTCATGGTTTTATGGAAGAACCCGGAAGAATCTATGCTCCCTTTCAACATTTCCTCTCCAGTACTGGTTCCATCTTGGGACAACTCTGTCACGGGTTTAGACTACTCTTCTATGCAGTCAGTTAGTGATGATACTTTTTGAAACATACTATAACGATCTTTGTTGTGGGAGCAGATGTCAGCCCACACAGGTCACTCTTAACAAGGAGAAAAACTGAAGCTTTTGCTTAACCCCCTTTTCTATGTTTTGAACTCATTTTTATTGGCTTAAAAATCTTGCCCAAGTTCTTTTAATTGAACTGTGCCACATAAAAAAAAACCTAACGATAAGTCTGTTTTTCATGGTGTTTCTCATACAGAAGTGCAGGAGAAGGTGCAGCACAGTGTAGTATATATGCTTCATGCCAGGATTGTGTTCAAGTGCTCAAAACATAAATGTAGGCAGATGGAAACAGGCGCTCGCCATATGTTCCTTATCAGGTCACTGCAGAGGGTTAATATCTATATATTTATGTCTAGGCTCAGGTCTGGAGATTTGGAGATGATTGCTGTAACCTGTATTTGGGGCTGTTGCTTTCTGCTGCTCTGAGTATTATTCTGATTTACTGTATTTGCATTACAAGGGCATAGGAGTGCTGCCATGTCAGTTTGCTAGCGGGCCATTTATACATGAATGGTGACAGACCCAGTGAAGGTGGTCTGTAGACAGCAACAGTGTGTCTCTGAACTGCTCAGATTAGTGAGAGAATGCCTAACCATGAAGCCTTTAGAGGCACTATAAAGACAGTGAATAAATTGTTAGAGAGTGGTGTTTGAGATCCAAATTTAAATTGGTCTACAGGTTTTGCCCCCATTTTTATCATTATCATAAAGGTTAGGTTGAAAGATAACGATGGACCCATGATCACCCAGCAGTCTTCGTAAGTCAGTGAGAATCTGAACCCAGGTCTCTCTGCCAAACTCAAATATCTTCTCTTCACTTCAACATATTGGCTGTTACAGTATCCCAGTAGATGTAGGACATACTACAAAGTCTTCTATTTCTCTAAGCAGCCTTAAGGAACTACAGGTATGTACATGTATGTTTATGTGTGTATGTATGTGGCTGGGATTATTTATTTAATTTAATTTAAAACGTTTATTAGCAGACTTTCTACCTTGTGGAACTCAAGGCAGCTTGCAATGTACACAAAACACGATGGTTTAAAATCCCAGTTAGGGCTGCCAATAAATATATACTAAATCAGTCAAATGCAGTCCTAAGTAAAACTATCTTTGGCTGTTTCCTAAAGATCAAAAGTGTGGGGGCCTGGCGCACCTTTCTGGGTAGGTTGTGCTATAATTATGGGACAGATCTAGAAAAGACCCTCTCTCGTGTGCCCACCAGATGGGCTTCTTTGATTGGTGGGACAGTCAGGAGGGCCTCTTCCCAGTGGTCTTAATTCCTGGGCAGGAATGTATGGAATTACATGTTCCAGTCACAATGACACTGGCACACACCCGCACAATAACTGCCCCGTGTGAAGTGATTTTCTTTCCCTTTCACATTGTAGGAATCCTGATATGGTAATATTGCCCCTGGCAGAAGCAGCCAGCAATGTGGAATGGGATGGGGAGATGCAGACTGTGACATCAAGACATGGGTAAATTTGCCTATTGTATCAAAAGGGAGTCTGTAACGGCCGTCTTTTTCAATGGCAGCCTTGTGTCTATTGTAATATGCAGCACCCCCTAAATGTGTGTGTGTGTGTTTCAAAAGGAGTATTTCTGAAAGTTGGAGTGTGCATTACAACCACATATGATGGATTTGGACTTCAGCCTTCAGCAAGGTTCTAAATTTTCCTGGATGGGTCTGTCTCTGACTGTTATGCAGCTGTTAACTGTGCATACAGCATCTTGTGCCAGATCTTACAGAAGGCATCCCAGCAATCAACAGAATGATTTAACTCAATTATTTTTATTAATTTATTGTATGAAATACTTCAGAGCGCATCCCTTTGATGTACGATATCCTAATCATACCCAGAGGGCATTTTGAAGCACAAAGCACATGTGAGTGTCTTTAATTCCCCAGTGGTATGATAATATCTTCGTACTAGTAAAAATAAATCAATTATTTAAGTCAAATACTTTGATCACAAGGAACTGCCAGAGCGTGTCTATGCCATGCAGTTTACAGGGTGGGTGGGTGGGTGGGGATTGATTTTTGCCTTTTAGAACAGTCAGGCTGAGTGCTTGCAATTCTTCATTTCAAATTGCTTTTTATAAATTAGATTAGAAGTTGTTCACCAATATACGTATTTATGTTAGGATGAGTGAACCTTCCCTGACTCAGATGAGGAGCTATCACTGCCAAGGGATGCTTTCATCTGTCACAGGTTAAATATGTGCCACTGTTCTCATTAACTAATAGCTATTGTACAGAAAACTGACACAATGATTTCTGCTAATGCACTATGAACCTGGTTTGCGCACTCTGTACCATGATAATAATTATTTGTCCATATGGGTAAAAAGGTGTTTTGAGTCTCTAGGGGTGTAAGGTAAATTAGCATTTTATATCATATTAATGATGTGCTAATTGCTTCATGCAGTCTTTGTGCATGTGCGTGTATGTGTGAGAGAGTGCATGTTGAATAGATCCTGTTTGTATTATCATGGAACAAACAGTGTTGCTTTGCAGCATTTTCATTCTAATGAATTAATCAAGGAAAAATATTACTAATTGTGTAGTAATTGGACATTTAACTAGCAGGGACCTTAAAGAGGAGTAGCAGTATTGTAGCTCCCTCAAAAAACCTTTTCAAAAAAGATCTAGTGTTTAAACCCTATACTTAAAAATATACTCAAAAACTCCCCTTCAAAATATGCCTAAAAGGTACCCTTTGAACTGGATAAGAAAAGTCTCCTGTTTCAGCATTACAGCTCCCATCTGAATTGGGCCTTTGTACTGCTTCTTTTTTAACACTGAAATAAACAGCAAGAAAGCCAACCACACATCATGTGCAGTTTGACCTACACTTGTACTGAGATCCTGCCCTAGGGTAAGAGCCAAACTACACACTACTCTTGACACATGTCAGGTTGTGGATGCACAACTGGACTCTAATTTTTAATGTACCATAGTTGTCATCACAAAGTTATAGAGCAAGACTGACATAGTGGTGCTTCCCCTAAAACAATAGTTGTTAGACACCCTGAGCCACTGGGATTGGGGAAGAAATATTTCAAATAAATTGAAGTCAGAACTTTAACATCTACTACATTCCTGCCATTTTGCTGTTAGGCTGGTGGAATATCATCTTAGGATCCAACCATGGATGTTCTGCAATGATTCTCCCCCCACCACAAAATTTCTGACTACTGGCTTGAGAATCAACCCAGTTCTGATTCAACCCCTTGCCTAAATCCTGGATCAGTCGGGGAAATATGGAATTAAAGGTGTGGATTTCCACACTTCTGTGCTGCTCACATCTGGTGTCATTTCCCCTTGTACCTTCATTATTTCCCCTATAATTTCTGTCCCCATTAAACCTTTTTCTCTTGTCCTTTATTACCTCTTTGCTACTCTATTATTCCTTACACCATTTGTTTAATATTGTTTGTTAATGTAAAAGAAACCCACCTGTATACAGTTACTATTGAATGTACACTTAGTACATTTTGGGGTACAATTTTACCGATAAACTCCTATTGTTAAACTCATCCTGTTTGTTAACCCACCCCGCCCAAACATTACAAGTAAACACAGATGAACCCGGGGGGGGATGATGGAAGGTGCAGAGTGGGAGGAAAGACTCAATACGGGTAGGGGAGGGGCCTCTGAGGGGTGGGAAAAGGGAGGAGGGAAAAATCCAAGGGAATCTGCTTTTAAATTTTAACTATGGCTCTGAAGTGAGGTGAGGGGAAAGACTGCCACAAAAATACTCTAAGGAATCCCAAGGAAACTGCAAGTAGAAGGCAAACTGAGCACTGAAGGGGGAGAAACAGTGCAAAATAAAAAAGAAAACTGATGGACATGCATGGTGACAGTGGCGGGAAATGCAGAATGATAAAAATCCCCGATGGTGATGCATGGTGAAAGCAAGGGAAAAGCCCAGTGATCAGTGCATAGTAGGCCTATGCATGCCGTTTTGGGTCCCCTGTGGGGAAAAGGGCAGGCTATAATTGAGATAAATAAATGAAGTATAATTTGCGGAAGGAAGGCAGGATGTGATCGAAATGTAAAACATACTTTTGGTTGAAGGGGGGGGGAACCTGAACTAAAACTGCGTTAGTATCACTTCTTCCCCTTCCTTTGGTTGTACATTCTTCTATAATTAACATAAAAATGCAGAACATAAATACTTAGATACGTGTAGAACAAAGTTTGAGTCTAGTGACACCCTTAAGACCAACAAAGTTTTATTCTAGGTATAAGTTTTTGTGTGCATCAGGGGATGTGAAAGACCTCGACCTGAGATCCTGGGAAACTAGGGTCAGTTAGAGTAGACGGTACTGAGTTTGAAAGACCAAGTGGTCTGCTCAGGGTAAGGCAGCCTCCTGTGCTCATACCAAGTAGGGATTATTCTTGGCTCAAATCTATTCAGATCCTCCAAAACACTTCATTTTTTCCTGTATTTGAGGAAGTATGCGTGCACACGAAAGCTTATACCATAAATAAAACTTTGTTGGTCTTAAAGGTACCACTGGACCAGTGCTCCCTCTAAGCTATGGAGTCTTGTGAGCAAAAATTCTATTTTGTGAGCCACTGGCATTAAAGTTGGGAGCAAGTGATTTGGCTACTGCATAAATTAGTTTGCTCTGGAGCTAAGACTTCCTGAGCTAAGACAAAAATGTGTGAGCTGCAGGCTAAAAACCTGTGAGCTAGCTCACACTAACTCAGCCTAGAGGGAATGCTGCACTGGACTCAAACTTTGTTCTGCTGCTTCAGGCCAAGATGGCTACCCACATGAATTTAGATACATACATTACATGATATATACATTATAGATAACTAATTAATTAGATTCATGGAAAATTCTATAAATATACACATGTAGCAGTATAAACATTATTCAAGGAGAAAAAGTGGGGGGGAGGACAAAAGCTACAAAATAATTAAATAAATTCAATACCTTCTTCTTCAGTATATTTAATGGATTACCAAAACTGAGGGCAAAGTTGCTGATAAAAGCATAGTCTTGAAGAATACTGTGTACAAAATTATACTTTTATTAACAGTTTTGCCTTCAGTATGACTTGCTCAGCATGCATGTCAAGCAGATCTTTTATAATGATGCTGTTTTGAAAAGAGGTTCTATTTTGTTAAATCAGTTCCTTATTAAAATGAGTGGCATCCTTTACTCTCACTTACTTGAAAGTAGATTCAGGTGGGTACAGGCCCGTAGCCAGGATATTTTAAGTCAGGGGGCATTTAAATTTCTTAGGGGCACTGGCTAATCAAATTAATCCAGGGGGAGGCAGCCATGATGTCCTGGGCTGAATGGGAAGTCAGGGGGCCTTGCCAGCAAGTAGGGCGGCCTAGCCCTGAGATGCCCCACTGTAGCTACGGGCCTGGGTGGGTAGCTGTGTTGCCATTCCTGGCAACATCCTCCTCACCAGTTACCTATATGCTATGGTGGATGACACTGTTCCCGTGTATCTGAAGAAGCGTGCATGTGCACGAAAGCTTATACCCAGAATAAAACTTTGTTGCCACTGGACTCATACTGTAAAGTAAACCTTTTCAGGTGTAAAATAGGAGGATGTCTTCAGTTTTAATTCATTTAGAAATCTGGGGAACTTCCCTCTGTTCAATAGATAAATTAATGGTAGATATAGAACAAATGACACAGACTATTTTATATCACAGAGTCAAGGAGACTACTGGGAGAATTATATGATGCCTGATGAAATCATAAGAAAATCTTTGGCTGAAGGAATAAATGACAAATAGCCACCATTAGTCACAGGTAAAGTTGCATTATTAATCATTCCGTGCAAACCATAGTGAGTTCTGGAGTTAACCAGAAAGAGGAACCTTTCTAGTAAATGGGGAAGGCTTCCTCTTCTTCTGTAGATACTTCTCCTGTTACATGATCCTGTCTAAATTCCAATTATTACGTGGTCTTTTTTGTACTGCACATTGATGTACAAATGCCATAATGTAAATTTCATCTCCTTATTTCCTGAGTCAGTTAATGCCAGGAGGTGTTTCAACATACCAGCTGTTCTTATTTACGTATTTTGTGCAGTTCTACATACACACACAAGCATACCTATATAAATTACAGATGGGAACTATTCAGTTCTAGAAGATTAGGAACTTTTCTGTCCCCGATGATGCACTAGCATCCCATACATGAGTTGAGCAACTTCTTGCTTTCTGATTGCTCAGAGATCAGTAGAGGGAAGGAACCTTTATTTTTTTTTTGCTCAATTTTCTGTGAAGACTACTGCGTTTGTACTTCAGAATTTCCCTTCCATGTTGGGTCAGTTTCCTGCATCAGTATACCTAGAGTGACCCTACTGAAAAGCTAAACAAATGACTGAACCCATTATTACTACTGAAGAAAAATGTTTCCCTGTTTTCCACAAAACTTACTACCTCCCAGCCCTAAGACATCTGAGTCTCAGGCCCAGTACTTGAGATTTGGCAAAGTTGGGGTGGGGACATGATCATAAATCAGTTTGGAACATCAAAAACTTTTCATGATTGCTATGATTTGTTAACTTTTAAGAATTCTTTTAAAAGGTTAGCATTTGTATAGGCGTGTAGTGCTATGAATTGGGAAATTACAAGGCTAATATATCAGTTATACAGCATACCATCAGCTTTCCAGGGCAAAAGTGATTTGCTTCAAATCCTACCATGAGTCATTTGTTGATTTAATGTGTACCTATATCCATCTCCCATGAGACACTGCAGGGCATAAGACTATGGTGCAGGACTCAAAACTGTACAGGAAAATGGGGTGGGGGGAGGGAGAGAAGATAGCAATAAATCAGTACTCTAATTATTCAAATGGGAGATTCTTGAGTGATGCCTGCCTGCCAATCCACCCCCCCCCCCATGCCGGGGATGGGGATGAAGCTGCAAGATTGCTGGCACTGGACCAGTCCTGACCAACGTCATTCTCCTTTACTACATCCCATCACCTTTTCTGCCTGGTCCCTTTGCACAGGGCAGGGCTGTGGCTCCAGCCTCCAGGTGGGACTTGGGGATTTCCTGGAATTACAGTTTATTTTGAGACTACAGAGATCAGTTCCCAGGAGAAAATGGTTGCTTTGGAGGGGTGGACTGTATGGCATTGTACCCCACTCAAATTTTGTTCTGCTGCTTCAGACCAACATGGCCACCCCACCTGAATCTATCATATTTTTTTTTGGTTAGAGATAATGGGGCTTAAGGCTACCTGGATATTATGCTCCCCCCCAGCCCTTTGAACTTCTGCAAGGAAACACTTATTTTTTCCTGCAATGAGTACTTCTGGAATTTAAGCCTGCCTGAGCATTATGCTTCTTCATTCCTCTAGCCTTAGATTTTTTTGGCGGGAGGGACGATAAGACAGGAATTTGATGGTGATTATTCATTTGTAAGTAAAATGCATTTTGCCCATGCTTAGAGATATATATTCCTTTACTCTAGGTGTGAACTGGATAATTTGAGATTTTTTTTTTTTAGCAGGGTGGATTTTAATATTACATTGGCAGATGCAAGTTCTTTTCTCAGTTGATTAAAATTAAAAATCATTAAATTTTACATTATGTAGACACATTAAATAAACTTCCAAACAGCATGGCTGTTTTTGTGAAGATACACACTGTTACTGAGTACTAGCACTTTTTTCAGGGTACTCCCAGGCTCTGATCCTTGTGCTGGCCTGTTCTACTCAGCCACAGAAAGAGAGAGTGGGGTACCTGAGGAATAGCCGAGTGGGGATATGCAGAGGGAAGGGGGGAAGTGGTGGAAATTGGTGCAATTTTATATATGAGTACTAGCCCTTTGGGGCTGTGGTGGCTCAAGAGGTTAAGATGCTGAACTGCAGACTGGAAGGTTGGTTGTTCAGCAGTTCGAGACCTGAGTGCTGCATGGCGGAGTGAGCTCCCGTCTCTGGTCCCAGCTCCTGCCAACATAGCAGTGTGAAAGCAAGAAATTGCAAGTAGATAAATAGGTACTGCTTTGGTGGGAAGGTAACAGCATTCTGTGCACTTTGGCGTCTAGCCATGCCGGGCACATGACTATGGAAACATCTTTGGACAGCGCTGGCTCTTCGGCTTGGAAACGGAGATGAGCACCACATTTCTAGAGTCATATTCGACTGGCTCTCGAGCAAGGGAAATCTTTACCTTTACTTTACTAGCACTTTATTACCAAAAAAGCACTGCCAAATAGTTTAAGTCTCCAGTTTTCTGTCCACTTTTCTTAGTTCTCCCTGTGGCCACTAAGGAGAACAGAAACAAAGTAGAAAGAAGCAAAGGGCCCAGACAGAAAAGGTGATGGGATGTAGTAAACAATGAAGAAGTTGGTCAGGACTGGTTCGGTGCCAGCAGTCTCATAGCTCCATCCTTATTTTCCACAACCATCAGGATGAACCTGCTGGCACATTTACCCTTATATCTCCAGAGCAGAAACAAACTAGCAAACAAACAAACAAGGCTAGAGATGGGGTTTTTTTTTGAAAAAATGAAAGCTGGGAATTAAGAAAAGGTGGCTTGGCATATTTCTAAGGGGGCATTGCCCCTATCTTTTTATCTGTAGTGATGGGCTCTTCTTGGGGTGCACTGAGGTGCCGGTGGAAGGGGAGGGAGAGATTCTTCCCACTGATCTGCTTGCTGCCTGCTTATCCTGCCATTCATCAGCACAAATGTGGGTGGCCCTTCAGTAGCAGCCAGTGTTGCCACCCACAGCTCATTAAGTGTGATGGTGGGTGGGTTAGGAAGGAAGAGAAGGAGCGGAAAGGAATGTCTCATCATCTCTATGACTCCTTGAAGTCACTGCTGGGCTCCTGGGGAAAGTAAATAATGAATGTTTTCTCCATCCATTTGTTTTCATTAAACATAAAAGGAATGGAGATTTTTAGATTCCTTTTTTATCTGTTTGCAAACCCATGCAGATATCTAGCGCCCATGTGAGGGAGTGCACCAAAGACCTATAGATACAGGTTAGAAACTGTGGTTTTGTGACTCTTAAAAATAGTGCCCAGGAACTTCCTGATGGGTAGCAATGTGTACCTTTGCATTGCCACTATGGTCATAGCTGTGTTGGTCTTATCAGTTTTGCTATGGTTTCCAGCCACCCCCCCCAGGAACTGGCAGGAGATCGGGGGTTTATGGCAGGATTGCTAGATCCAGGCAGGGAAACTCATGGGGATTTGGGGATGGAGTCTGGGGAGTACAAGGACCTCAGTGGGGTACAATGGCATAGAGTCTACCCTACAAAGTATCCATTTTCTCCAGGGGAACTGATCTGTGTAGTCTGGAGATGAGCTGTAATTCAGGGGGGTCCCCAGGTCTCACCTGGAGGCTGGCATCCCTAATTTTGGTGGACTGGCTATTTAATTTACAGGGCAAATTTCCCATTGGGCCATTGTCCTATAAGGCTGCTGGTGGTCAGGAGCAAGCAAAGCCAAGCCCCAGCAACTCTGCCTGAGCCTCATGGGATTCCCCTCCTCCATTGGCCCTTCGTGGGCTGTGGGCAATGAAAAGGGAGGCTAGGAGGACCCAGATGATCTCCAGGAAGAGAGAGGGGTCCTGTCTGAGGCAGATCCAGAGGCTCAGGGAACACTCAGCACCATAGGGGTTTCCTCAGACCCAGAGCCCATGGCTGCTGAAGCCATACTCAAGAGCCTGCAGGCAAGACTTTGCTGCTGGAAGCCTTGGAGCCCCCAGCTCCATGCCAAGAGCCTGCACTGGAGGCCTCAGCACCAGGAGATGCAGCAGACTTAACAGAAGCAGAGACAGCTGTTCTGTGGCTCAGCTGGTCCTTATCCAGTTCCACCAGCCCTTCAGCCTAAAGTAACACTTATGAGGAGCAGCAGAGATGGTGGGCCTGTAGGGAAGCATCCTAGTGGCAGGTCAATACCGGATTTGCAATCTGTGCTCCAGCTCTTGGGTCAGATGGTTCTTTATAGGATTCTCTCCCCAGCCAAGCCTTGACACTCCCAGAGTCCCTAGTGCTGCCCCCAGAGCAGGTGCACTGCTTCCCTCTCAGTCTGTTTAAGCCTTGAGTTGAGATGGGGATCTTGCTGGATCAACCAGTTCACAAGAGTTCTGGCTCTTGTATTCTAGTCCTTGTGCCCCAGACCCAGGCTCCAGGAAGAGACTCTCTTAGTTGCTTTGCCTCCAGACAATAAGAATAAGCAGTTTAGATGTAGGAGTTGTTCTGAAAAGTACTGTTCACACAAGTTTTAGGAATCAGAACATGTACTGCTATGGTCTCCCCTCCCCCAAAATATGATGTTGTCTGTGACTGAATGAACTCAATGGGTTCTGGCAATCAGAGTGGTCAGGCCCCCTGAAATAGTTCCTAACCCCTCCACCTTGGCTTCGTATCTAGTAAATATTTCTTGTCTTTCTGAACCCCCGAATCAAAGAAGAATTTCAGCACAGGATGAATTTGTAAGTATCCCTAGTTAATTTTATTGCGTGACTCTCTGCTTCTATGGGTAACTTTATATCTGCATGCCCAGTTGTGTCCTCAGAACAATGTAGAAAAGTCTTGTTTGTGGTTCTAGTAAATCAGCAAGGAAAGAAACATAGGTTCCTTTCACATAACCACTCTAAACAGAATGTTATCCGTTTGTCAGCCAAACGCTATTCTTGTTTGAACCACAAGGCATGGTGTTTGGCTGACTGAGTTGGGACTTCTGACACCGTTGTTGGCCCAGTTCTGAGTAAAGCTATACAGGGATGGAGGTTTCATACAGCGAATTGCATTCCATTAAAGAGCCATCTCTGAAGTGATCAAACAGTGTTGTGCTTTTCCCACTGCAAAATCTGCCTCAGACTTTTTTTTTTAAAAAAAACATTCTATAGTGGTGCCAAGGCATCTCAATGGTACTGCTGTAACACTGAAGTGCTATATTGGTTTAGCACTATAGCACTCAATGAAGGAGAAGGAGATTGGATTTATATCTCGCCCTTCACTTGGAGTCTCAGAGTGACTTACAATCTCCTTTCCCTTCCCCTCCCCACAACAGACACCCTGTGAGGTAGGTGGGGCTGAGAGAGCTCTGACAGAAACTGCTGTTTTCAAGGGCAGCTCAGACAGAACTATGGCTTGCCCAAGGTCATCCAGCAGCTGCAAGTGGAGGAGTGGGGAATTCTAGGATGCTAGAATGAACCAGTAGGGTGACAGGGATCCTAGAAATGGGAAATTTGGAAACAGTGTAGTGTACATAGCCTATAGTTGGGATAAGGGTGTGTTTTTTTCAGGCATAAATACCCGGCTTCGGCCAGGGGTTTCTCACTCTTCTTTCTCTTGCTGAATCACTAATAAACTATGAGCTGATAACTTGGACGCGTCTGAACCCAGTATATTTCAGATCCTTTAAAAATGGATTTGTTTAGACCAGGGCTTTTTTTTGGTAGAAAAACCCCATCAGGAACTCATTAGCAAAACAGGCCACACCCAAAACAGAAACTCATTAGCATATTAGGCCACACCCCTGACAGCACAGAAAGAAAGAGAGAGAGCAAGAGAGAAGGAAAAAAGGAAGGAAAGAGGGAAAGAGAAAGAGAAGGAAAGAAGTAGGGAAAGAAAGGAAAGAAAGAAAATGAAAGAAGGAGGGAAAAAGGGAAAGAAGAAATAAAAGATGGAAAGAAAGAGAGAAGGAAAGAAGGAGGGAAAGAGGGAAAGAAAGAAAGGGAGAAGGAAAGAAGGAGGGAAAGTGGGAAAGAAGGAGAGAAGGAAAGAAGGGAAAGAAAGAGACAAGGAAAGAAAGGAAAGAGGGAAAGAGAAAAAGAAAGAAAGAAGAAAAGAAGGAGGAAAAGAGGGAAGGAAAGAGAAAGAGAAGTAAAGAAGGAAGGAAAGAGGGAAAGAAAGAGAGAAGGAAAGAAGGAGGAAAAGAAAGAAGGCAAAGAGATGGGGAGAGGGAGGGAGGTTCTCCCACCCCTCGATCAAAGCTTCGCCACCTTCCACAGCCCACCCCCCAATCAAGCCCTCACCACCACCACCACCCCACATCAGCCAGGCCGTGGCTTCTGCTCCCCTCCCCCTTTTAGCCAGAGCTAGCCAGATGGGGGAGGACAGCGTGGAGGGTCAAGCAGGGAGTGAGGGCGAAGGGGACAGTGAGGGAGAAGGGGACTTGGTGGAGGCAGGGGGGGCACTGGTGGACAGCGGCAAGACCCGTCTGGTGACACCTTGGGACTGGACCTAGTTGGCATGGAGGGCAGTAGCCCCAATGAGGAGAATGGCGACGGACAACATGACACCACAGAGAGGGGAGGGGGGCGCCAGTGAGCGGTGAGGCCAGTGATGATGTCTCCCAGGTTACACAGGTGGGTAGCCCAGCTGTACCACAGCTGGAGACACAGAGCAGCAGCGGCAAGAGCAGCTGCGGCAGCAGAGATGGCTGGGGCAGCAACCACGACACAGGAGAGTCCCAGAAACAGTGGAAGCTGTCTCATCTGGCTAAGGAGCACAATGGGGCCCCACCACCCAGCTGAGGAGTGCATCAAGGCCCCACCACCCTTATCAAGCCCCCGTTGCTACCATCCGGCACCAGCCAGGTGGCCCATCCCTCCCCCGATCAAGCCCCCACCACCCCAGCTTACCTTGGCTGGTGGTGGCGGTGGCAGTCAGCACATGCTGCTTCCCCCTCGCGGCCCGACTGAGGGCTGCTGGGAGCTGGGGGCAGGGCTTGCAGCTCCTGAGCATGGCCAACTTGGAAGGCAGCCAGAACACCGTTCTGGTGCATTTTGGTGCAAAAATAGTCCTGGTTTAGACTATGTTTTATTATTCAGACTTTTTGAAGTATTAATTGCAAATTTAACATGAGGGTGCTTGCACATAATTAATTGATACCTCCACATCCTATAATGTTATGGGGATACTTAGAGAATTCCATCTTTACAGAAATTACACATTTTAAATATTTGGTGCTGCTTAAGATTGTTACTGCCTAAAATGAGAAAACACCATTATACATGAGGGTTGGGAGGGGGAACCATTCAGAACAGGGGTGTCAAACATGTGGCCAGGGGCCGGATGAGGCCCCCAGAGGGCTTCTATCGGGCCCTCAGTGGAACTGACTGTCTCCTGCTTCTTCTTCTAGTTCTGCTGCTGCAGCTGCATCGTAGCTTGCTTTGTCAGACTCTTTTAGTCACTCAGGAGAGATAGATAGGCAAGCTTCTGTTCCCTGCACTGGCTGAGGGTCCTCCCCTTCCCTCTCCCAGGGGGAGAGAGGGAATGAGCCAGAGCTTGCTTCCTGGCCAGGCCGCCTCAATCACAAAGGAAACAAAGGCGAGCCTTTCTTTCCCTCCTGAAGGGAGAAAGGGAAGAAGGGAGAGTTTGCTTTGCTTGGCTTCCTCAGTTCCATAGAAGAAATACAAAGCACCTCTAAGACCAACAATTTTTTATCCAAGGTATGAGCTTCTGTGTGCCTTGCTACAGTGTGTGTATATTGTTGGGCATGTTATGTTGTGGTTCTCTTGCGTGCAACTGGGTTCCCTCCCCTTTTCATGATCCAGTTTTTCTCAGCAAAGCAATGTGAACTATTTAGATGAGGAATATCAACAAGCCAGTGAGGTGGATTAGGCTGAGTTTGTGTGTCCAGACCAAGTTCACCCAGCACATTTCCTTTGGGGATTTTGAACTTAGACTTCCCAGACAGTAGGCTGATACTGACCACTGAGGAAGACTAGTTTTCAGTCTGTGTCATGGTGCCTTCTCATGTTGTGGACCAGCACATGAAGCAATTTATGTACAATAATGCCCATCCATTTTATGATTTCCCCTGGGTTGTAGGCTCAGAATTCTGAGCATGAGATTTCTGTAGTGAATGTCAATAAATCAAAAGTAGATTTGCAGTTTAAAGATAACTTGAACAGCATACACAAGATTGCAACAGCACAGACATTTTGATGCAGTAATTCAGAGAGAGAAGTGTCGGTTATCAGACACTGTTAAATAAACAAAATATTGCAAGAATGCTAATGTTTTAAGCATGTTTTTATTTTAGGTAAAAAAACCCTTTGTGTTTGTGTCCTTTATAAAGTTTATATTTCTGCTACATGGCTTTACATTTTTTGACACACATGTCCCAGCCCAACAAGGTCTCATTTATGTCAGATCGGGCCCTTATAACAAATGAATTCGACACTCCACCTTCAGAAGTAAGCACGGACAAATTAACCAGATATTTAAAAATATAAAGAGGAAAGTAGGGTTATGTACAAGTTTAACTGGAAGCCATTTATAAGTTAATGGAATAAAATGATTCAGTATGCACTTTCAGTTATGATGATGTCATTTCGCAGTTTTAAGTGTCTTCGTATAAAGCTGACAAATAAAATGTAAAAGTATTTTAGCAAAGAAAGGCTAAAAGTATTTTAGCAGAGAAAGGCTGGCACCCGGGTAGAGGATCAAAGGGACTTCTGACTGTCTAAGAAGTACATGAGAGGAAACTGAAAAATTCATAGACTTCTGGCCTTGTGAATGGGTTTTATTAGCTAGCACAGAGAATAGCTGTTGTGTTAGAATTCAGGGAGAACACCCGAGATACCACACCTGAGCAAACAATGTTATCCCTGAGTGAAGTCCATACCAACACAGAAGGCCAGCACAAGGTTCATGCTTCTCTGACATCCTACTTAATCCTGAGTTCAAGGTGCGGAGTAATCAGGTGTGTAAATCTCACATTGGCTTTCTACACTACAAAAGGCAACTTTATGACTATTATGGTATGTTTATGGTTTTATTATCATCACTAGAAAGGGTTGCCTTAGGTTTGTGGGATATTTCATTAGTTTTTTCAGGGTTTGGTTGTGTCACAGGGCTGTAAGTTTGATGATAACTAATACTAACGTTAGAGGTTTGAGAAACTAGCTCCATTAGAGGCTGATAGTGAAATGAATATTAGAACTCTTCCGCCCCCCCGAGATGTGCCAAAGCCCGAGTGTTTTAATTATGTTTGCAAACCATGTTGACTGTTCTGCCTGGTTTTGGGATATAAAGTTATTCTGAGCGGCCTCACAGAGGAAGCAAAAACAGAGAAGAGTCTCCTTGCACTTTAAAATCTAATTCAGTTGCTGTGGCATAAGTTTCTGTTGAGTATTTTTTCATATGCATGACATGTTGTCCTCATGCGGGGGAAGGGACAAAAAAAGAAGGGTAAACAGCTGGGGTAAAAGCTGCAAAATATAAGAAGAAGCCTCTGACAGTTTAGTACAAAACTAGAGTCTATAACAGTTCAAAAAGCTGGGCAAAAGAGACCAAGTTCTGGCATAAGGAATGGCAAATAGAACAGATGCCTGGTGGCACTTTTAAGATTAACAACATTAATTCCAGCATGAGCTTTCATGAGTTAGAGCTCACGCCTGTTGGCAGAATTTAAATATGCCAAGGAAGTGGAGCACTGACTGTTTAGAGAAAAATAAGCAGGTTTATTAAAGAAGAACAAACTGTTACAGAACATAGAAGAGAGAGAACCTTAACTGTCTAGCCTAACTGCTGTGACAGGAACAAGAAGAAGGAAGCGCTGCAGGAGCAGGAAGTCTCCAAGAAGAGCCAATCAGTAGACAGCAAGGACATAATTTGAAATTGTGGGCAGTCCTTAGTCTAGCTATGCTAACTACCAGTCCTTCAGCTGTCCCCCTGCAGGGTGATCGTCAGATCTTCTTCATAAGGCTGCACCATGGACCTTGCATATTCCAACAATGTCTTCATTTCCTAGTTACTAGTACTGCCCCCAGTCGCAGCATAGTTCCAGAGGCAAGAAACTGCTTGTGGGGACGGCAGCTTGTGGGGATAGATTTTGTGTGTGGAAAGAATGGGCTCTTAGTGGTCTGCCCACAAATAGAAGACAATGTCATGAAGAAAGATGAAGAAACCTGTACCAGTTAGGTAGCTGAAACTGTTCTATGTCAATGACTACTCAGGACCATAGGGTGGAAATGGTTGCTATGGAGGTGAAGCGGGGTTGGACGGGGGAGTGAAAATGGTCCTGGAATGAACCAAACTGATCAGCCCTTGCAGCACTAACAATGGGCATCGGCTTACGCAGGAATGCACCCAGATGTTGTGGGACCTTGGGCAGAGAGCACCCAGGGCTCCTTCTTTCCTCTGCCTACCACCAGGTTTCCCTTCTCACCTGCTGACTGCCATTCCTGTGCACCCTTCCCCCATGCCCTCACAAGCCCTCTCGCCACCTGTACTCACCACCTGCCTTCACCACCTGCACACCTGTTCCTTGATGATGCTGGGCAGTGCATACGGCAGGGAGCTTTGATGGTAGAGTGCTTGCAAGCAAACAAATGGGGAAAGGGTATGTGGGCAGCAGGGGAGGTGTGTGGTCAGTGTCAGTGGGCCCCACCAGAAGCCTAGGTCCTGGCAGCTGCTTCATCTCAGAGTATGGTGATACCAGCCCTCCCACAACCTGGCAGCAATGCCGGGGGAAGGAGTGGGGAAACTAGCACTGATAACTGATGCTGCTGAAAGGTCTGAGTGAGCTATTGGCCTCTGAGGCACCAGCAGAGTTGATGGGGCTTAGCTGTACTCGCTCATGGCTATCAGTGGACCTCCGAGGAGGTGGCCCACCAGGAAACTTCCCAGTTAGTTAAATGACTGGTCCTTCACTCCTGAGGTGAAGTCATTCACAGCAATGCTGAGTCAAAAACATAAACTTAAATACTGGATGTATTTGTCAGTGGTAACAGCAAGTGGAGAAGGCCCAGAGAGCCTCGGCCACAGCTTATTTTGCACTGAATGCCGGAGCAATTCAAATGGCCCTTACAGCATCCAGCTGCTCACTTGTTAGAAAGCAAGGAGATTGTTACCTTTCACATTTTTGCCTGCTTAATTTAATTGCAAACAGAGAGGGACTGGCAAGGACTTGTGGTGTAGCAGTTAGAGGGTCAGATCTGGGGAAACTCAGGTTTGAATCCCTGCTCTGTACTGGAAGCTCTCCGAGGAACCTGGGGTCAGGGACTCTCTCTCAGCCTAACCTACCTTGCGGGGTAGTGGTTGTGCGGAAAAAAATGGAGGAGGGAAGAATGACATTGAAAGCTACTTTGGGTCCCCAATGTGGAAAAAAGCAGACTATAAATAAATGAATAAACTAACATAGGTAGAAACCTCACCCTCTGCCAGCTGTTGGCAGAGTTCAGAAATAATCGAACGCACACTTTGGAGTTTGCTTTTGCTGAATTTACTGCAACAGGATAGAAACCTCACCCCCTGCAGGCCCCAGTTTCCTTCCCTCTTCGTTATGCCAAATCAGCTTTGGATCTTCATATTTTGTACAAGTAGTGGCCATGTGTACTTTTTGTACCAACTCTGCCAAGTTTGCTCAACCCCCCCCTTTTCTGGCTCCTGGTCATGGGAGTACAGCTTGGCAAAATAGCTTTTAACCATTTGTGCTCTTTATAGTGTAACATCCATATATACGTTGGACTGGCAAGGTGGCCAGACATCTTATCCTAGAAGTTCGATTTGGTATGTCATCAGGCAGGCAAGGAAATGTCATGGCAGGATTTAAAACATACCAAACACAGTTTATTTTTCTGTCTTTCCTACAGACATTGCCCCCTTTCTTCTCCATCCTTCTATTTCCTCCTTCCTCTCTTCTTCTTTCAAATAAGGAAAGTCTAAATTGCTCAGCAACAGGCTATGGAAGACACAAACTTCTAAGTGAAATGAACTACAGTCAATTAATTGAAGATTTTATAGATGGGGACTGAAAATATTAAAAACTGTACCAGTGCCCCATTTTTACCTATATTAACAATACAATTAAATTGTTAGCTGCCTTAGTGGCTCTTGTAAGGTCCACATTCAGAGCAGAATTCAGACATGTTCATATCCACTGGATTTCAACTGGAGAATGTTAAGGGAAGCATTTAGGGCTGTTAGGCAGCCAGTGTGGTATAGGGTTGCTAACTCTGGGTTGGGGAATTCCTGCATATTTGGGGGTGAAGCCCGGAAGGGTAGGGTTTGGGGAGGGGGAATGATGTCAGCAGAGTATAATACCATATAGTCCACCCTCCAAAGGAGCCATTTTCTTCAGAGGCACTGATCTCTGTGGTCTGGAGATCAGTTGTAATTCTGGGAGATCTCCAGGTCCCACCTGGAGGTTAGCAGCCCTATTGATGTAGTGATTAAAGTGTTAGACTCGGATCTGTTCAGATCCCCACTCTGTCATGAAAGCTTGCTGGATGACCATGGACACCCAGCCTAATCTATGTCAAAACACTGTTGAGAGGATGAACTGGAGGAGAGGAGAACCATACATGTTGACTGCCCTAAGTGCCTTGGAGAAAGGGTAGAATACAAATGTACTAGATAAAATAAATACTTTAGCATGGAGGCTATTGCAGTCATTTTCTGCAAGAAAATCCAGGGGCTGATTAATGCAACATCCAGTGATGTATGCATCCTACCTTAGAATCAGCCTTCCCATCTGTAAGTTAGCTCCCCATCAGGCTAGTTTGATCTCATCAGATCTTGGAAACTAAGCACTAATGGCCCTGGTTAGTAATTGGATGGGAGACCACCATGGTCACTGTGCAGAACCAGGCAATGGCGAACCACTTCTGTGAGCCTCTTGCCTTGAAAACCCCATGTGCAAGCTAACTCATACCCCATGTGCAAGCCGACTCTGTCCTTGTAATTCTGGACAGGCCGAGACAATTGAGCACATTCTTTTATCTTGCCAATTTTATCATGAGATTTGTTCTAAACATATTACCCCAATAATTGTCGCCTACCCAGGCAGGTCTAATCAGTTTTATTCTACTCTTCTTTTAGCTGATAGTTGTAATCAGGGGTCTTTTCATAGAAAAAGAGCTGCAGGAGCTCATTAGCATATGGTATGCTAATGAACTATTAGGCTATTAGCATATGCCACACCCCCTGACATCACCATAAGTGATGTCAGAAGGGGAAGCAAAAGCGAGGGGAGGCATCTTCGAAAGGCTCCCCTTTCCTTCCCCAGCTGGCCTGGGTGGGGGAGTGAAGAGAGAACTTTAAAGTTTAAACCCCTTCTCACTACAGTTGGGCCACAGAAGGAGGAAAGAGGGAAAGAAAGAGAGAGAGTAGAGAGAAGGAAAAAAGGAAGGAAAGAGGGAAAGAAAGAGAAGGAAAGGAGAAGGAAAGGAGGGAAAGAAAGAGAGAGAAGGAAAGAAGGGGGGAAACAGGGAAAGGAAGGAAAAAGAGAAGAGAAGAAGGTGGGAAAGAGGAAAAGGAGAGAAGGAAAGGAGGGAATGAAAGAAATTTGGCGGCAATTTGGCCCCATTATATCCTATGGGCCATTGAAGTCAATGGTGAAAACATAGGGTATATTATGGGGGCTGGAGAGGAGGGGGTTTGGGGGAGAGGCTCCAAACTCACAGGGTAGCTGTTGGAGACTCTCCCCAAGATACCCACCAAGTTTCAAGAACATTGGACCAGGGGGTCCAATTCTATGGGCCTCCAAACAGGTTACCCCCATCCCCTCCATTGTTCTCTATGGTAGGAAAAAAGTTACTTTTCCCCCACGGTGCTGTTAGTAGCTCTGGGGGGGAGGGGGTTTGAAGGAGAGGCTCCAAATTTTCAGGGTAGCTTCGGGAGCCTCTCCCCACATACACCACCACGTCTCAAAGCAATTGGACCAATGGGCCTAATTCTATGGGCACCCAAACAGGTTACCCCCATTACCTCCATTGTTTCCAATGGGGAAACCCAGCCAGCAGCACTTAAGGCAGGCAAGCAGGCAGCCACCCAGCAGTCAGACTCTGGGTCTTTAAAAAATTCTGCTGTTTGCTGTTTCTTGGTGTGGGGGAGTTGGTTTGTTTTTTTCCTGTCTGCTCCAGCCTCCATATGTTTGTCAAATTCCATCTGGAAGCTATTCATGCCAGCTACCACCACCACCACCACCTCCTGTAGCAGTGAATTCCATGTGTTAATCACTGTTTTGGGTGAAGAAGTACTTCCGTTCCTCTGCAGTTGGTGGCAAAAGGTACAAATTGAATCAAGGTATACCAAAGACATGATAATTGACTGGAAATAGATAAGTTAATGCTTTCAGCCGGTAGGAGAGTGCACGCATGCGCTAAACCAAGTCGGACGCTGAAACTCCGAGCTCCCCCGTAAACTAAGGAATTTACAGCTCAAAGGATTGTAAACAGCCAAATACTGGCATATAACCAGGTGGGAAGATAAGAAGGATCCAAACAGCAGCAGAGTCTGGAAACAGCAAGTAAAAAAACCCTTTATTTACAACCACTCAGTGAGATAACGCTCACACAGCAAGAGCCTAGCTCATTAAGCCTTAATTAAACAGCTAAGGATGGCAAAAAATATCAAGGAACTGTCAGAACAGATAGCAAACCTCCAGAAGATATTCCTAGCATCTCAGGAAAAAATTAGCGAAGAAATTAAGGCTGTACGAGTAGATATGGCTAAGATAGGGAAAGAAATTGCCGACATAAAGCAAACAGCAAATTTTGCCAGAGAAAAGGCTCTGGCTAATGAACAGAGGATTGGCTCCCTAACAAAGCAGATAAATGACCTCTCAGACAGGAATAGGAGAGCAAACTTGATTTTGACAGGAATCTCTGAAGAGGTTTCTAACAGGAACCTGGAAGGCGTAGTTTCAGAATGGCTGACAACTAATGGAATCAGGATTCAGTCAGAAGACGTCGAAAGAGCTCACCGCCTGCAAAGAAAAGGCAAGGGAGGAGCCCCTCGTGACGTTATTATCAAGTTCTCCAGAGAAAAAATACAACAACAAATATATAAGGAGCTAAAAAAGAGGAAGGACTTGAGCTTCAGGGGCAGGAAAGTTTGGGTGAGACAGGATTTTTGCCAGGAGACACTTAGGCAAAAGAACTTAATGCGCCCCTATGCCCAAAAACTATATGCAAACAATGTAAAATTTACCTGGGGCTATCCTGCTTCAATCATAATATTCCAAGAAGGGAAGAGGCTCATGGCACGGAACGCCCTTGAGGCCAAAGAACTCCTTAAACAACTCAGAATAAACGCTGAAGACATAAGGGAAGAGGAAATGGAAGAAGAGCCAGAGGGGGAAGCAGACCCAGAAGAAGGAACTGCAGAGAGAGGAGAAAAGCGCCTCAGGACAGACTCACTAGAAGAAGACACCTAAAGGGAAGTATCCAAGTATAAGTTGAGCTAATGTTAATATTACAAGTATAAGGGGGAGGAGGGGATGTGTGCACCTCATGAAGTGGAGAGGGGGAAGGTTTCTTATCCCCACAAGTCTACTCTACCACAGGGATGGGAGGGAAGGGGGAGGGGTAGTTTAAGAATATGCTTAAAAATCCCAGGGCCACGGGAACTCAAAGTTCAGAATCATAAAGAATATGGATAGAACAATAAGATTACTTACACTGAATGTCAATGGATTAACGTCAAACCTTAAAAGGTACAGGATAGCTAAGCTGGCAAAAGATCAAAAGATTGATGTTTTATGCCTCCAGGAAACACATAAGAAAAAAAAAGATAGCAAGCCGTTGCTAAACGATCCGACTTGGGAGATACTAGCAGAGGCCAGAGGTGATGCCAAGGGTAAAGGAGTAGCAGTACTGATTCATAAGAAATTTAAACTAGAGGTTATGGAAAAAAAAGAGGATAGGAATGGTAGATATCTGTTAGTAAAGTTTAAAATGGATGATAAGAAGTATACCATAGTAAATATATATGCCCCAAATAAAGGACAAAAGAAATTCCTGGGTAAAATATTTAAAAAAACAAAACAATTTTCCGAAGGAGAAGTGATTATAACAGGTGACCTAAATATAGACATAACAAAAGATAAATCATTCAAGTTAGGAAATTGGGGCCTGATAGAGGCACATGAGTCTGTGGGGAACCGGCCTAAACCCACACATATATCTAGTAGGCATAAAACAGTATCATGTATAGACTACATAATTTTAGAAAAGAATAGTAATATGATTATCAAAGGAATTACAACCCACCCAATATGGATATCTGACCATGCTCCAATAAGCGTTGAAATAGAATTCACTCAGCAACCAACAACCAGAACATGGAGATATAATAACTTAATAATGGTCACAGAAAGGGATAGACAATACATGTCTGAGCAGATAAAGCTATATTTTGAGGAAAATAGAGGAACAGTACCCACCAATATTCTATGGGATGCTGCAAAGGCAGTCATAAGGGGGCACTGTATAAAGAAAGAGAAGAATATAAAAAAGGAGTGGCATCTAGGAAGACAGGCCAAAATCCAAGAAATGGAGAGGCTACAAAGTAAACTAATGCAAAAATACAATCCTATGATACAGAACCAAATATTAACAATTAAAAAACAATTGGAGGCCTTAGACTCAGCAACAATATGGAAAAGGGAAGCCATGGTGAGAAATGAATTCCAAAGAAATAGCATAAATTCAGCAAAAAGACTAGCAAATTACCTGAAAAATAGGAAGGAAAGACAAAGGGTGAAAAGTATAAAGGTAAATGGTCAAAAATCTCAACATCCCATTGAAATAAGGGAGGCGTTCGAGTCTTTCTATAAAAAATTATATAAGAAAAGGGACACAATAGACTTTGTAGAGGAAGTTAACATAACACTGAAGGAGGATGAGCAAGCCAAATTACAAGAGGAAATTACAATACAAGAGATAAAGGATGTAATTAAAGAATTGAGAAAGGGAAAATCCCCTGGGCTAGATGGGTTCACAAGTGAATTTTATAAGGAAATGATAGACATTCTTGCCCCAGAACTCCAAATGATCTTCAACGAAATCTTGAGGGGGAAGGGCCCCAGATTCATGGAGACAAACAGAAATAATAGTAATTTTGAAACCAAATAAAGACCCTGAAGAGGTAGGTTCATACAGACCTATAAGCCTCCTTAACCAAGACTACAAGATCTTCGCAAAAATGCTGGCAAATAGATTAAAGAAGTTTAGTCCCAAAATAATAAAAGAAGACCAACATGGATTTATAAAGGATAGGAACATAGCCCACCCTATTAGGAATATAATAAACGTATTACAACATGGTAAAAAAAAAAAGTTAGGTCTTTTAAAATTGGATGTCTATAAAGCCTTTGACACCCTATCTCAGGAATACTTGTGGCAGATTATGAAAAAGCATGAGATAGGAGATAATTATATAAGAGCAATTAAGGAGTTATATAGAGAGGGAACAGCAGTGGTAAAGGTCAATAATGCCAAATCACAAACTTTTCAGATCCAGAGAGGGGTCCGACAGGGGTGCCCGCTCTCACCGGTCTTATTCATTATAGCAATAGAACAACTAGCTGAAAGGATAAGAAACTGTGTAAGGATAGAAGGTTATAAGGTAAAGAAGGAAGAAATAAAAATTAATTTATTTGCAGATGATATTATAGTAGTTATGACAAATCCCAAAGAAGCGATAAAAGAAGTAAAAATTATCTTAGAGGACTTCGAATGCTGTTCAGGGTTAAAGGTTAATATGGCTAAATCAGAAATCATGTACCTCAATGTGAACAAAGAGGAAAGAAAAGAAATAAACAAAATTACAAATATTGGAATGGGCACCAAAAAGTTCAAATACTTAGGTATAGTGTTACAAAAGAAGATCGATAGAATATCGGAGGTGAATTATAGCACGATATGGAAGAAAATAAAGAATGAAATGAGAAAGTGGAAAAATAAAACTCTTGGTATATCTACTAGAATTAGGAGTGTTAAAATGTTCTGGTTACCTAAACTAACATACTTATTCCAGACGATACCATTAGAGGCCCATAACAAAAGGTTAGAACAATGGAATAGGGCAATTAGAGAGTGGATATTTGGCAGTAAAAAGTGTAGAATTCAAAAAGGTTGATACACGGTCTCAAGGAGGAGTTGGGTTGGGGAGTCCCAGAGCTGAATAGATATTATGAAGCCTTTCAAATAAAGTCGCTATTAGAGATAGGTGAAGGAGAGGAGCAAAAATGGGTTAGATTTGAAAATGAGATAAACAACAATATAGGAAGATTCGGGATTTTCTCTAAAGCCACAAAAAAAGATCTCAAATTGATTAAAGGCCCCAGACATTCAGCATTAGAATCTTGGAGCAAGTGGCAAGCGAAATGGCTAAGAAGAAACTCAAGATGGACACCACTAGAATTAATATACAGCGAAATAAAAGAGAATAAATGGTGGGAATATCTTAAAACTAAAGGGTATTATAGGTTGGAAGACATGTTTAGAGGACGTAACTTAAAACCGGTGCACGAGATAGTGGAAGAGGTAGGTAACCAACACTGGTTAAAAATAACAGGCCTATATAGTATAGTTAATAAGATCAAGGAAAAAGAGAAAATATGGATAGAGGAACCGATAGAAGAACTATACAAAGGGATGCAAAAATCAAAACAAGGATTAGCAGGGAAAATCTATAGGAAAATGATATCAAATACAGACACGACAATATCTTACCTACAGAACACTTGGACCAAAGAAGGTCAGGTATCAGAAAACTTGGCAAGCAAAATAATGGAAGGAATAGAGGGAATTAAAGTGGTCAAATTTAATGAAATGGAGCATAAATTCTTTACAAAATGGTACAAAACACCAGCGCAAATAGCAAACATGATCCCAGGAATGAGCCCCATGTGCTGGCATTGCAAACTGGCTAAAGGATGGTTTTCCCATATGTGGTGGGAATGCCCAGAGGTCAGTGTCTTTTGGACAAAAATATTGCAAATTATAAGGAGAACATGCAAAGTTTCACTGTCCATTAACTTTAATTTAATGTTAATGGGCATAATAGGGAACCCAGGAGTAAGTAAAGAGAACCAAGCTATATTCAAAGCAATGATACTAGCAGGGAAAGCAGTGATTGCTCTGGGTTGGAAGGACAAGAGTAAATGGACAGTAGAAATCTGGCATAATTATTTGTTTGATTTCATACAGTCAGACATAATAGAGAAACTGAACTGGAAGACCAAATGGGCAGACAGGACTACAGCAATCAGCACGAAATGGAAGACCTACCTGGAGTGGCTACCAACAGAAGGAAGAAAGGACATTCAGTGCAAGATTCGGACCTTGTGCCCGTGGCTGGGATCAAAGGACTAAAGCATTGGAAAAGCAGAGGGGGAGGAGGGAGGGAGAAGGGATAAAAAACCGTTATGAAATGTACGGGATAAAAGATAATATGTAATACTTACCAAAAACTATATAAAAACTATATTAAAAAAAAAAAAAAAAGTTAATGCTTTCAGCCGAACAAAATTTTTAAAGAAAATGTATACCCTATTGTTAGATTATAAAATGCATGATGAAACTGTCAAAAATGTTATGATACAATGGGCCCAAAATTTGGGTCATACTATTCAACTAGACCAATGGTCTAAACTATGTAAAAAAATATTAAGGTTACAAAATCCATTGCATATAAAGCAAATATTTATAAGATGTTTTACAGATGGTATATAATACCTGAAAAGTTAGCTAAATTTGATTCAAAATGTTCAGATAAATATTGGAAATGTGAAAGCAAAATGGGATCCTTTTACCATATGTGGTGGCTTTGTGAGAGAGCTAAGAAGTATTAGGTATGGATACACAAAATATTACAGAATATATTGAAATGTTGTATACCGTTTACTCCGGAAATATTACTGTTGAAATATTTTACCAGATTATTTTAAAAGAGAAGATTCTTATCTCGTGTTGTATATAACTACTTCTGCTAGAATACTGTATGCTAAATACTGGAGGAGTCAGGACATGCCAAGTAAAGAAGAATTTATCAATAAAATATTTGAAGCAGCAGAGATGGACACACTCACTTTGTTTTTGAATGATCACACTGAAGAGACTTTTGAAAATACATAGGCAAGATTTCACAGATGGCATGAGAATTATGTCTTTAACAAGATATATAAGCAAGTGGAAAAGAGGGTAAAGACGATAACAGTACTAATGTTTGCACAAATGGTTGCAAAAGTGTTTATAAAAATTACTTTCTACTGTTAGGTATAAGCTTAACGAGATATTTAATTGGCTCTGAAATTGTTTTACTTGTATTGTACCCCCAGTTTTATGTTATCATTGGTTTTTGTCTATGTCTGTGATTGTTTGCATTATAGAAAATAATTTTTTTTAAAAAAGTGGGAGATCTCCGGGACCCACCTGGAGGCTGGCAACCCTATTTGGATTTGGAATGTGAAGTGACCAGTTCTGCACTATGCCTGGGAGGGTAAGTGAATGGTACAGAAAGCAAAGCATGTTGGGAAGCACTTACATAAATCTTGTTAGTTGCCCGTGTTTTTCACTGCAGTGCTTTTGGTGTTTTGATATGCTTGATACGGTTGCTAAGGCATGAGGGAAAAAACCTTGTGACCCAGAGAAATAGGGATAGGGGACATAGCAATTCTAAACAAGCAAAATGTTATTAACATTCTTGGACTACAAAAATATGTTTCAACACATGACTAAAAGTGTTTCTGTTATGAAGAACTGCACAATCCTAAACCTGTTTTTAACCAACGATTATCCACTTTTGACTCCGGGTATTGCATCTACAGCCAGTTTGTACACTTCTTGCTAAATATTTTCCTGTTTGCAGGGGAAAGATGGGGAAAGGGTTTCACAAGAACAAATGCTGTTTGTTTGACAGATCTCTTATCAAATCGTCTGGTTCTACTGATAAGGCATGCCTCAGTACAACCTATAGCTAAGCATAATGCCTGGAGCATAACCACTAGAGAGGGAAGATGGGAAATTTGCTAGAATATGTGCATGTTTTTTATTCTTTGCAAAAGAATCAGCTTTGTGCTATTTGGGGTCACACCATGCTTACCACAGCTTATCCTCTGGCTGCTGTTTTTTGGGGTATATTGGAATATCTAAAGTAACATTCCTCAACTGCTTTTAAAACTTACATAACACTTATGGCATTTCTAAGAGACTCAATATAAATTAAGTAGGGATTCACATTCTCAGCTCAACCTACCTCACAGAGCTATTGTGAGGATAAAACAGAAGAGGTGAGAACAATGTAAGCTGTTTTGGGTCTCCACTGGGGAGAAAGGTGGGCTATAAATGAAACAAGTAAACAAATATTTTTTTTCCTGGGCCACAGCTGCAAAATTAATGTCACAACATGTTTCTCTGACTACAGTATGAGAGTCTCTCAACAAAACCAGTGCCTGATTATTACATCAGTTACTTTTTAAAAATTTGGTGGTATGGATGTCATTCAATTTGGTAAATCTTCATTGATCCACTGTGTGAGTTTGGGTTGATTAAATTTAGATCTATGTAAAAACACTGGCTTGAATCCCACCAAACATTTAAGAACACAAGAGAAGCCAATGTTGGGTCAGGCCAATGGCCCATCCAGTCCAACACTATGTCACACAGTGGCCAAAAATACCAGGTTCCATCAGGAGGTCCACCAATGGGGCCAGGACACTAGAAGCCCTCCCACTGTTGATCCCCCCCAAGCACCAATAATACCGAGCATCACTTGCCCCAGGGTCCCTATCTATACCTTGTGGCTAATAGCCACTGATGGACTTCTGCTCCATATGTTTATCTAATTCCCTCTTGAAGCTGTCCATGCTTGTAGCTGCCACCACCTCCTGTGGCAGTGAATTCTTTTTTTAAAAAGAAAATGTATTGTCAGATATATAATAACATGTTCCATATTTTGTTTACAATTCTTATCATATCCTTTTCAAATTTTTATCTCCCCCTCCCCTGGCTTCCCACGATGCTCCGCCCCCATTAACATTTCCACCCGATATTCATGTGTGCAGTGAATTCCATGTGTTAATCACTCTTTGGGTGAAGCAGTACTTCCTTTTATCCATTCTAACCAGAATGCTCAGCAATTTCATTGCGTGCCCACGAGTTCTTGTATTGTGAGAAAGGGAGAAAAGTACCTCTTTCTCTTTTTTTTTTTTTGAAATAACTCTCCTAAAAAGGAGAGAATTTTATTCTTTTTATAAGAAACGGGTAAGGTAGACAGGTGGGGAAAGAAAAAGAGCGGAGTGAGTTTTTTTCCTGTTAGTAAAGGTTAGTTTTAATTAGTATTCAATCCGATATTTGGCATCCATCACGGTTAGAAGATCTTCTTTTTAACTTTCCAAAGTCCAAAACAACTCTGTTAATAAAGTTAGTAAAGTCCATTGGGGTTAATTATTACGGCTCCTTTCAGATGTTACTCGAACAATTTCTTTTTAAGTCTCTCCAATTACAAATTGAGTCCTTTTAACTTGATGTCTCCCGATCCGTCACCTCCCTCCCCTGGGCTGCCGTCATCTTCATTTATCCAAGTTTAGAGTGCTGTGTCTTCCATGCTGGCGTGTCTCTTCAGAAAATTCTGTATTTTAGTCCATCTTCTCTCTTTTCTTTGTTTTTCCTGTTATTTCTGGCAATCAATTTCCGCTGGCTCCATAAACACTACTCATGAAATTAGATCTCCATTGCTTGCTAAGCTCAACACCCCATTCTACTGGCAGAGTATTTCCTTTTTTTAAAGGCAGAACAGGCTTTGAGAGCCATATCCACCTCTTCTTTTTATTTATTCGCTCCACTGCCAGTTAGGTGTGTCAAGACATTCGCCACAGTAAATCTGAGATCTTCTTTCTCTTCTTTTTTCATAACCAGAAAGTTTAGAGTCAAATTGTCCTTCTGTACAATTTTTGCCATCTTCCTTGTTATTTCCAACATTTCTTTTTAACAACTGATGAGAACACATTCCATTTTAAAAATTTCGTTGATTTGATGCATTTACTCCAGCAGGTGGCGCAGTATCTCCTTCTCCTGTTGATTGACAGCTAGCTCTGGGGGGGGTTGCCCGGACCGGAAGTCCCTCCTTCCTTCTCTTCCGGTTTGCGCAGGACATTCCCCGGCATCGACATTTTCTTTTTTATTTACTTTTTCACAGTTCGTGCCGCATCCCCCGAAAAGCTGCTAAAGTCGCAGTCTTCTAAAAAACCCCAACGGTACTTTCACCAACACTCTTTTTCTCTTTACCCCCCTCGCATTTCTCTTTTAAATCTCGCTTCTTAAAGAGGATAGGGATTCCTCCCTCCTCCCATATGCTTATGCGCTTGCGGGGGGGTTTAAATTTTCGCTTCAAAACAGATCTTCAACTCACGATTAGATGCCATTTCTTCGTTTCATGTTAATCCAGACCGCTTTAACTCACTCCTGGAAGTCGGCAGGGCTGCTAAGTCCCATCCGGGACACACTACGCGGCGGGGCCGATTGGAGCGGGGAGGAAGCCTCAATTTCCCGGCGGTGTGCCGGCAAAGAGGCTACTCCCCATGCGCCCCCGGTTCGGAGCCTTTGTCTAAGGCTCACTAGGGTCTTTCGCATATGCGAAGACCCCCCCATTCCGCGCGTGGGCTGACCGCCTCCGGGAGCTTCCCGAGAAGCGGCCGCCATTCGCAGCACCGAAACCGAAACCAAAAGTACCTCTTTCTCTACCTGCTCTATCCCATACATGATCTGATGGAAAGATTACGCTCCATGTAGCATGACTTACTCTCTCCACCTGCTTCAGCCCCAGATGCCTCCCCCATGGTGCATTGCGGGATCAATCCAGTATAAAGCAAAAAACAATAATCCTACTTTTTGTTTTGTTCTATCAGTGGTGAATGTACTGTCTCTGAGGGGAATGCCTCTTCTAAGGTATCTGCAGTTGTTATATGTAAAATTATTAATTGTTAATAACTGCTGCTCAGTTAACTGGAGATAATCATTTGATGAATCCAACAGACTGATTAAACAAAACATTGGCTCTCTCATTCTAAAGTTTCCTTATATAATTTAACAATAGAGCAGATATGGATGCAAGAAACATTCACGGTAGCCTATAGACAGTGGAATAAGGGATGCTCTTTCAAAGTAGGGACGTCTCATAATTCAATAATTCAGGCACAGCATACTTCATTCTAAATTTGGGAGGAGAGTCATCTGAAGATTAAATTTATTATGTTGTGCCAGGAGGGAGGCTTGTTTGCAAAGTAAAATAAAAATTTAACCAATTGATTTAAATTTCCAAATAAAGAGGTACCTTAGGAGTACCTCAGGCTTTGGGTATAGCCAGTGGCAACACATAAACTTGACAGTGCCAAGGGGTACCATTGCTAAAACTCCATTGGTCTGACTTGAAGGTGATTTCAATGATGTGAAAACACCTGGAAAAATGAAAGCAAAAGGAAGGTGCAAGCTTTGTCCATTAAACTGAGATTTATAGGTGTGAAAAAGCATTCACTCTGTGAAAAAACTCTCTCTGTGTGTGCATTAAACAGAGAGCAACTTCTATAATGCTTAAACTCAGTGTAAACATCAGAAAGAAGAAAACTGTTATGGAATTTGCGTCACAGTTATTTCTACTGGACAAAGTGCAAGAGCGTTTTATCTCACGGAATTTCCAGTCAAGAATGGAATTATTTTTCACCCTTCTGAGGCTGCCTCATTACCAAATATGGAGTCAGCAAGTAGTACCAAAAATACCCACCAGTATTCAAAACACAGCTGGTATGGTAGTTTTTCAAAACTTGGGATGGGGCAGTGCCCAGGCAAACACAATGTATTGCAGATGTTACTAATACAGATACATTAGTTGATGCCTTAACAACAACAACAGCTTCTCCTCCACCAGTGGTTTTCATTACTTCTCTTTGCTTTATGCAGTGCCTTTCAGAACTTTGACAATGAAAATAGGATAAAATAATCTGTTCAGACAGCACCAGTTCTTTGATCTTTGAAACTAATTCAAAGATACTCTTTCCAATACAACAAGCTATTTTCACATGGCTAAAATTAGCCCTGGATTTCCTCCTGAATGGCTCCCGTACTATCAGTATGTGCACCTCTTAAACATGTCAAGGTAGTAATCCATCCAACAGCGGTTTACCCACTTTTTTTCAAAAACAACTACCTGCATTTTTCTATACCATGTTATTGTGTCTGACATGCATTCATTACAGAATTGGTGAATATACATCTTGCATGAACCATGTTGCCCTGTTGTGAGCCAGCCCATTATAACTCAGACTAAGAGCAGAAAGCGGCAACATAGTTAGAAAGAACAAGTTAATGACAAGTAAAACGTCACATTCTTGTGCTTCCAAAAACAAGCCTAAGTTTGCAAGCCATGTATCATTGCTTAGAAATGAATCTACTTATAAAGTAATTGAATGACTCTCAGGGAATTTCTTAACAGAAATCAGATGTTGATTTTTGTGGACCCCACCAAGCACTTTTCACACTGAGGGAGAGCTAGATTTTCCGGTGGTATAAATCAGGTAGAAATCGGGTTCATTTTCCTTGTATCATCTTTCACTGCAAAATGTCAAAACATGGCATTAGATCCCACCAGCATTTCCACTGGTGTAAGGAGGAGTGTTGTGTCCGCTGACCAGGGGCGTCAAGGAACTGTTGATCTCTAACTCCGTCCTGTCCCATTTCGATGAGTCCTTGCCCATGGTCTTGGCCTGTGATGCTTCACCCTATGGTGTTGGTGCGGTGCTAGCGCATACCACTCGCAGACCCTATCTCTGGCTGAACAGAACTACGCCCAGATAGATCGCGAGGGACTGGCGATTGTGGCCGAGGTCAAGAAGTTCCACAACTTTGTCTACAGCTGGCCCTTCACCATCGCCACGGACCACTGCCCCCTGCTGGGTCTCTTCACTGCAGATCACCAGACGCTGCAAGTCCTCTCCCCACGGGTCTTGTGGTGGTCCATATTCCTTGTGGGCTACAATTATACCCTACAACACCACCCGGGAAAGGCTATGGGCCATGCTGACACCCTGAGCTGTCTCCCCCTGCCAGACGTGGCTGAGGATCTGACCCCTGCACACCACGTCCTCCAGCTGGAAGGTCTCCCTGATGCCCCCCTCCAGGCTGTGGACATTCCGCGCTGCTCGGCCCGCGTCCCAATTCTATCCCACGTTCTAGGCTGGGTGGTGAGGGGGTGGCCTGCGGCTACAGCAGGGCTGGAGTTCACCGCATTTACGGCCCGGCAAGAGGAGCTTTTGGCTTACAAGGGCTGCCTGCTATGGGGGGACAGGGTGGTGGTCCCCAGTGCCTTTTGGCACCACGTTCTACAGGCCCTGCACGAGGAGCACCCCAGGATTGTACGCATGAAGGGCCTCACCCGGAGCTACGTCTGGTGGCCCAGCATAGACAGCAAAGCGGAAGCCTGGGTGAAGCGCTGCCAGGTCTGCCAGGCAGTCAGGCCCAGTCTGCCAAGTGCGCCCACACAATCCTGGGAATCAACACAGACCCCATGGTCCTGGCTCCACATTGATTTTGCAGGGCCCTTCCATAGACTGACATTCCTCGTGACAGTGGACTCCTACTCTAAGTGGCTGGAGATTAGTCTGGTCTCTACCACTTCCTCCAGAGCCATCATCTGGGCCCTTCACAAGATCTTCATCATGGCCTGCCCAACACAATCATATTGGACAATGGGATGGCGTTTACTTCAGAGGAGTTCCAGCAGTTCCTTCACAACAACTTGATCCGGCACATCAGGTCAGTGCTCTTCCACCCCATGACGAATGGACAAGCGGAGCACAGGGTCTGCACCGCAAAGGAAGTACTCAGCTGCCTGATGGAAGGGGACTGGGAGTTTCACCTCACCATTTCCTCCTGGTGCAATGGACCACTCCCAACCCAGTAAGCAGTCGCTGCCATGCAGAACTCCTAATGGGCCAGAGACCTGCAATCCTCCTAGATTGCCTACACCCAGAAAGGGCTCCAGAGTAGCAGACCCTGTCCAAGCAATGGGAGGCGCCTCGGGGGTTCTTCCCGGAAGACCCAGCATATGTTAGGAACTACGGCAAGGGTCAGGAGTGGATCCCAGGCAGGGTCATCTGCCCCACAGGACCGGTGTTGTATGAGGTCTCGATGGACTGCAGACAGGTCCTGCGATGCCATGTGGACCAGTTACGGTGGTGCATGCTTCCAGAAGCGAGACAGATCCAGAGCCCAGGGGACACCAGAGAAGCGCCGGTCGCCACTACAGATCAGGGAGGCTTCCAGAAGCGGGAACCGGCTTCCCTCACTGTGGCTTCCCCAGAGGTAATAGCACCAACTGGTGCAGATAGTGGATGAGATGCCACCGCTGCTGCCACAGCCAGAGACGTGGGAAGAGCAGGCACCTTTCCCAGCGCCACCACAACTGAACAACCAAGACGCTCCAGTGCCATCCCCAAGGAGGTCCATTAGGGAATGCCGATCCCCCTCGTACCTGAAGGACTATGTTATATAGGCAGGGATCGAACTATGGGGGGAGGGGTGTTGCGTCCGCTGACCACCACTGGAGGGACAGCAACAGAGCCGGAGCGGGAAGTTTAAACCTGCCAACGGGATCAAGGGGTGTCACCCCTGTTCTGTATATAGTTGGCCACCTGGCCGGTATTCTGTGTTCTTGTTGTGTCCAGTAAATAACTATGCTTCACATCACACTGTCTCGTGATCTCTCATGCGTTGAACCCGCTACACAACAAGGAGGAAGAGTGATTTTGCTGGATTTAATTCCTTGCTGCAGCTTCTCCCCATGCAATGTTTTGTCCTTGTAGGCTCCATGATCCCTGAAGTAATATTGGGGAAGTCAAAATGCCCCCCCCCCTTACACCAGTAGCAAAAATGATAGGAACCCATGATTCCACTTTCATAGTTTTTACCTTTGCAATGGTATTCTGTAGCTAACTGAGGCCATAACTGAGACTATTTTAAGAAACCATTTTGAATTAGAGATGCAGCCAAATAGCATCTCTATTTATCCTGAAAGGGCCAAAATATACATTATCTGAGCAACACAGCGACTGCTTACAGCATAGCACAATCCTATGATACTAGGGTTGCCAACTCCAGTTTGGGAAATTCCTGGACATTTGGGGGCCATGCTGAGAGAGGGTGGAGCTTGTGGAGGGAAGTGAGCCCAGCAAAGATGTGACGCTATAGAGTCCACCCTCTGAAGCTGCAATTTCTTCCAGGGGAACTGCTCTCTGGTCTGGATGTCAGTTGTAATCCTGGGCAAACTCCCTGCCCCACCTAGAGGCTGGCAACCCTACATGGTACTACAGGCGCATTTGAAAGACCTGATGGTGAATCAGAATGGAACTTTCCTCTACCCATGATCTCTGGACCTCCTTGTGGGAAAGAATTGAATCATTGGTCCCACACTCATGATTCCTGTGTCCAAACTTTCTTAGAACAGTAAAGGGAAAATTGTAGAGAGATTGTGTGAATTGGTTTTGAATTGTTCAGCATTAAGGGGCACCCAGAGGAAAAGACTGAAAATATATGCTTTGGAGTAGTACTATTGCCTGCAGTAATAGTACTTTGAGGCAGATAAGTTCAGGCTGTTGATATTGTATGTCCAAGTTCCTCAACTTTTTGGGTTGTTTAGCTGTTATGCATGAATTTGCTGCTGGAAGTTTGTTTGTTGCATCATCAGCTATTGGACATTTCACAGCCCACTTAATCCAGTTTTTGGTTGTTTTTCAAATAAGAACAAATAAAGGAAAACATAAGTGCATGAAACCATCATAGTTTGTAATTACATTCTAAAAATGACAAGACAGCATTGTTAAAATTATATCAATGTATCTTTTACAGAAAATTATAAAGGGAAAGCTGGCTCTCCTAAAGGAATTGGTATGTGGCTTCTTATTACTTGCAAGAACCTAATGAGGCAACATCCTGGAATCCAGTGCTGTCAACTGCAGCAAAATATGTCCTAACCTCCATTCTGTATCTGCTTCTTTTAAGTCTGACAGATGGTACTATGTCAGGTACTTTCATATTGTATTGTCTCAAACTGGGAAGCCTAGTTCATGCATTTTGATTCCATCTATATATTTGATATATGAAAAATTATCTGTCAAATGCATGTACATTTTGAATAACTGCCATTTATAGTAGCATTGAAACATTACTAATTTGATATTAAATTACTAATTTGCTATTACAAAAAACAATTATGTATGTTTCTAAGCCTCAAGAGAAGCTAGAAGTCTGAAAATTGATTACATATTTTGGAATTTGAACTTCTGCAGCTTGTCTGTGAAGGTGGAAGGGTTTTCTGGTCAGAGAAGAAATGAATGCATTATGCAAAGATACCAGAAGTCATATTCACCTGAAATGTTGGGAGTTGTAGGCTATTTGTTTGTACAAATTCTCAAGCTGAAATTGAGTTTCAAAGACGTTTATAGAATTCAGCATTACCAAAACATTACTGTCCATGATACAGTCCTGTACTGTTTTTACTTTAAAAATATTAGGATAAGGTGGAGACCTTTGAAATTTTGTAGAATCTTGGACATATTGGTGGTTCACAGTGAAAAAAAGTACCTGGAAAAGTCCACTGTTAACTGTAATCCATTCCCTTCTCTTTGCATACTGTGGCTGGTATAATATGCAGAAGGCAATGCAAAGTGAAGATAGAGGAAGAGATGCTCCTAAAGTGGAGATCTTGTGTACTTTGGGGATGGTGGGCACCAAGAAGCTGTTTGGGAGGACACTGGCACTCTGTAGCATTTTAACAAACATACAGTCTTTATGTATCCCTGCCTGTTCTATAAATTGATATGCTAGAAGCAGGGTGTGGAAGCGAGTCTGCACATTGGGTCAGTTTTCTGGGTCCCACTGTAGAACTCCATGATGGGCATATAAGCACCACCTTATTATCAGAAACTCTCTGACCACTGCAAATCCTTATTCTAATTCCCAGACTTTTTTTTTTCTGTGCGGATACCTATTCCCACCAACAGGGGCCTCACTCTCCCCCAACAGCTTTTCCTACATAGTCAGTAGACTTCCTGGGTTTGTAGAAAAATCCGAAAAGTGAGGAAATCCCTTCAGGGACGGTTGAATTCCCCCAAAAAAGCCTTTTGAAATGGCCTCTGCAGGGACCTGACTCCAGGCAGCAACGGTGAGAGATTAGAACGTTGGGGGGGGGGGAGAGGAGGCTTCTCACTGGCTCTGTCAGTAAAAGGGTGGGGGGGGGAGGGGCTCTTTCTCTCCAGGCCTCTTTTGGCCTTGGAGGGAGGGGGGAGGGAGGGAGGGAGCCTTGGGTCCAGGCTGGGGGATTCCTAGAGGTTTTGGGGTGGAGTGCAAGGAGGGCAGGATTTGGGGAAGGGAGAGGCCTCAGCTGGGCATCATGCCACAGAATCCACCCTCCAAAGCAGCCATTTTCTCCAGGGAGACAGATCTCTGTTGTTCACAGATCTCTGGAGTTCACTCTCCAGGCCCCACTTGGAGGTTGCCAACCCTAGGCCTGGCAGCAGTATAGGGTTGCCAGGTCCCCCCACGGGCACTGGCAGGGGATGGGGGTAGTGGGGTTACCGTTCCAGGTCTGGAAACTCCTGGAGATTTGGGGATGGAGCCTGGGGAGGATAGGGACCTCAGTGGAGTACAATGCCCTAGAGTCCACCCTCCAAAGCATCCATTTTCTCCAGGGGAAGTTATCTCAGTAGTCTGGAGCTGAGCAGTAATTCCAGGGAATCCCCAGATCCCACCTGGAGGCTGGCATCCCAAGGCAGCACCCTCTGGGTGACTTGATACCACCTAATTTGCATGACTCAACTTGGCCTGGCTGCTTGCTGCTGTTCAGCAGCCACCCTATGAAAGCCAGCAGTGATGCAGCAGTTAGAGCCTCAGAGTAGGGTCTGCAAGACCCAGGTTCAGATCCCCATATTGCGGTGGAAGCTGACTGCGTGATTTTGGACCAGTCACATACTTTCAGCCTAACCAACCTCACAGGATTGTTGTGCAGATAAAAAGGAGGTGAGCAGAATGTAAGCTGCTTTGGTCCCCACTGTGGAGAAAGACTATAATTTTCCTTGGTAGAAGCTGTGGGGGAGGGGGTGGAGACAAAAAGCTGAAGACAGATAAAGGCAGATAAAGGTTAAGTTGGCTGTTGGGTGGGAAGGAAATAGGGTTGCCAACTCTGGATTGGGAAACTCCTGGACATTTAAGGGGTGGATCCTGGGGATGGTGGGGTTTGAGGAGGGGAGGAATTCAGACCAGTATAATGCCATAGACTCCACTCTCCAAACCAGCCATTTCCTCCATGAGAACTACCATTGCCAGCCTCTGGGTGAGGGCTGGTGTTGTCCGGGTGACAGAGATTAGTTCCCCTGGATAAAATGGCTGCTTTGGAGGGTTGAGTCTATGGCTCCACCCCCAGAAGGGAGAAAGAGTGTGAGATAGGTAAGGGTAGAGGGGAGGAAGCAAAGGTGTGAGGAATGGGATGACCATCCCGCAAGTTTCTTGCGGGTCTCCACTTGTATTGACATATTTCCAACTGCCACCACACTATACATTCCATTGTCTACAGCCAAGCACTATGTTACAACAGCCTTTGCTCCAGTTCTTTGGACAGAGACTGACATCTGTACAAGCATTTACAATGGGTTGTTTTGGGATCACATATCTGCCCAAACAATTTAAGATTGACAAATCCAGATTGGTACCCAGAACTAATCTACCAGAAATAATCTACCATGAAACAGACCCCAAAGAGATACTGATGCTCACATACAGCTCTAGCTCAGACCAGCTCAATGATCTATGACCCATCTTGGATAATGACACTTCATCTTTATGGCTTCTGTGCAGTCCCACATGTGGGACTGCGCATGCACAGGCCAGGCACAGAACAGATTTTTGAGTTTTCTAGTAGATTAGGAGCATCCCTCCTCCCTCTGGCGCTTTCACCAAAACAATCACATGACCAGGAGGAGGGGTGCTAGTTCTCTTTTTGCTGCATGGAGAATGGATCACCTCTGTTCTCTGTTTTTTTCTTCACCTCATTCTAGAGGCTGAGAAGATTTTTTTCTCAACAATTTTCGTTTTGTCATTAGTACTCATTTTAGTGAACATTAAATATGTTTTAAAGAAGAAATGTTTCTGTTTTTTTTTCATGATTGGACCAATTGTCATTTCAGAGTTGTACTGTTAAATGGCTCGTCTCTGTGCCTTAACTGCCTGAGGGTTCATACAATAGAGCTCCCTGCTCTTGATGTCACCAGTTTCCCTTGAAGGCATGTATGGATAGGGTTCCAAACTGGCCAAACAACAACTGAAGGCCTCCAGACATACAGTGGATGTAGCTAGCAAGACCATAGCTTCTGCTGTGGTTCTACAGAGGCATTCTTGGTTGAGAATGTCAGTGTTCCTGTTAGACACTAAGTCCCACATAGGGGACCGCCCTTTAGTCAAAAGTTTATTACGGTCATAAGACCAGTCACAATAAATACAGATAAAAAGGACAAGTTAAAATGAATAAATACATAAAAGATATGAGGATATATGTGAAAAAGACACACTCATATATGTGTAAAAAACACACTCATTTCATTAATTTATTTCCCAGCAACGGGCGTTTCCTTTGTCAAGCGATATCGCTTTTTGAGTGCTATCACACAGAATTTTGCTGCAGCATATGATATAGTTCTCTGACTATCATCTAATAGATATACCTGAAGGGTTTCAGGACTAAAATCTATATAGTACTGTAATGGTTTAAATCTGCAGAATAATGGAATAGTTAATTGTAGCCTTGATAGAATTCGCAGTGGGAAAGTATATGTGTGATAGATTCAACCACGTTGTTTGAACAGGGACAGCAACGCTGCTGCAAGGGCAGGTGGGAGAATCTTCCATACAAAACTGCGGAGGGAAATGCATCAAACTGTGCTCTAGAGAAGGCCCATCTGCATCTTTCGTCTGTAATATTCAAAAGATATGGGGAGATAGTGTAGCTTAATCCTTTTCTTAAGCTTTTATAATTTAAAGGAAGTATTGCTTCATCATTTTGGGACTCTATATCAATTAATCTTTGGGGACCTCCCTTTTGAAGGGAAGTTTTTATTCAGTGAGCAGATGGAAGAGGTATTAGAAAAGCAAACCGACCACCAAATCTTTGGAATTGGCTTCCCAACAGCCATCCACTATCAAAGCAAGGTATGTTCCTCACCACTAGCAATCAGGCCCATAGCTATGGTGGAGCGGGATGGGGCCAAGCCCCCTAAATTAAGAGTCACGCCCCACAAGTCAGGCTGCTGGAGAGCAGTAATTTTCTATACTTCTCAGTGAGGAGGGAGCTGCAATGTGAAAAGTGCCATAGAGGGGCCTGCCTTGCTGGCCATGAGGGAGGATCAAGGGCTTCTTCACTTCTGGGGAAACCAATATGCCCCCACCCTTACCCCCATACCTGCTCCACAACAGTTAAAGACCCACCAACTGCTTCCAGCTCCAAGGGGTCTTCTCCTCCACTTATGCTGCCCCCACATGTGATGCGGGGAGTGGGGGAGATCCGGCTGCTGCTTTTGCAACAGCCCCATTGAAGAAGAACAAAGGCACAGCAGATCAAAGGATGGCTCCTCCGTCACCTGTGCTGGCCACCCTGCTGATGCTGTGGCTGCCGCCGCTGGAAACCTTGGCCCTTCCAGCCGCGTGGTGTCCACCCAAGAACCAGTGGCTGGTGAATCTGGTGGGGGAGGTACACTGCCAGCTATGCATGGGGGACCTATTGTGAAATGCATGACACATGTCTTTAGCCTTCGAAGAACTCTTCCTTGGAAGCAATGACAGGTGTGTGCTTTTCTAGCACTGTGCAGAGCAAAACAGCCTTCCTCTGGTTTCTTTCCCATTCCATTTCACTATCTGCTCTTCTTTTGTTTCTCTGCCATGTCAGTCAGTCTCAGGCTGGGATCGACGAATGGGGGTAGTTTCTGTGCTGTCTCCTCCTTAGTCTAAACATCAAGGTTGCCTAGAGCCAACAGAGACCCCCCCCCTTCAGGCAAGCATGCAAAAGGTTCTCACATGACCATTTGGGTGGGAAAAGACTTTGCTCTCCTCTCTGTGAGAGTAGGGGGAGAACTCAGCATTAATACATTCTAGAAGCTGTTGGAAAACTTTTCCCATGATGGGCCTGCCCTGAGGCAGTGCAGCCATGTTATACTACAAAACATAGGTATAACTCCTTGTTTTATTTTTGCACTTTCCTGGTGCTTCATTTAGAAAGGTTTTTTTTTTAAGTATGCAGCACTTCCAACTGTGGAATAAGGACATCGGGGGTTCCAATCTATGCTGCCTCCATTCATGAAGTTTCATAAGGTGATACCCTGGCCTGGATCCCCTACCAGGGATTGTCTTTCAGTCATCAGGTCCCACGTGTTCAGTGTCCTCACACAGCCCATCCTAGTGGGTCAGTAGAGGCTATCACACTCTATCTTGAGTGCATAGTTCTTCAATGACACTTTATCTGGATCGCCGGTGAGACGGCGGTGCTCCTGTTGTTGGACCTGTCGGCGGCATTCGACATGGTCAACCATGAGTTGCTTGCCCACCGCCTCGCCGACATGGGGATTTGGGGCCTTGCCTTGCAATGGCTTGTCTCCTTTCTCCAAGGTCGGGGACAAAGGGTGGCGCTTGGGGAGAAGCTGTCCCAAAGGCATCCACTGGTTTGTGGAGTGCCCCAAGGAGCAGTTCTCTCCCCGATGTTATTTAACATCTATATGCGCCCCCTTGCCCAGATTGCCCGGAGGCATGGGCTAGGGTGTCACCAATATGCGGATGACACCCAGCTCTATCTGTTGTTGGGCGGTTAGTCTGGCTCTAAACCAGAAGATCTGGACTGAGCGTTGCGGGACGTAGTGGGCTGGCTTAGGCTGAGTCGCCTGAAACTGAATCCGACGAAGACGGAGGTCCTGTGCTTGAATCGGAGTGGTACGGGGTTAGGGGTCCTCTCCCAGTCTTTGGTGGGGCGCCTTTGGTGCCAGCGCCGAGGGTCAGGAATTTGGGAGTGTTCCTGGATGCTCCCTTGTCAATGGAGGCCCAGGTAGCAGCCACTGCCAAAGCAGCCTTTTACCATCTTCGGCTAATTAGGCAGTTGGTCCCCTTCCTCGAACGCAATGATCGCCAGATCCATGTGATAGTCACCTGATCCATCAGTGATCCATGTGATGGTCACCTCGAGGCTGGATTAGTGCAATGCTCTCTACATGGGGCTGCCCTTGGGGCAGCTCCAGAAGCTGCAGCTGGTGCAGAATGCGGCAGCCAGATTGTTGATGGGACTTCCCATGTGGGAACAGATCCAACCTGTGCTAAAGCAGCTGCACTGGCTGCCAATAGCATTCCAGATATGCTTCAAGGTGCTGGTTTTGACCTTTAAAGCCCTAACTGGTCTGGAGCCTGTCTACCTGAGGGACCGCCTTTCCCCGCATGTTCCCCCAAGAGCACTGCGCTCAGGGACCCAAAACCGTTTGGTCCCTCCTGGCCCACGAGACGCCAGGCTAGCAACAAGAACCAGGGCATTCTCTTTGGTTGCACTGAAGCTATGGAATGAGCTCCCGGTTGAGATCCGGGCTCTACGGGACCTACAACAATTCCGTAGAGCAGTAAAGACCGAGCTCTTCCGACAAGCATTCTGATATGTGGCCACATTGGCACTGCCAGCACAGGCATTTGATATGCTTGCCCTATCGGTACCAACATTTCACACAGCATTTTATTTGGAATGCCGCCATGTTTTAATGTGTTTTAATGTGTTTTAATGTGTTTACTGTAAACGTATTTTAAGCTAATTTAATATTATGTTATTGGATTGCATTGAATTTGTTTAGAGGGAATAGTATTGTGTTTGTATTGTATATTAGTTTTTATTGTTGTGAGCTGCCTTGGCGGGAGGGCGGGATAGAAACCTAATAAATAAATAAATAAATAAATAAATAAATACATATTTTATTTATTACTTTAGATTTTAAATCACCCTCCTCAGGCCGCATTGCCAAGGAGGAGAAAGGAGGGCACATGTGGCCTCCTCCACTGCAATCCAGGGCTCCCACGCTGCCAGGCCCTGTGCAAAACACACACACTGACAGTGCTGGATGTGGAGGCCCATAGGGAGGAAGGAGAACATGTGTGCCTGGGCCCCCCACACCTCCCTCCACCCCTGGCTGCCTGTCCAAGGGCCAAGTTAGACATGGAGGCCCAAATGGAGAGGAGAAAATAAAGAGGAGTGACTCACCTCCAGTGGGTGCAGCTCCTTGAAGACTTCTTGGGTGGAGGTGGCAAGGACTGCTGAGTGCAGGCACCAGTGCCCCCCATATAGGGCTTGCAGGCCCCAGCTGTGGGGGGTGGGGCTAACTCAGGTTAGGCTGGTGTGCCCTAGAGGGAACTCTGCCCAAGACTTCTGTTAATTGTTTTTTTAAGTCATCCAGTACAAAAAGTCATACTCTTCTCCAATCTCTGGCCGAGTTCAGACTGGAAGTTTGGTCCAATATAGGAATGTTTCAGAAATGTTTCACAAAGGGGCTGGTTCACACAGGCACAGCTGTCAGGCGTTCCCCAACTGTATTCAACCCGTCTTGTAACGCTTCGCTCCTGAGTTTAAAAAGTACCAGGTGAAAGTGGTAGCAACTGGAGGGCACGTTGATCCTGCTTCCCAGGGGCGGGCCAACAGTGCGAACACTCTCTTGCACCTCCTCCCCAGTATGCTCCCACATCAGTTGGTGCAGTGTGACCGGGGAATGTTCCGGGTCTTTTTGTCATGACTCCCTCGCGCTTCATTCTGTCATTCTGTCAGTCTGAACTCAGCCTCTATCTATTCAAACAGTGTCATGAGTAATGGCAGTTTTTAGATGTATTTTTTCCGGGGGGGGGGGTTGTTACTTTTTAAATTTTAAAATTGACTGCCTACTTTTCTACAACCTAGGATACCTACCTGCATAAAATGGCCACAATCTCATATTCAGTTTTTTTTTTTTAAATGCTTACAATATCCAATGGACTCTTACTTTATCTCTTGGGGAGCCACCCATCTCCTCCTTGTGTTACATTCAAACTCTTTCCCACAGATTTTTTCCTATGATTTAGCCTGCCCACCCCCTCTCTATTTCAGTATTAACGTTCAGCGTCCGCTCCTCCCTGTTTCTGACTGGACTCTGCTTACGTTCTGCGTAAGGCTTGACTTCAGACCACATACTAGGATTCACTGTCTTGGCATGCTGGTATTCTATTATCAGTCTAAGTAACATTTTTAGAATTCCGGAGTGCTGTCTAACTCAGTGCTGCTCCGTGCCAGAATGAAGGTCATTTCAATTTCATGTTATGTCGCACAGTTTTCAAGTGACATGTGTTTAATGATTTTTTTTCTCCCTAAATGAACTGTAACAAGTATTGCGCTAATGGGTTCTAATGAGATGCCAACAAAGGCAAGGGAGGGTGGGAAGTGGATAAATCTTTGAAATAATTTAAACTGCTATTTTAGTTGAGGAGCTGGCAGGACAGAGATGAATATCTCCATTCTCAAGTTTCAGTTATTGATAAAAGAACTCTTTTTCTTGCCTTTCCAGTGACTCCCAGATTCAGGGTTTCATTGCAGCCTTTCAGCTTTTAATAAATGCTGAAAACACTGAAGTCCAGTTTTTTTCTTTCTGTCTGTCTGTCTTTTGTAGCATGTAATGTCTTGAGTATTGTCTCAACATTACATACAGACATAAATTGCTTTAAAATTTGTTCTCTCAGTGCAGGCAATGCTGGAAACCCCAGTTCTGTGAGCCTTTGACAATTCTTAACACCATCATTAAACAACTGTCCCCACCATTTTTTTTGGGGGGGGAATCACGATAGTTGTTGTTGCTCCGAACCGGGGGCGCTTTGGGGAGTAGCCTCTTTGCTGGCAGATAGCCGGGAAATTGAGGCTTTCTCCCCACCCCAATCGGCCCCGCTGCGTCGTGCCCATAATGGGACTTAGCAGCGCCACCGACTTCCAGGAGTGAAGACAGCGCCATGATTTAACATAAAAAGAAGAAGTGGCATCCAATCGTGAGTTGAAGATCTATTTTGAAGCGTGAATTTGAGGCCCCCGCAAGCGTTTAACCGTAAGGGAGGAGGGAGGAGTCCCTACCCTGTCTGAGAAGCAAGAACGAAAAAGGGAGCGCGAAGGGGGCAGAAAGAAAAAAACAGTGTTGGTGAAAGTACCGTCGGGGTTGTATGGAAGATTACGATCCTTTTAGCTTCCTGGGGGATGCGGCACGAACTTTGTAAAAGTAAACAATAAAACAAAATGTCGACAACGGGGAAAGTCCTGCAGAAACCGGAAGAGAAGAGAGGAGGGACTTCCGTTCCGAGTAGCCCCCCCCAAGAGCTTGCTGTCAATCAACAAGAAAATGAGATACTGCGCCCCCTGCTGGAGCAAATGCAGAAAATCAATGAAACTTTGCTTAAAGTGGAAAGTGTCTTCATTAGTCGACAGGAACAAATATCGGAAACATCAAGGAAGATGGCGGAAATGGAACAGAAAGCGAATTTGATTTTAAGTCTTCAGGGCATAAAAGAGGAAGAGAAAGAAGATCTCGGATTTACCTTGACGAGTGTTTTGGCACCCCTAACTGGCAGTGAAGCGAAAGAATTAAAAGAAGAGGTGGACATGGCTCCCAAAGCCTATTCCGCTTTTATAAAAGGAAATACTCTGCCAGTAGAAGGGGAGGCTGAGCATAGCAGGCAATATATCAGAGATCCGATTTCATGTGAAGTGGCTATGGTGCCCTGGAAATTTGAAGGTCAGAAATACAAGGAAAAAGAGAAAAGAAAGAAGATAGAATACATCCTCAAAACGCAAAAACTTCTGAAGAGACACGCCAGCTGGGAGGAAGATGCAGCACTCAAAATTGAGACAAGCGGTGAAGAAGACAGCAGCCCAGGGGAAGGAGGCGATGGAACGGAAGACATCCATGTTAAAAAGGACTCAATCCATAACTGGAAGAGATTTAAAAAGAAGACACCTTGAGGACTGTTCGTGTTGCATCTGGAAGGAGCTGTTTAATTACTAACCCCGATGGACTTTACTAACTGTATTAACAGAGTGATTTTGGACTTTGCAAAGTTTAAAAGAAGATCTTCTAACCATGATGGATGCCTAAAATGGTATTGATTACTAACTAAAACTAACCCCTTTTAACAGAAAAAAACTTCACTCCATCTTTTTCTTTCTCCATCTGTCTACCCTACCCTTTTCTTATATAAAAAGAATAAAATTCTCTCCTCTTTAGGAGAGTTTTACTACTAAAAAAAAAAACTAACAAAGTTTTATTCAAAGTATTATCTTTCGTGTGCACGCATACTTTTTCAAATACTTTGGAAGGAAGGTAAGGTTCAAACTTATAGACAGGGGCTCAACAGCAAATTAACATTTATTTGAACATCAGACCTTGATAGAGACGGACACTGCATCCCAAAAAGCTTCACTGCTTGGTGCCTCTTTGCCCCTATCTGTGATCCACTTCTGAATTTGTAAATGAAGCAGACATTACAGGAACACGACAAGTCTTGTGAAGGTTCCAAAGAAGAAACATAGTCCCAGAACTTCTCACCACTTGAGGATGTAAGGAGGAGCAATATGAATTGGCCCACACATAAACAAAGAAGCTGGAAACAATCTAGGAAGATTTTGTGCCCTGTCAGTTCCTAACAGGCTGAGTTTGGCATTTTCATTAGTATTTTATCCTGTTGAGTCTTGATATATTTCTTAATGGTTTAAGTAGACTCGTGACATAGGATTTCTTTCTTTCTTCAAGCTTCTAAAGCCGTGTTTACAAAGACTTGTTGCACTTCTAGGGCTTTGACTACAGCTGAAGGAAGATTAGTTACTTTATTCTGAATTCTTTTACTTCTGATTGAAATCTGTTTACTGCTGTGACAGAAAACCCATTGTAGCTTAGGGCAATAACAGGCCTGATCTGTGGTGCAGGCAGTAAAAGCACGCCTGCTATAACATCAGTGAACAGCCACTATGGCAGTTTGAGGCCCACCGCAGCCGGAGTGAGCTCCCAGCCCTAGTCCCAACTCCCGCCCACCCAGCGGTTCAAAAGCATTAAAAATATATATAGCGAGTAGATAAATGGGTACCTGCCTGTAGGTGGTGGGGGGCACCCTCCCTCCTTGGGGTGTGCAGCAATGGCATCAGCAATGTGGCGGTGATGGCGGTGGCGGAAGCAACAGCTGAATCTGGCAAAGGGCGGCTGATTCTGGCAGTGGGCGGAGTCACGGAGGGACAGGCAGCGCGTTGGCAAGGCGCGGCAGAGCCGGGATGGATGTGGCCGGAGCTGCAGCCGACGCAAGGCCGTGCACCGAGGATGGGGCCTGCCAAGAAGAAGCTGCTGAGCCGGAGAAGGACCTGCCCCAGGATATTGGGGATGGAGCGCTGACGCCTGAGGCCCGCCGGAGTGGAGTCAAAGGAGAAGCCCTGCTGCCTGGGTGCTGGTAGGATGTCACTTCCCCTATAAAATTGTGGCCCTAGATAGAGATCAAATCAAAATTGTGTAAACCACTCAGAGACCTCTCGGGGTTAGAGCGGTATATAAATCGAAACGATAAATAATAAATACATGATCTGCCTATCGCTATTCAAGCACCACTTCCATTATAATAAATGCTCCTTTTGAAGAGATGGATAAAATCCTACACATATTTGATTCCTTGTCTGCAGCTCTGGAAATTCTTGGATTTTAAGAGATTAACAGATCAGAAATTTAGGCTTAACATAAATTGGGAAAAGGAACACTGGCCATTATTTTGTTGGTCTTGCAATTTTGTTTACTACTTGGCATGACAAAATATGTAACACACCAGAATGGGCCATAGCTATTAATCACCCCCATTTGGAAACTGTGTAACCCCAATTTGTGACTGTCAAGTTCTCCAGATAGTCAGTCAAACACTATGCTTCATTAGAAGATAGTATTTATTAAAGACCAGTCATAGAGCTGCATGAACCAGTTCTTTGTCAGTGATACTAGATAATACAAAGCAGTGGCAGATATAGACCATTCAAACTACCCCCCCCCAACTACAAGCCAATGAATACATTTTGCACGAGCACTAAACCATGAAAGAAAACACCCAGACCAGTAAATTCCCCATACCAGGGCGGCATGAGACCCAAGGTCAGGTGAATTGATAAGAAGCAGAACAGACACTCTTAAATCAATGAGACTGGAGCCACCAGTCCCTCCTGCATTCCAAAACAGTGAAAGATGCCTGATGTCTCCCCCCCCCCACCACTCCCAGCAATGGCAGGGCTACCTGACAATGACATAACAAACAGCTTTGAGAATGCAGGACTGTTTTTAGAATAGCAAAATTTCCAGTTAAGAACAATTCATTATCAGCTGATGCCCTACAAAGAGATAGTGTGCCCAGCCTTTTCTATTCAAAAAGCAGCAGTGGTTCATTATTACACATCATGCTTAAGCAATCCTGAAAGCAGCCATCCCCTTTAGCATGGCAAATTTTTAAGGGGGTATGAAGTTCCATATGGCCTCAGACCAGGGGGATCCCCTTGCACTTTCCAGTAGGGGATGCCCTACTGTGATCCTCCCACACCACTTCAATTGTACCCCCACGCCAATTGTACATAAATGTATCCCCCTGCACTTCCCCAGTGCCACCCCAGACTTAGCATCCAGAGTCTGTCCACTGCAGCCCCTCACCAAAGTCCACAAGATTCACTAGTCCAGGGGAAGATTTGCATCCTAAGTGCTACATACATGCAGGTCTCTTCGCTTACCCCCCCTCTGGTTGCTGCCCATTAGCTCTGCCCATTAGCTGTTCTCCAGCTTTGATGGCACACTTCTCTTCAGGGTGGTCAGGAGGTTCCTTCCTGGTGTAGTCACCAGCAGAAGCTTCCTGGTCCTCTGCCTCAGAGACCCCTGGACTGCTGCTATTTTTTTTAATGAATGTTTGTTGTGAAGAAGAGTAGTGGAGAACTCAGAATCTTGTTGTCTACTTTGATAGCAGTAAGAGGTATTGCATTACTTTTGCTCTGTTTTTTAAATTATATTGAAGTCCTTGCCTCCGAACAAGGAGGCTCTAAATAGCTGTCTGCAGAAGAGGTAGGTTGGAGCAAAATAAGTCCGGAGTGAGTGGAGCTGAGAGGAAGTGAACCAGGAAAGCTTTTTCTGTGTGGGTAAAACTTCTTGCAGTCTCGCTTGTTGAAGATAGCAGCTGCCCCTTTCAACTGTATTTATTTATTTAATTCATTTGTACCCTCCCTTTCTCTCCAGTGGGGAGCCAAAGCAGTTTACATCATTCTCCTCTCTTCCATTTTATCTTAACCACAACACTGTGAGGTAGGTGAGCTTGAGAGAGTACAAATGGTCCAAAATCACCCAACGAGCACCCATGGTATGAGTGGGGATTAGAATACAGGTCTCCAAGAAAGAAGTCTAACTCTCTTAACCACTACAGCTTTAAAAGTAGCTTAGGGGGGCTTTTGTTTCCTTTTTATTTTGAGAACAGCTTCTCAGGAAAGGTAGTGGCTCCTTTTTTGTATGATTTTTTTTTAAAAAAGAGTGCCAATTTATTTATGTACATTGCACAATTGCTGCTAATTTCATACATGTATTGTATCTTTCCCCATTATTTAGCTGATTGGCAACCCAAAAACGCAATCAATCACATAACATTATTTAATCAAGGGCTGCTAAATATAAGTAGTAAAAGGTGTACTTTGGAAAACAATTTAATGCAATTATACAGGACAATCATTCAGTCCTGCCATTCTGAATCACGGTTTTAAAAGTTTACCGTTTTGAGGGCCAGACATGTTGTAAATAGGTGTCACAAGCATGTTTGAATCTGGGGCAATTTCACTATTTAGACTGAAAAGCCAAACAGATCTCACCATACTTCATCCGTACTGCTATGAGGATCAACATCAAGAAGCAAATGTGATCACAATGAAAACATTACTATACTGTCTTGCTTACAGAGGATTTTCCTTCCCTCTTTGCTCATTGAGAGCTGTAATAGCCAAATTTCAGTAACAGCAACAAGATCATCTGGTTTAATATTCTGTGCCATGAAGACTCTGAAGCTGAAGTTCTCAGGAGCATGCAAAAATTAATCAAATGTTGATTAGTCCATGTGAAACAATGAATGATTATGCTCAGGGTAGGTAGAATAATGCAGTTCTCTATTTCCTTTGGACCACTGACACATGCAGGTACATCACTTGAATACTCAAACATAGAGGATAAGTGGAAGCCCTTGGCTTTGTTCCGAGAAGTATTGAACAGCCAAGAATAAATTAATTCTATTGTGATAAAATTCTGGAGAAGACTGTGGGATGCAGAGTGGATTCTGTAGTACGTGCTGGCCACACGCAAAGAAGACAAAGTTGTAAACAGCCATATTAGACTATGCAAAATCCAGAAAAGGAAACACAATCATGTAATGCCTTCTATTGAGACCAAACCAAATGACACAAAACACAAAATGTCACATGTAAGCTAGTTTGCAGAATGTTTTGTGTCATTTGGGTTGGCCTCAAAGGTTTTTTCTTTTGCATGCAAAGAAGCCTAGCACAAGCAAGGGAACCCAGGCCTACGGCTGTGTTATGCTCTTGCTACCTGCCTGGAAATCTTTGATGCTATGAGTGATTGAGATTGCCACTGGCTGTTGGTGCATCTGAGCCTCAGGGTACTGCATAATGCAACCTGGTCACATTCTCAGTCATTCTCCCCCCCCCACCCCCGGTACCTTACATGACATTACTGGGTTCTGAGTATGGACAGCTATGAATCCCTCATTCTTTTTGTTTCAGGCTGAAAATCTGCAGTCATTTTTTTTCTTGTGCAAATTAGATCTACAATACTTTATTTTCTTTTTAATTTTATATTTTTTATTTTAAAAACAAAATGGTAACGTGAAAAGTACTGAGACTTACTAGTGATTTCAGCTCTCACATACTTTATTAGATGAAGAACAAGACAACTGAGCCGGCTCGCAGGCCGGCTTTTATTCCCAAGTGACCCACACCCCAAACACACACACACCCGGTGATTCGCTATTTACATTGATTGGATTAACTCCTGCTCCTCCATTGGAGGGGAGTCAGGATCCACTAGTCCATTGTCCTTCGGGGCGAAGCTCAGACCCTTCGCCTGGCCACATGGTGGACCGGTTAGAACCAGTCCAAGCACATGGCTGTCCAGAGCCCATGTTCTCCTGTGGATACATTACACCCCTCCCCCTTGGTCCGATAAACACCCGCACACATAGTCTTTCAAATAGCTGGGGGCCGCCGCTCTCGCGTGGAGCGACGGGGCTCTGGCATGGGGGAACTGACAGCCTCCCGGGCGGCTGTGGGGACTGGTGGCCGCTCTGGTGTTGGCGGGGCTGGGCTCACCATCTCGGCCGGTGTGTCATTTGCGGTGGCTGTCAGTCCGGAGTTGAAGTCCACAGGGATTTCCTCAGGTGCGTCCGCCCCCGCGTCTGGTTGAGCTGGCTCATCCCACTCCTCCCCCTCATCCGGCTCCAGGGGTAGCACCCGGCGACGTAGCTGATCGATGTGGCGATGCAGGATCTGGCCGTCTTCCACCGAGACTTCGTAGGACCGGGGGCCACGGACCCGGACTACTCGGGCGGGAATCCACGGGGGCCCTCTCGCGTAGTTCCGTGCGTACACCGGGTCCTCTGGGAAGAACCCTCGCGCCGCCGCTGGCGCTTCCGTGCAGGGCTCCCGCTCGGGCGCTCGATCGGGATGTAACCGGTCCAGCCTGGTGGTGAGGCGTCGGCCCATCAATAGTTCCGCCGGGCTCCGGCCGGTTGTCGCATGGGGCGTCGTTCTCTGGCCGAACAGGAAGTGCGCCAGCCTGAAGTCCCAGTCCGTTCCTTCGGTCCGACGGAGTGCCTCTTTGGCCGTCCGCACCATGCGTTCAGCTTGGCCATTGGTGGCGGGGTGGAACGGGGCCGACCTGATGTGGCGAATCCCGTGCTGGTGGGTGAACTCCTGGAACTCCCCAGACGTGAAGGCCGTCCCGTTGTCGGTGACCAGGGTGTCGGGGAGTCCATGCGAGCTGAAAATCCGCCACATCGCTCGGATGGCCGCCCGGGAGGAGGTGGATGGTACCGGCTCTACTTCTAGCCACTTACTGTAGGCGTCTACAAGTATAAAAAACAGCTGCCCCTGGAACGGGCCCGCAAAGTCGAGGTGCAGGCGCGACCAGGGGCGGTGAGAGGATTCCCAGGCCCTGTCTGGGGCCGTCGGGGGTGCGGGTCGGGAGGCCTGGCAGGGTTGACACCTTTTTACAATGTCCTCAATATCCCGGTCTAACCCTGGCCACCAGACATACCCCCGCGCCAGAGCCTTCATCCTGACTACCCCAGGGTGGTGTTCATGAAGGTCCCTCAGTACCCGTTCCTGTAGTGGTTTCGGAATGACCACCCTGCCTCCCCACATTAGGCACCCCTTATAGGTCGACAGCTCATCGCGCCTTGTGACAAAAGGCGCAAACTCCGGGTCTTGTCTAGCTGTCGGCCATCCCCTCCCCACCCAGTTCAAAACCCGACAGAGAACCCTGTCGCGGCCCGTGAGGCGGGCCACCTCCTTGACATGTACTGGGCGATCGGGCAGCGATTCTAGGAGTGCGATGACGTGGGCGGGGGCCGGGTCTGGGTCCGTTGCGGGCAGTGGGAGGCGGCTGAGCGCGTCCGCGTGACCCATGGCCTTTCCCGGGCGGTGGGTGAGGGTGTAAGAGTACCCCGCCAGGAATATGGACCAGCGGAGAACCCTGGGCGAGACCATCTGCGGCGTCTGTCGATCGGGCGCAAGGAGGCCCAGGAGAGGCTTGTGGTCTGTAAGGATCTAGAACGGGCGGCCATAGAGATAATGGTGGAATTTTTAACCCCCGCCACTATCGCTAGTGCCTCCTTGTCTATCTGCGCGTAATTACGCTCCGCAGAAGACAGGGTCCGAGAATAGTAGGCGACCGGAACCTCCCGGCCATCCGGCAACCGATGCCCCAACACCGCCCCCACCCCGTAGGGCGACGCATCACACGCCAGAACCACAGGTAAAGCCTCGCAGAAGTGGTGCAGCACCCCGTTGGAGACCAACAAGTCTTTTACCGCCTGGAAAGCTGCCGCATGCTCCGGCTTCCAGGCCCACGGCGCCTCCTTGTACAGCAGCCGGTGGAGGTGTTCAGCCACCGTTGCCTTTTGGGGCAGAAACGCGTGGTAAAAATTCAAGAGGCCTAGGAAGGCCTGGAGTTCCGGCTTGGACGTGGGGACCGGGGCATGTGTGATCACTTTAATTTTCTCGTCTGTGGGGTGGATGCCTTGTGCATCGACTGCAAACCCCAGGAATTCGATGCGGGGCACACCCAGGAGGCATTTCTCCTTCTTCACCTTGAGGCCAGCCTCGTTGAACCTCTGCAGGACCTGACGCAGCCGTTCGGTGAAGGCGGTGGAGTCCGGCGCCGCGATGATGACATCATCTAAAAAGGGCTGGACCCCTGGGATTCCTTTCAGGAGGGAATCCATGAAGGATTGAAAAATCCCTGGTGCCACGGAAACCCCAAACTGCAGTCTATTGACCCGGAAAGCCCCCTTGTGGGTGGTGATGGTTTGCGCTTCCGCAGCGGCCATGTCCACTGGCAGCTGCTGGTAAGCCTGCGCCAGGTCCAATTTGCCGAAAACTTTGGCCCCCGTCAGGGAGGCCAGGACATGGCTCACTACCGGGACCGGATAGGCGTGGTCCTGCAGAGCCTTATTTATGGTGCATTTGTAATCTGCACAAATGCGTATAGCCCCATTCGGTTTAATTGGCGTTACAATGGGGGTTTCCCAGCGCACTGACGCGACCGGTTCCAGCACGCCTTGGGCGACCAGGCGGTCGAGCTCGGCCTCTATTTTTTCCCGCATGGCTAGGGGAGGGGGCCGTGCCTTTATGCGGATGGGTCGTACGTTAGGGTCCAGATCTAGCGAAATCGGGGTCCCATTGTACCTCCCCAGGGTCCCATCGAATACTTTGGGGAACTCCCGGCAAACTGCCTCCCAGTCAGCGGTCCCGAGGTGGTTTACTCCTGCTATTTGGAGTCCCAAAGGCCCAAACCACGACAGTCCCAGGAGGCTTGAGAGGCGCCCCTCCACAACCAACAGGTCCAGCAAGCCCGAGAACCCTTTAAATCGGACTTGAAACTTGCCCCAGCCACGGACTGCCACTGGGTTTTTGTTAAAGTCCGTCAGTTTCAACCCCCGTGGCTTGTGCAGTCGGGGTCCCCCTTGGGGCATAGCGTTTTAAGGGTCTCCGCGGAAATTATAGAGAACGAGGACCCTGAGTCTATTTCCATTTGGCAGGGGGACCCCTCTATTTGGACAGTCACATGCACCTTGTCCGGGCTTTCAGGGGGCAAGTTACATACCGTCTGCCGGCGCTGTGTCGTCACGGTGTGCAGGCTTGCGGCGTCCAGCTGGGCAGTGGATCCCAGGCGCTTGCCCTTGGAGCGGCAGACTCGGGCGAGGTGTCCGGCCTTGTTGCAGGTCCTGCAGACGGCGTCCCGGAAACGGCAGGTCCGGCGCTCGTGAGCGTCGCCACAGCTGGCACAGGCAGATGTGTTGGGCTGGTTTGGTGGTGCGGGGGATCCCCTGTTGTGTTGGGTGCGTGGCTGTGATCGGCGGTTCACCTGTAGGACCTCCTCATCGTTCGAGTCATCCGAGGGGCCGGAGCCCTGGAGGCGATGGACCGTCTTAGGCCGGCGATCTGCGTGGGACTTCTCGTAGGCGGCCGCTTCTTGGATGGCGGTCTCCAGAGTGAGGTCGTCCTGGCTGACGAGCCTGCGGCGCAGCTTCGCCTCCTTCAGCCCCACCAAGAACTGGTTTAGGAGGGTATCTGCGAGGTTGGGGAAGGCACACTTTGTGGCTGTGCGGCGTAGTCCGGCCAGGAATTCCGGAGATGTTTCGTCGGGGCCCTGCATTCTCGCGAAGAACTCCATTCGTTCCGCGAACTTGGTGGGCTTTGGTGCCAAGTGGTCAGTAAACGCCTTGACCAGCATGTCGTAGGTGGCGGCCGCGTCTTTCGGCAGGAGGGGGTTTACCAGGTCCTTCAGGAGGAGGTGTGCCTCGATGCCGCAGTAGCGCAGGAGATAGGCCTTCTTCGTACCCGCATCCGTGATGCCATGGATCTCGAAGTGACGCTCCAGCGTCTCGATCCAGGTCTCCCAGTGTGCGGGACGAGAGATGTCGAAGGCGGGGAAGCTCTCGTTGCTAGCGGCCATGGTGCTCACCCGTGGAGGTCGCGGTTCAGGCGTAGAGTTGGCGGCGTTGAAAGCGAGGCTGCTCTCGGGGTCAGCGGTGCTAGGGAGCGGTGCGGTGCCCAGGAACCGAAGAGGCGGACACGAAGCTCGGCGGCGGCGTTCGGTGCTTTCGGCGTTGGGGCGGTCAGCGGTGCTCGTCTCGTGGTCGTTGTTCATGGAGGGAGTTGGCATCCCATCCTCGTCGCCAGTGAAAAGTACTGAGACTTACTAGTGATTTCAGCTCTCACATACTTTATTAGATGAAGAACAAGACAACTGAGCCGGCTCGCAGGCCGGCTTTTATTCCCAAGTGACCCACACCCCAAACACACACACACCCGGTGATTCGCTATTTACATTGATTGGATTAACTCCTGCTCCTCCATTGGAGGGGAGTCAGGATCCACTAGTCCATTGTCCTTCGGGGCGAAGCTCAGACCCTTCGCCTGGCCACATGGTGGACCGGTTAGAACCAGTCCAAGCACATGGCTGTCCAGAGCCCATGTTCTCCTGTGGATACATTACATAACGTAAAAAGGGTACAGAAAAAAGGGAGGTTATGTAGGGATTATGGAATGAATTGCCACATTTCAAAGAAGTAGATGCTGTAAGGGCACCTCCATGCTTGAGAGGAGATGGATGGAGCGCAATGGCAGAGTCTCCGTTAATTACTCTCAGCATTCCACAGTTAAGGATACATCTGCCCATCAGTTGCCAATTTTGACATATTTATTTCCATCACGATGTCTCCCCCACCCCCGGAATTGAACCCAGACAAATGGTAACTATATAATGATCCTTGTATCTGATAAAAATCTTCATGCTGTATGATAATTTACTGCTCACCCTCTACCTATATGTATGAACTGGTAACTTCCATTTCATTGTATCTGAAGAAGTGCGCGTGCACATGAAAACTTATACCTTTAATAAAACTTTGTTGGTTTTAAAGGTGCCACTGGACTCAAACTTTGTTCTTCAACAAAAAATAAGAAGTAAGAGATATCTCTTACAATACTTAATTTTCATGCCGTTTTATGTTTCCATGCACCAAAGTTTTCCACACAAATCGGAACACATTTTTTCCAATGCTATTTATGTTTCAATAAATAATATACATTGTATGCGTAAATGATGTATAAGTTATAAAACTTTCATACAAGGTTCAAATGCATCCAAAAACCTGACAAAGAAAAAAAAGACAACTGAAACCACTGACAGAAATATTTTAAAAATTAAAAAATGAAATAGGGAACATTTGCTTATCCCTAGTTCCGGGTCCATTTTCTAAATCCTTAATTGGCAGCCGCTTGCATATATACTAAACAACTGCATACTGTACTGCTTGGTTTGACATAAAGGGCTGATTTTCTGCCCAAGGGTCTGAGGCACTGGCAGAGTTGTTAGGGCTCAGCTTGCTCCCAGTCTGTCTGGCTGTATAAGCCTCATTCCTCTCTCCCTGCTTGTATATCAATATTTCACAGAAATTTTGGGTTTGTTGTCATTTGGGCCATAAAGGGCTTCCTACCCCTGCATCAAACCATTCCATCTCATCTGAATTCAGAGTGTCTGGCTTGTCCATGGTAGCCAAACCCTTGTTCTCAGCCCTAATCTCCCTCCCTTGAGCAACTGAGAAGCAGGAGAAAATGTGCCTGGAAAATGGCCTTTATAGTAACACTCTAGTAATTTTTCAATTCCTTTATGGTCTTTACCATAGACATTAAGGGGAAATTCCTAGAGCATCACTCGGAAGTACATAAGAACATAAGAACATAAGAGAAGCCAATGTTGAATCAGGCCAATGGCCCATTTAGTCCAACACTCTGTCACACAGTGGCCAAAATATACCAGGTGCCATCAGGAGGTCCAGCAGTGGGGCCAGAACACTAGAAGCCCTCCCACTGCTGCATTTCCCAGCACCAAGAATAGAGTGCATCACCTGCCCCAGACTGAGAGTTCCCATCTATACCCTGTGGCTAATAGCCACTGATGGACTTCTGCTCCATATGTTTATCTAATTCCCTCTTGAAACTGTCCATGCTTGTAGCTGCCACCACCTCCTGTGGCAGTGAATTCCATGTGTTAATCACTCTTTGGGTGAAGAAGTACTTCCTTTTATCTGTTCTAACCCAGCAATTTCATGGAGTGCCCACGAGTTCTTGTATTGTGAGAAAGGGAGAAAAGTACTTCTTTCTCAACCTGCTCTATCCCATGCATGATCTTATAAACCCCGATCATGTCACCCCTCAGCCGTCGTTTCTCCAAGCTAAAGAGCCCCAAGCGTTTTAACCTTCCTTCATAGGGAAAGTAATGTCACATCTTCCCCAAACTCCACCTTCCCCAGGCACCACCCTCAAAATATCCCAGCATTTCCCAAGGCTGTGTTGACACCTAGCTTTAGGCCTGGTGGCTGGTGGGGATTTTTTTTTTAACCTCTCTTCTGATCCTAGCATCTGATTATGAACAGCTGAATATATGAACCTTTTTTTGCCATCATGTCACAGCTGACTTATGGTAACCCTCTAGGATTTTCAAAGCACAAGACATTCAGAGGCAGTTTGCCATGGCCTTCCTTTGTGTAGTGACCCTGGTATTCCTTGGTGGTCTCCCAACCAATGCTCCCTCTAAGCTGTGGAGTCCTGTGAGCAAAAATTCCACTTTGCGAGCTACTGGCATTAAAGTTGTGAGCGAGCGATTTGGCTAGTGCATAAATTACTTTGCTCTGGAGCTAAGACAAAAATGTGTGAGCCAGAGGCCAAAAAACTGTGAGCTAGCTCACACTAACTCAGCTTAGAGGGAACACTGCTCCCAACCAAATACTGATCAAGGCCAGTTCTTCTTAGCTTCCATGATCTGATGAGATCAGGCTAGCCTGGGCTATCCAGGTCAGGGTGAACATATGAACTATTCCTGTTGAAAAACATTGCTTGAGATAACACTGAGTAGTAGAGAAGTTCTTATGGTATTTGATCAATGATGGCTCTTTCATACATGGCATGCAAGTCATCCCTTGGCATGAACCAGCCATTTGACTTGCTTATACATTTTAGCTTTAGGTCTTCATTGCATTCTCAGAAAATTGCTCCAAAAGTGACATCCATGTCCCATTTTTCCAGCATATTTTATTTGACTTTGGGAAATATGGTTAGATTTGGGACAATGTGAAGTTTCTGAACAATCACTAATTTACTACAGCCATTTGGGCACAGTGGATAGCATTTTAACAAAATATTTGTCTACATTCTTCTGCTTATTTTCAACATGATGCTTTTGTGGTGCTGCTGCTGTTATGGGACAAGGATTTTTTAAAAATATGCCTCCTAGAACTGATGATTTGGCAATAAATGGTTTCTGAATGTCCAGACTCAGCATAATGATGTCATTCCAGTTAGCCTTTTCAGACTTTCATTTTCCTCTAAGAAGGGCCACAACCTTATACAAAAAAATCTGGCTGGTTGTAAGGTATGATGGCTATTGTTGATTTAAAACACTATCTATTTACAAGTACAAGTTAATGAATACCCATAAAATACACTGGCTTTAATAGCCATACTCTGAAATATCATTAAATTAAAAATGCTGCTTCCCACATTGCAAGTGGAATAAACTTTGTGGACATTTTAATCAGGTCTCTAAAAGATGAACAGGGTGGTGTATATGCTCCTCTTTCATTTTATTCACATAGCAGCTGTGTGAGACAGATCATGTGAGAATGACTGACTGACAGTGCCATCCTAAACAGAGTTATACCCTTTTAAGCTCACTGAGTTCAATGGATTTAAGAGGATGTCATTCTATTCAGGACTGCACAGTAACACAAAGTAACTGAAGTTCTGTATACATGGATGAAGGCTGTACACTGAAACATGTGCAGTGTCATGCCCCCCCATGCAGCCCGAGTTGGTGGTCCCTGATCCGGGGGATTCTGCACCTTTAATGCCCGAGGATGAGCTCCCTGCACCCTTGGACGGAAACAACCTAAGTCCTGCAGAGGGTGAGCACCAGCTAACAGGAGAGTTCAGACCTGGAGCCGCTCCTGCAGAGCCAAGCACAAGCACCACGCCTCCTGATTCCCCTCCACCTGTAACTAGGATTAGAGATCTGAGACGCCGGGATTTGGCAATGTGACGCAAAGAGGTGTGCATGCGAGGTCAGCGTTTGTTAAGCCCGGAGTTTTGACAGGAGCCAGGACCTTGAAAGTGGCTGGTAATTGGCTAACGAGCAGGACAGGCTCTTAAGGCGGCTCTCAGGAACCCCCAATTTGTGCCGGAAACTAGTCCCTTTGGACCAAAGGCTTTGTACCTCGGCTCCTGCATCCCTTGGTTCCTGACACCCTGCTATCGGTTTGACTTCCTGGTTCCTGACGCCGGTCCGTGTTTTGGCATTCTTCTGGCTCTTGACTCCTGGCTCTGCACCTCGACTCGGACTCTCGGCAAACTGGACTCCGACCTTCGGTGAAACCTTGATTACGCGTTTGTATTTGTGTATTGGGACTTTGACGCTTCGGTATTCTGCTCTCTCTGGCTTTGACCCTTGGACTGGACTTTGGACTCTTGCCCTCTGCCTTGCCCCGCTGGCTCAGTTGTGACACAGAGGGGGAGTGAGATTACAGTGGCAAACTCAGCCATGCCTCATACATGTTTGCCATACATGTAGAAATGGTAGGCAGTAGATTTGTATGCATGATTTGCAATGCTGCTTGTTCAAACAGCTTAGTGAACATATTCTGGTTGGGGCAGAGTTTGCCTTTATAATTCCATTTTGCCATGACAGGAGTCCAGTCTATATCTATACTCCAGTTATGTATGAAGGGTCTGAACACAGATTTTGCCAGTGAAAATCTGGTAGCCTATTAATAACATTACTTTTAATGTCAGGAAATTGTCCATTGCATTACCTTTTTAAAAAATACAACCAGTAATGGCTTGGAACTTCCTGAAGCTTTCTGCTAACAAGGATTTTCATCAGTGGAGCGCTACCTGCTTATGCCTCCTTCCTGCTGCAGGCCCACACCCCGCCCCCCAATGCTAGTCTGTTGACAGGAGAGAGAGTCAGAGGTCTGCAGAGAAGTGTCAGCAAAAATTGCCCCTCTTTTGTCAACAAAAATCCTCTGTGGGAGCCAAACAAATGTCTAGCATTTATTCATAGTTCCTTCATTAACCATAGTTCCATCATTTTGGCTTTGCAGTAGAGGATTAAGATGTAAATAAAAATTAAGAAAATAGGTTTTCTGAACAAACGCTTTGTCATTTGCTTCCCATGTATTTGAGACTTGTCCTGACAATAAATAGATGCATCTCTCTCTTTACCACAAATCTGATCTTGTATGAATGATTCATTTAAGAGGAAAGCATGTTTGTCCTTTATTTATGACAGACACTATTTTTCCTCTCCCAAAGCAATACTACTCCAGCCTTGCTTTAAACCTCATTTAGTTCATAATATGTTGATAACCAAAGCATAGATGAGATGGCTCTGCATCCCTAATAAGAGTTATAAATAATATACTGAGGATGAATCATTGCACTTCTATTGTTGTTAATTTCTAATTAGATGCTGTACATTGCCCTTGATTTAAATGCACAGCTCCCTCTGGAATCTCATGCCCCAGATTGAGAGCATATTTGGCCTAATCCTGCTCCCTTTGAAATCCATGAGAGCTGGACCACATGATCAGTTTATAAAACTGGCATGCCATAGAATGAGCAGCAGATGTGACAAGAATACAAGAGCATTCACGGGTGTATATTTGTTGCACTTGCTTTATTGAGGGCGGTTGCGTGCTTCACACTGACAAAGACCCTGCTTAGTCGTTCTAAAGGTATGAACAAATTAGAAGTTCTGTTTGGGGTGGGTACTTGTCACAACTGAAAATAGCAATGGAGTCTCCAGGGAGCCTACTTTGCTAAAATGTCACTCCTGTAATAAAGCGAAACAAGCACCAGTTTGTACTGAAGAAGTTTAGGTGACTTTCCCAGAGTCACTTCAGTCTGAGTTACTGTTTTATAAGTCTTAAACATACAACTCTCTTTCTTTCTTAAGGGAAACTTCTAAGTACATTGTGAGGGAACATAATATTTACAAAGCTCATCCTGAAAGGTGTAACAAATTGTATCATGGAGCTGTCTGAGAATATGAACACACAATGAACATATACATCTGTAAGACATTGTCAAATTGGTCCAAGTTTGGTCTGTTTTAAATGAAGTGCTCGGCCCACAGATAATCGGTGTATAACACTATCCAATATAAACAATATATATCCAACACATACATGGGACATTCTCATTTAATGTGCTGCCAATGGCATAGAGCACTTGCACAAGTAAATGCTTCCCCATGACTGGTGTCTCATTCAAATCAGGTACAATTTATGCCTAATACAGAACAGTTTTGTCATTCTGTGACATCTGAAATCTTTTATTGGAACCCTTGTTGGAACATTCCAGGCAATTACTGCAGAAAAAAAATGTAAAGGGGATTTTTGGGTTTATGTTGCCTTGCAAGGAGCTTATAATGCTCTTATGGACTTATGAACCATAAGTAATAACTGGACTGTGCAATGAGTGTGCCAAGGGAATGAACTGTATGGTGACCACAAGCTGATGCCAACTGCCTGGGCTGTGAACACATGCCCAGATGAGGGAAGCCTCCCCCTGAGATGATGTGCCAAACCAAGGATGGATCCACAGGTTACCTGCCACTCCTCACCTGCAACGCAGCAGAGATGAGCCAAGCAACCTGGCCGTGAACAGCACACAGAAGCCGGTAAAAGCATGCTGCAGAGGAATGCCATGTAATGCAAGGAGACCTGAACATTTCCACAGAGATTCCATGAGCAGAAATCCCTGTCAGCACGCAGGCACATCTCCCCCCCCCCCCGACTTTCACCAGATACTACACGTATACTGCCCAGTATGACAAAAGATCTACTTGCATAAAGGGATTAGCTGACTGATACATACCTGCCAAGCCCATCAGCCAGAGCAATCATCGAGCCATCAAGACTAACGACCCTGGCCACTTCTGCTATTGTCTTCTAAAGGTGCCACTGTTAGTACTAGTGAAATCAATATTGCCCAACCATTAACCCCACCATCATCCTGCAACTAGTTTTTGCCTAGGCAACTTCCTGGGGAAGGGACAAGGGAAGTGGCCAGAAAAGCCCACTCCCAAGTCCAAATTGTGTATAAAAAGATCAGGACCAGCCATGCTCACTCTCTCTTTTCCTCTATACCTGTCCCCATCCTATCTTGCGGGCTCTTGGTGTAAGCGCTGCCCAGAGTCTATCCACATGTTCTGCTGGTTCAGAATACGACCATTTTTCCCTTATAGTCTCCCCCATTTTTCTGCTGTGAGGATCGCTTCATCATGTCAGGACAGGTCAGTATTGCCCAAGCAACGAAATCCCGCTAATGCAAATGTCACTGTACCTTTCTGTTTATGTTTCTTTGTTGTTGTTCAGTCACACAGTCGAGTCCGACTCTTCGCGACCCCATGGATCAGATTATGCCAGGCCCTCCTGTCCTCCGCCGTCTGCTGAAGTTTGCTCAATTTCATGTTCGTTGCATTGATGACACTGTCTAACCATCTCATCCTTGGCCGTCCCCTTCTTCTTTGACCTTCAATCTTTCCCAGCATCAGGGTCTTCTCCAGTGAATGCTCCCTTCTCATTTGGTGGCCAAAGTATTTGAGCTTCAGGTTCAGGATCTGGCCTTCCAGGGAACAGTCAGGGTTGATTTCTTTTAGGACTGACTGATTTGATCTCCTTGCAGTCCAAGGGACTCTCAAGAGTCTTCTCCAGCACCATAGTTCAAAAGAATCTATTCTTCGGCGCTCGGCCTTCCTTATAGTCCAACTCTCGCATCCATACATTACTACGGGGAATACCATTGCTTTGACCATGCGGACTTTTGTTGGCAAGGTGATGTCTCTGCTTTTTATCATGCTGTTTAGGTTTGCCATCGCTTTCCTCCCAAGGAGCAGGCATCTTTTAATTTCATGGCTGCAGTCACCATCTGCAGTGATCTGGGATCCTAGGAACGTGAAGTCTGTCACTACTTCTACGACTTCCCCTTCTATTTGCCAAGGAGTGATGGGCCCAGATGCCATGATCTTAGTTTTTTTGATGTTGAGCTTCAAGCCCACTTTTGCACTCTCCTCTTTCACCCTGAACAAGAGGCTCTTTAGGTCCTCTTCACTTTCTGCCATCAGAGTGGTATCGTTTGCATATCTGAGGTTATTGATCTTTTCCCCAGCAATCTTAACTCCAGCTTGTGATTCATCCAGGCCAGCATTTCGCATGATGTACTCTGCATATAAATTAAATAAGCAAGGTGACAATATACATCCTTGTCATACTCCTTTTCCTATGCTAAACCAATCAGTTGTTCCATATCCAGTTCTAACTGTTGCTTCTTGACCCTTATACAGGTTTCTCAGGATACATATGTTTCTTAGATCTGTGTAATTGTGTGCATGTTGAATCTATTTTATGCTTGTGAAGACTTCTCAGTAAAGAAACCAATTCTTTAAAATTTGGTCTTTGCGTCTATTTCTGGGACTACTGGAAAGGGCAGGATTCCTGTATACAAAGGTTATTGCTCCCTATTTGGCAATTGCCATTTAAAATATTCAAATTCTCCATCTTTATTAACAAAAAGAGCAATTTGCCTAAAAGTTAGTTGATTAAATATTCCATTAGGGCAGATATTTTCTGAATTTTACCAGCTGTTCTGGAGTTTAATAGAGAAGTTAGTAATATGGGCAGCATTTGTGATTTTTAACAGTTTCTCAGACAATACATATCCCACATAAAGTCTGCAATCCTACTTTCTGGAGAGTAAGCTCCATGGAATAGAATAGGACTGGCTCCTGAAATCTTGCTGAGTGGGGAGCTGAACTGAGATCTGCTCACTACTAGTGTGAAACTTGCACCATTACATCATATCTATGTACAGATACTCAAAGATGCACAAGGCACTAGTGTCACTGGATTGGCTCCAACCATTCTCCAAGGAGCTTTCATCCAGCTAAGGAGCCTTCCACCAACTGAAGTGGCTCTTCCTCCAATGGAAGAACCATTGAAGTTGGAGAAAGTCTTCAAACTTTGCTTGATGGAGTGGTAGGATAGTGGTGGGATACATTCCACACCAACATCTGAGATACATTTATTTAGATACTTAAATATTTATTTAGATACAGTTTGTCTCCAGTAAATGCTGTGTGGAATAAGAGCATCTTCCATCATCATCATCATCATCATCATCATCATCATCATCATCATCATCATCATCATCATTTTGTTTTATAAACCACCCTCCCCCCGAAGGGCTCAGGGCGGTGCACGTCACAATTAAAACATACAATAAATTTATTTATTTATATTTATTTATTTATATATTCGATTTCTATACCGCTCAGACCCCCCCAAGGGGTCTCAGAGCAGTTTACACAGTTTATCCTTGCCTAACTAGGGCCACAATCATATTGGGAAGGGGCCTCCTACCAGCACCTGAGCAGGGCTTCAGCCTTTGATGTCCTGGGGCCCCTGGGATGGATCTTCTTTCCTGGGCCAGGAGGCTCCCCGCAGCAGGCCCATCTTTGACGCGCAGGCTCCGTGTAGGCTCCGGCTTCCAGCTAACTTCCCAGAGGCTCCGCCGCGCTGCACTGTCACGCTGCCTGCGCCTCGTAGCTCTGCCCACCGCCAGGATCAGTCATCGGCATTGCTTCTGCCTGCCACTGCTGCTGCCATCGCCGCTGTTGCCGCTTGCTGCTTGAAGTCGCTGCTACACACCCCCAGAAGGGAGGGTGCCCCCCGCCACCTACAGGCAGGTACCCATTGATCTACTCGCTATGCTTTCGAACCGCTGGGTGGGCGGGAGCTGGGACTGGGACCAGGAGCTCGCCCTGGTCGCGGTGGGACTCGAACAGCCACAAATTAAATCATACATCATAGTAATCAATCAATTGACAGGATAAAACCAATTAAATACAGTCTAAATTTAATGGCATTCAGTATATATTTATCTCCCTCCATGGGGGGTGGATCATGCGCCAAATGCTATCCTCAACTGTAAGCCCAGTGGAACATCTGTGTCTTACACACCCTGTGGAACTATACTAGGTCCCACAGGGCATGGATGTCACCAGGTAGAGAGTTCCACCAAGCAGGAGCCAGGGCCCTTGCTCTGGTTGAGGACAGCTGGACATATTTTGGGGCAGGGATCACCAGTGGGTTCTGATCTTCTGAGCACAAAGTTCTTTGGGGAACATACCAGGAGAGGCGGTCCTGCAGGTACGTTGGTCTCAGACCATTTAGGGCCTTCCTGAATGCAACAAGTGAAGGTGTTCCTTGTACTTGCTCTGATAGGCTGTTGTAGAAGAAAGTACTTTCCACAGAAAACATGACCTAACTGTTGACATAGGGACAGTTGTAAGAGAGGGTACCACCAGAAGAAGGCTGTCTTTTGCGTTCTTGCTAGATTTACCAGAATCACTGAAAAGAGAGAGAGAGAGAGGGAGGGAGGGAGGGAGGGAAAGATGTACTGCTCCCTCCTCCCAGCAACCAATGGCAGATCATCCCGGAGTCCCGTGAAGTATTTCATGGACCATGGGCCAGGCCCATAGCCAAGATTTTGTAATTCAGGGGGTCTTTAAATAAGTGAGGGGGCACTGACATCACAAAATAAAAAATGAAATAAAAATACAATTTTAAAAACTCACTTTTGCAGCGTTCCACTCTGCTTGCCTACATGGAGAAGCAAGTCACACTTGGGGAAGGGGCAGTGGTGGGGAATTCTCCAGGTGGCCTAGAGAGTTGGGAGTCCTCTGGGTGGCCCAGAGATCGGGGGTGGGGGGCTGAGGGTTGGCTGGAAGTCAGGGGCCTTGGCAGGATGTCAGGGGGCCAGGCCCCGAAATGCCCCACTGTAGGTACAGGCCTGCCATGGGCTCATGTGGTATTTCCTGGTTGGAGAGCTGCTGGGGGTGTTAGGAGACATCAGAGCATGATTCTGTCTTGTCAGAGCAACACTGTGAGGGCCTCTGAGGCAAAATCCCACTTCTGGTGCCAGCAGATGGGTCAAACAACTCTTGCTAGTGGTAATCCCTCTGCCAGGCTTTGGGCATTGGCAAATACCCACCGTGACAGTCTTTGATGGTGATCTGTAGTATTTATGGAAAGACTGAGTAAACAGAGCAAGGGAACTGTCTCTTTTGTTCCCCTAAGTGATGCAAGTGCACTAAATCTTTGGATAACTCTTTTCTGTTTGGAAAGATGTGCTGAGGAAAAAGCTGTAAGCATCATAGGCAATATTTATATCAGTGGCATTGCTAAGACCAAACACACAATCCAGAATGAGCCGTTTCTGATGTGAAGTCTAGATAAGCAATGGAAAAAAAACCCCGCTATGCATTCCTATCAACATGGCTGATGAAATAAATTCAACAAATAAAGATTTTATAACTGAAATGGAATTTTGAGAATGAAATCCCCACTTGGTATCGGATGCTCTGCTGGTTTTTGATTTCTGAAGAAAATATGATTAGTACTGGAATCAGCACAGAAGTGGAATCATAGAATCACAGAATCACAGAGTTGGAAGGGGCCATACAGGCCATCAAGTCCACCCCCCTGCTCAACGCAGGATTAGCTTAGAGCATCCCTGACAAGTGTTTGTCCAGCTGCTGCTTAAAGACTGCCAGTGGGGGGGGGGCTCACCACCTCCTTGGCAGCTGATTCCACTGTTGAACAACTTGTACTGTAAAAAAGTTTTTCCTAATATCCAACCGGTACCTTCCCGTCCTTCATTTAAACCCATTACTGTGAGTCCCATCCTCTGCTGCAAACAGGAACAGCTCCCTGCCTTCCTCTAAGTGACAGCAATCATGTCCCCCCTCAACCTCCTCTTCTCCAGAATGAACATTCCCAAGTCCCTCATCCTTTCCTCATAGGGCTTGGTCTCCAGGCTCCTGATCATCCTCATTGGTCTCCTCTGCATCTGCTCCATTATGTCGACGTCCTTTTTGTAGTGAGGCCTCCATGTTTAGGTTAATAGGGATAAGGATGAACTTTAAAATTTATTTATTTGTTATTTATTTATTATATTTATAACCTGCCCTCCCTGCAAGTGGGCAGTTTGGTTCCATTTGTGGTTTGGGGCAGCCCATGAATCATACCTTGAACTGAACCAAGCCTAGAGGGCCCCACACAAATCAACCCAGTACAACAAGTTTGGTTCCCCTTTTCTCCTGGCCATGGCAAGCCATGGCCGGGAGAAAGGGGGTGGGGCTTGCCCTGGAAGGGACTTCCATCTTTCTCCTGGCTGTGGCTCACTGGGGCCAGGAGAAAAGGGGAGATCGCCCAGGATCCTTTCCCCCTTTCTTCTGGCCACAGCTCTACACAGCTGGGAAAAAGGGGTGCAGATCACCCCAGAAGGGGTTTCATCTAACTGTTTGCTTTTGCTCAACCCACCCTTTCATGCTTTGAAGGAGGGGAGCGAAACCAAAGTGCCAGCCATTTAATCCTAACAGCTGAGCAGCGGACCCCACACCACTCAGTTGTTAGGCTTAAGTGGCTGGCCCCGAACAGCCGAATCAAAGCAGACCAAAAGTCCAGTAAATGTTCAGGGAATGTGCCTTTCCTGAACATCAGTTCTGGATCTCCATACCAACCCAAGTTCAGCCCAAATTTTGGCTTGTGAACCAGTTCATGCCCATCCCTACTGAATCGTACATTATACAATTTAAGTTCTGCAAATTATTATTCTTCCAAAATATTATTTTAGGATTTTTTTTAAAAAGTCTTCCATCTAGAATATTAGAAGAGGTAACTAGTTATTCTAAACATATAGCTTAACAAATTTAGATAATTATGATACATCATCTTCTATACATGTTACTGATCTCCCTGTTTATATTAACTTGATTTTTATGTTTTTAGTGTAACCTGCACCTTTATTGGTGCTGTACAGGGGTCTTTTGGGGCTGGAGCATGCCGGAGCACAACGGAGCATGCTGGAGCACTGCTCTGGCAGCTCAGGAGCCACCACAAATGGCGGTGGCAGTGAGCTCCGCCCCCAGCCAGCGTCCTCGGCCTGCGCCAAAGTGCTGCAGACCAGGGGACACCCGTATGCTAATGAGCTCCTGCAGCTCTTTTTCTATGAAATGACCCCTGGTGCCGTACATAATTAGTAAAGACGACAAGAAATTAGTTCCCATAAAGGCAAACTAGTTAGAACGTGGATGTGAGCAATGGCTGCAGTGGCATACCTAGCCTATTTGGTGCCTGGGGCAGATAATTTTTTTTGCTGTTTGAAGGTGGTTTGCCATAGCCTTCCTCTGCTTTGGCCCTGCTTAACTTCTGAGATCTGATGAGTTCAGGTTAGGCTGGGGGTATCCAGGGTATCAGGGCCCCTCCTCTATATGACAAAATTATTTTCAGTAATAATCATAAAATAAAATGAATAATAATAATGGCCAGAAAATAGATGCAGGTGGGTAGCCATGCTGGTCTGAAGCAGCAAAACAAAGTTTGATCTTTAAGGTGCCACTAGACCCAAACTTTGTTTCAATGGCCAGAAAAGAAATGCGGACAGTGAAAAATTTCTTTTATTTAACTTTTTATATAAAATTCTGCCAGTAAAAAATTCAAATTCCAACACGCTATTCCATTACGAGAACCAGCATGGTGTCATGCTTAAAGTGTTGGACTAGGATGTGGGAAATCCAAGTCTGAATCCCCACTTTTGCCATGGAAGCTTGCTGGGTGACCTTGGGCCAGTCACATTACTCTCAACCTAGCCCTGACCCAGATAACCCCAGAATAGCCTGATCTCGTCAGATCTCAGAAGCGAAGCAGGGCTGACATGGAGGGAGGCACCTTCAAATGTCTCTTGCCTTGAAAACCCTACCGGTCCACCATAAGGCAGCTGTGACTTGATGGCAAAAAAAAAAATCCATCACACCACTCGTTTAGTGAGGAGGCACTTGGGAGGCCTTCTGTTCTCCATTTTGAAGCCCAAGAGCTGATCATCCCAAACATCTACAAGACTTTTTTTTGTTTTGGTATTTATGTGTGTGTCTGCACCTGGAAGCAGTGTTCTCTGTAAGCTGAGTTAGTGTGAGCTAGCTCACAATTTTTTAGCCTCCGGCTCACAGATTTTTGTTTTGGCTCAGGAAGGGATGGCTCCAGAGCAAACTAATTTATGCAGTCGCCAAATTGCTCTCTCACAACTTTAATGCCAGTAGCTCACAAAGTAGAATTTTTGCTCACAAGACTCCACAGCTTAAAGGGAGCATTGCCTGGAAGTCACATTGACCTCTGGTGACTGACTGTCAGAGTCCTTAACTTAGTCAGCAAAATACCAGGCCTTGTTCAGTGAAGCAAGATTAGTATTTATTTTAAAGCTGCAATAGTAGATTACTGTAACAGGAACATTGTTAAGAATAACTTGGTTACATGGAGCAAGCAGTTATACCAGAAGGGGGGGAAATGGGGACCCCCCTCCACCAATAGAAGCATAGTGCGCGCGCGGGAAACTGGAGACAATAATAATTAATGTAGTTCCCACTGCCCCCATTGTCTCAGCCTAGCTGTTGCTTGTGAAAGCGATAGGAAGCGAACAGCTTGTCTCCTCCAAGGTCAGTGTGTGAAGTCTACAGGAGATATGGCTTGCACGGCCAGGCAGCCGAGGCAGCTCCCCGCATTCCATTCCAACACTCCAGGTGCATAAATCAACACCCCACGATCCCATCCACCCTCCCTACACGAAACAAAGCCCATCCGCCCTCCCTTCTCCATCCATCATGGCAGGACTACCTGACACTGACCCCTACTGGGAGTCCAGAGAATATTCAGAGAGGTTGCTGACTAAAGCCTGCCCCTGTCCTCCTGACTTGGTATTCCAAGAAAGTCTCCCATCCAAGTACTAACCACAGTCAACCCTGCTTAGCTTCCGAGATCTGATGAGATCGGGTTTGCAAGGGATATCCAAGTCAGGGTATCTACAAGATATTTTTGAGAACTAGGAGTGTGCCTTTGTACTAACTTTTAACCAACATTAGCCAAAGCATCACAAAATAGTAATTGCAAGCTTCACCAAACTGGATGTTAAGAAACACATTACACCCCAAAGAAGGTGGCCCCATTCTCCATTGTTTCCAAAAGTCTAAAGTCAAACCAGAGACTCTCTGCAGTAGAAACTGAAAGGGGGCATTTGTGCAATTCCACTAGAACCAGTACAGTGTACAGAGTACCCAGCAGTACCAGAACAATCACAGAGTGCCCAGCAAACCCAGTGCCATTGTGGCAATTTAGGGTTGTCAGTCCCCAGGTATCGGGGGGGGGGTTTCCCCATATTTTGGCTTTCTGCCTGCCACTGGCCAGCTGGCTGGTGGGGGACCCCCCCAAACAATGATGTTGCTGTGCAATGCCCCCAATGCAATGATGTCACCCAGAAGTGACATCGTCACATCAGGGCATTATGGGATGACACTCTGGTCTGAGGGCAAACTCTATGAGTTGAAGCCAGTTTACCACAGGGTTTTGCCCAAAAACCAGAACATTGTTGCACAACATCCCTGGTTCGATGATGTCACTTTCAGGTGATGTAATTGTATTGGGGATGTACTGGAACGCCCTCCAAATTCCCCTGCTGGTACGACAAGGAGACCTGGCAACCCTATGGAAATGCCAGTTGGTGTCAAGCACAGAATCACAGTTCAAGCAAGGGGTGGGAGTTTGGAAGCCCAGCAGAACCAGTGCAATGTACAGTGCCCAGCAAACCCAGTGCCATTGTGGAAATGCCAACTGATGTCAAGCACAGAATCGCAGTCCAAGCAGGGGTGGTTGTGGAAGCTCAGCAGAACCAGTGAAATGTACAGTGCCCAGCAAACCCAGTGCTTTCTGTTCATAATGTTAACAAAAGTTTGCTTCTACACTACTCCTAAATACATTCTGTCACCAAGCAGGATAGGAGTGAGAAGGTCTTGAGTCCAGGAAGTGAAAATAGAGGGAGAACATGGAAAAATTAGGTGAAGGGAGAAATGAATGAGAAACCCGTGGAAAAGAGAAAGAGAAATTAAGAGAGGGAGAGGTTGTTTTATCTTGCTGCAACACCCTAACAACTGCTTTGCGTGATCTGGCTGAGCTAGGTGCAGGCAAAGGAAGAGAGAAAGGCTAACCTACTGGAGAAAATGACCTGCAGGATTCCTGGCTCAGTTGTTGATAAGGTAGTTTGCTTCAGTCTTGGAGAAAGGAAAGTTCAGCCAATCCTAGCATGCTTTTTGCTATGTTCAGAGTTCCTTGTGCCCCTAGTGGCTGCACCCAGAACTTCATTTTAGAATTAAAAGGAAGACATTTGGCTGGATGCAGCATGATGCTGGCTTCAAGGGGCTTCCTCAAGCTGCACCCGGGGTGGACTGCACCCCCGCCCCACTCTTGGTATGCCACTGAATGGCTGCAGGATTATAGCATATAATTTAGTCTGGAATTCCTTTTAAAAGGAAAATACCTGGAAATATTCAGAAGTGCCTAGAATGGGCTTCTTGTGGCCAAGAGCAATTGATCCACAGGTGAGGCAGAACTGAGAGTTACATCTGAGAGAAATCAAGCATTCCTGAAGGATGCTGAATGTCCTCCAGCAAGATATGTAACAGCTACTTCAGCTAACTAATGAACTCAGGTTTTCTTAAGAGTGTACAGGTTTCTTGAAGTTCCAGTATCTACAATGAGCTCTACAACAAGTGAGGTCTCCCAGTCTAGAAGGGTAGAGCAATGACAGCCAGTGTTCTCTCTAAGCTGAGTTAGTGTGAGCTAGCTCGCAGATTTTTAGCCTCTGGTTCACACATTTTTGTTTTAGCCCAGGAAGGATGGCTCCAGATAGGCTTGCCAAGAACTTACCACGTGCCAGCGGGGGATGGATACATCCTCGCAGGACCATCCCCGGGGGAAGGACAGGCACGGAGCACCATGCTGTCACCAGGAAGTGATGCTAGGTGATGCTCTGGCAATGCAGCTGGAAACTCAATGGTACCATCAAGTTTTCAGCCCCATTGCCAGAGCGTCGCCTGGCGTCATGTCCTGGCGACAGCATGGTGTGTTCAAAGGAGGACTGGTCCGGCCAGGGAGCATGCGTCCCCCGCTTCCATGTGGTAAGTACTTGGGAACGCTAGCTCCAGAGCAAACTAATGTATGCAGCAGCCAAATTGCTCACTTACAACTTTAATGCCAGTAGCTCACAGAGTAGAATTTTTGCTCACAAGTCTCCACAGCTTAGAGGGAGCACTGTCTTTGTCTTAGACAGTGAGAAAGTGATTTTTAACCTGTGCCAAGTACATAAGTGAACTTCCTTGCTCATTAACTGTGAGTGAGGTGCATGGATGAGTCAATTCCCCATGGCCCTGTTCAATCACTTTTTCTCTGTGAAAACCTAAATAGGGTTACTGCTTCTAAGCCCATTGACATCAATGGACTGGGTTTCACTGTACTTATGATGGCACTGTAAATCTCTGGCATGCCATTGGTGTGCCCTTTCACTCCTCTCTTTAAAAAATGGGAAAGAGTGGATGGATGAAATTTGGCTGAAAACAATTCCATGTGCATCCCAAATGAGGATGACCCATTAATATTGAACAATGGGGAGGGAGGACAGGGAAGAAATGCTCAGAGAGCAGAAAGATGGCAGATATTCTTGTGGAGTCCCACATGCTGTGTCTGAAGAGGCTTCTGTGGATTCCAACAAATGCCTGGCTATCCAGAGAAGTTCCAAAAAAGGTAGGACTGTAGGTAACCACTCTGTTTCCATTAGTGCTTTAGGTGTTTTGATAGTGTTGTCCAATTAAGACTTCCTTAATCAGCTCTAATGAAGGAAGGGATCTAGGGACAAATGTTGAAAACCAACTTTGTGAAAGAGATGAAATACGTGTCTTGGCTAATAAGAGCCACATAGCAAATTTCAAGCTTTATGCAGTGAGCATTTTGAGATGCTGCCGCTTATATTCTAAGTCATTATCTGAGCAATAAAATAATATTTCCCCCTTCTCTTTATTTAACGGGAGAAAATGCCCAGCATAATGTGTTCGAGGACGAGCTACAGAATGCAAATACACGTATTGAATTCCATATCCTTTTTTTAAGAAAAGAAAAGAAACCTGACATGGATGCAAAAACTAGGTCTGAATTCCCAAGAGTGAATGCTGGGAGAGAAGAATGCAATTGTATTAGCCTCCATCACAATGGGAGGTAAACCCCAACCATTTATAAAAGGTAAATGCTGGCAGAATACAGGGAGCCTAGAGCACCACACTGCAGGTGTGATTTATGAGTCTAGGGACTAGCTATAAATCAAAGCCTTTTGTTTTAAATGGTGCTGTTTTGACGCAGTAGATCAATTTACATGCAAAAGGAAAGATTTTAAAAACACAGTGCACTGAAATCCAGAAAATCATACTGAAATTCAGTGGCAAATTTTCACATTTATACAATCCTGATGCATGATGTAATGAATACTCTCATGAAGGGTGGGTGGGTTTTTTTTGGCCATTATTTACTTATGCACATTGCAAAACATCCTCATGCTTTCTGGAACCATGTGCGCCCATCACAGGAGTCATATGGACTGTACCATTTCAGGCTGCAGGTGAGGAAGACCATGTTTGAATACTCTCCTAGCTTAAAAACAAAACCAACTATTTACACATAAAACGTAACATATGAGGCAGCAGGGCTCAGTCTGGTCTTCTTCCAGACACTGTCTCTTTCTTTGAGCAGGGAGGTGTTATCAGCTCCTCAGTGGAGCATTTAAATAACAAAGCCACACCTGCCGCCTGAAGTGGTGTAGCCCAGAAAGCTTTCCTATCTGCAGTAAACGTTCAAGCCGTAAAGGATGGCTGGATCCACCATGCAAGATGCATACTCAGGCATCTCATTTTGCAACCATTTTTCTTCTCCAAACTGGTTCCCTTTACAAGGATAGTGTGTTTTTAATGTACATAGATTCAGGTGGGTAGCCATGTTGGTTGGAAGCAGCAGAACAAAGTCTGAGTCCAGTGGCACCTTTAAGACCAACCAAGTTTTATTCTGGGGATAACCTTGTTGCCGGCACATGAAAGCTTATCCCCAGAATAAAACTTGGTTGGTCTTTTTTATTTTAAACGTTATTGACAGGATATATAAACACGTTTCATATTTCAAAGTAATTTTTGATACATCCTTTTCTAGTATTCCTCCCCCTCCCCAGGCTTCCAGCGATGCTCCACCCCCATTATTGTTTCAGTCAATATTCTTTAACAATAAAAACTTGACCAATATTCGATTCTTCATTCTAACATTTTCAATTTCTATATCTCATTCTTCGGTAACATTTTAGTTAACATTCATTACTTTCTAGACTTCAAATCTTAATAATTATCAAAGCAGAGTAACTTATTTTTTACATCCCAGTTCAGTTCTAAATAGTCTTTAAAGTCTTTCCATTCTGCTAAGAATTCTTCATCTTCTTTTCCGTTAAGCTTCTTTGTCAATTTGTGCATTTCTACCATAAAAAGCATCTTCTTTATCCAATCCCATTTTTCAGGTATCTTTTCTTGCTTCCAAAATTGAGCAAATGTCACTCTTGCAGTTGTAATCAAATACCATAACAATGTTCTCTTTGTCACGTTGCATAAAACTTGGTTGGTCTTAAAGATGCCACTGGACTCAGACTTTGTTCTGTTTAATGAACAGTTTACTTTCCAATTGGATATATATCCCGAGGATGAGACTACACATTAGGTGGGCCACTCACATTTGAAAACTTCATTGCAAAGCATCTTTGGGAATGGAGGCAATTTACAGAGCAGAAGTGATGGGGAGGATCTCTAAAGGAATTAATTAATATGCCTTTGATTGTCAGATGCCAGGGGAGCAAACAGCAGGTGAGGGTTGTTGTCTGCAGGCCCTGCTGGTGGGCTTCCCACTGTTATCTGACTGACTATGATTGGAAACAGGATATGCGACTGCACAGACCATTGGTCTGATCCAATATGGCTACTCTTACATTCTCACTCTGGGAGGGAAACTGGTTTTCATCTGTTGTATACTGAGTTCGACTGTGTGCAAGGTCAGACAATAGCCCAAATGGATCCAAGCCTGCACCTATCAGAGGGCTAGGATCCAAGTTAGCCGGCATTCACTCTCTTGTTCTTCACTTCCTAATAAAGTATGAGCTGCTTTCACTCTGCAACACATCAGTCTCAGTACTTTACACTGGCGACAAGGATGGGATTCGAATGAATGAACAAGATGCAGCACTGAGCACTGTGCCTTGCACCACTGACCCCGGTTCTAGTACTGCATTGCGCTCTGCTTCTGGCCTCTGTTTGACATGTGGAGTCCGCAAAATGGCCACCGCTCAAGGAATCATCCCAGAGTTCAATGCCACCGGTCCCGAGCAGTGGGAGACCTGGCCCGAATGCCCGGAGAACCACCTCGATTCCCACGACATCACGGAAATAGGCAAGAAAAAGTCCCTGTGGGATTGACATGCTACGTCTGCTCAAAGACCTGATTGCCCCAAAGAAGATGAAGGAGGAAACCTTCAAGGTCTTGGTGAAGGCGCTAAATGATCACTTTGCGCCCAAACCTACGAAAATCACAGAACGCATAGTTTTTTTGCACGTGTCCAGGGCCTGGAGGAAACTGCCACTGACTTCCTGGCAAGGCGTCACAGTGCGGCCATCCATTGTGAGTTTCTCAGCCTCAGTGATACTCTAATGAACCAGTTTGTCGTGGGCCTCAGGGAAACCAAACTGCCCCGCAAGCTAGCCAGCCACGACAACCTCACCCTGGACAAGGCTTTGAAAGAAGTGGTGGTGTATGAGAAAGTGCACCAAGAGACCTGCAGCTGAACAGTCCACCTCACCCACGGGGCCAAGAGTTCCAACATCTCAGATGAGGAGGGGGTCTTGCTGGTGCACCAACTGTCTTGCTGGGCCCCACGACCCCAAGTATCGGCCGCTGCCCCATCAGAGAAGTCCTCCACACCCTGTGCCCTGTCCGCATGGATGCTGGACCTGTCATTTTCGGGACATTTTCTGCAGGACCTGTGGCAAACAAGGACACATCGCCCAGGTCTGCTGGTCTCACAGGATGCGCAGAAGGGTGTCCACTCACCAGGAGTCAATGGATCTGCACACCCTCGCGGTCCACCGCCAGCAGCACCAGGTAATGAACTTGCCCCCTGATGGCCCAAATAAGATGCATGCCATGATGCTAATAGAGGGGTCCCCGTGTAAAATGGAGCTGGACACGGGGTCATCTTTCTTGATAATTTCTGAGGACACCCTTTGCACGCTCTGCCCTTGGGGTGGACCCCTCCTACAAAAGCCATGGGGTTTGTTACTGCGGGACTTTCAACCCCCCCCGATCGCCATTAAGGGCTGGGGAAAGTTCCGGGTACAGTGCAAGGACTTTAACGGACTGTTGGACTTGCTGGTGGTGGAGGGATGGCTCATGAGCCTGTTGAGACTCTTGTGGTTTGAGCTGCTGGGGTTTAAGGTGACTGGGGTGCATCAGGTCACACTGCGGCTTTTCACCTCGATCTGTGATGAGTTCCCTGGGGTGTTCGATGGCACTCTTGGTTGGTATTCTGGGCCCCCAGTTATGCTGGACCTCGACCCCATGGTGCGGCCCATTCAAATGAAGGCCAGGCACCCCCCCTTGGTGCTTAAACCAAAAATAAAGGCTGAGCTGGTTCGCCTCATGGAACAGGGGGTGCTGGAACCTGTCACCCACACGAGGTGGGAGACACCCACAGTCATGCCCGTGAAGCCAAACGGGGATGTGAGAATATGTGCAGATTATAAATGTACCCTAAATAAGGTGCTGCAGACCCATGCTTACCCAGTGCCAGTAGTTGGGCATGTCTTAGCCTTGCTGGTGGGTGCACGGGTTTTTGGAAAGCTGAACTTGGTCCAGGCATACCAGCAACTGCTGGTTGATGTTGCCACCGCTGAGGCATAGACTATAGTTACTCACAAAGGGGCATTCAATGTAAAGAGGCTGCAGTTTGGGGTGAGTTTGGCACTGGGAATTTTTCAAACTTTCATGGACTGTCTCCTTAAAGGTATCCCAGGAGTTCAACCGTTTCTTGACAATGTGTTGATCGTGGAGCCAGACTCCAAAATGTTTGCCAACTGGCTCCGGATGGTTCTCCAGAGATTTGACTCCACGGGCCTCAAGGTCAAGAGGGAAAAGTGCCTTCTTGGGGTGCCAAGGTTGGAGTTTTTGGGGTTTGCTGTGGACGCCCAAGGAATTCACCCCACGGACAACAAAATATGGGCCATCGTACAGGTGCCCACCCCCTTGTTGAAAACAGAACTCTAAGCTTTCTTAGGGCTTTTAAATTTCTATCACTTATTTCTACCCCACAAGGCTGCTGTCACAGAGCCGCTTCACTGTCTCCTGGACAAATGCACCCCCTCGGTCTGGGGCGCAAAGCACGACACCGCCTTCCGGGCAGTGAAAAAACTGTTGACGTCAAATGCAGTCCTCACCCATTTTGATGAGACCTTGCTGGTGGTGCTAGCATGCGATGCATCTCCCTACAAGGTGGGGGAGGTTCCAGTAGCATATTATTCCAGGACCTTGTCAGTGGCGGAGCACAATTATTCCCAAATTGATAAGGAGGCGCTCACAATTGTGGCTGGGATTAAGAAATTCCACAATTACTTGTATGGCAGGCCCTTCACTGTGGTCATGGACCATAAGCACCTCTTAGGTCTCCTGGCCCCCGACCGCCCGACCCCTCAGATGTTGTCCCCCTGGGTGCTGCGTTGGTCCGTTTTCTTGGTGGTTACTGCTATGAGCTTGTCTACTGCCCGGGGAAGTCGATGGGCCAAGCTGATGCTTTGAGCTGCCTCCCATTACCCTTCTCTGACTCTGACCCCACCCTGGCCCATCACGTAGCCCTCCTGGAGGCCCTCCCGGATCAGCTGGTCCAAATGGGGGAGGTTGCTCGACACACAGCCGGGACCACGTACTTTCCTGTGTCTTGGACTGGGTGGGGAGGGGATGGCCTATGGGCCTGGGTGGGCCTTACTTCATGACGTTCTCTTCTTGCAAGGATGAGCTGTCCTTGCACAAAGGGTGCCTGCTGTGGGGAGGTCGTGGTGATCCCAGTCCCCTTGCAGAAACAGGTACTTGCCGCCCTACATGAGACTCATCCCAGAATCGTCCGGATGAAAGCATTAGCCAGAAACTACGTGTGGTGGCCAGGTTTGGACCGGGACATCGAGGAACAAGTAAGGTGTCAAAGGTGCCAAGAGTCATGGCAAGTGCCCCCCCAGGCACCGGTGCGACCATGGGAGTCATCGCACAAACCCTGGGCCAGATTACACTTGGATTTCGCAGGGCCATTTCAGGGACAAATTTTCTTTATTCTGGTGGATGCATAGAGGTAATGCTAGTACCCTCCACCTCATCCCAATCCAACATCTGAGTGATGTGGTGGATCTTTAGCACCCAGGGCATCCCCGACTCCTTAGTCATGGACGATGGCATGGCTTTTACTTCCGCAGAATTCGGAGCGTTCACAAGCTGTTACGGGATAAAGCACATTCGTTCTGCCCCATTTCATTTGGCAACAAACGGCCAAGCCGAACGCATGGTGAGGACCACCAAAGAGGCACTATGCTGGATGGACACCGGGGACTGGGACTACAAACTGGCTGGCCTACCTCCTAGACTACATCTGGTAGTGTGCTCGGGACCAAGGAGGGAAGGGTGTTGTATACTGAGTTCGACCACGTGCAAGGTCAGTTTCGCACATGGTCAGGCAAAGACCCCTAGCTTCACCCCAAGAGACAATAAAATGGATCCTGGCCCACACCTATCAGAGGGCTAGGATCTGAGTTAGGACCTATGGAACTCTTGCCACTGTAAATAGCCCTATCACAGGTGTGGTGTGTGTGTTTGGGCATGGCTTTGTTTAGGGATATAAGCCGGCCTGCAAGCCGGCATTCTCTCTCTTATTCTTCACTTCCTAATAAAGTATGAGCTGCTTTCACTCCGCAATGCATCAGTCTCAGTACTTTACAGCATCAGTAGCAGTAACCTTTACAAAATAACAACTTGCCATTTACTCTGAAAGCCACTGAGTGAGCAAAGAGGTTCACTGATTGCCATAATGGTGGAGGACGAATGGCCCTGTGTGTGTCTTTTTCTTCCCAGCCAGGCAAAAGTAAATATGTAAGGCTGTGATCCAATGCATACTTACATAGGAGTCAACCTCACTAAGCCCCAAAAGAGATTACTTCTAAGTCAGCATGCATAGGAGTGAGCTTTAAGTACATATGCAAGAAAGAGAGAGAGAGCAGAGGAGACAATTGGGGGCTAGAGAAAAAGGCAGTGTAAACAAAATGTAGGCTGAGGTCACACGGGAGGCTTGGCATGCTCTGGCAGCACCTCTATTTGGGGTGGTTTAAATTGTTGCAGGAAGGGGTAACCAGACAGCAAATCCTGAACCAGCCTTACTGCATGCTCACCCCGTGGTCAACTGTTCAGATGATTGCTATGGGGCAACCACTGAGTAGGTGGTTGGGTGGCTTCATTTTTTAAATTTGTCTTTTGCATATGCACTTAACTCCTTATTTGAAGCACTGCTCTGTTTTGACAGCTGGAGGAGGCTGGCTCCCCCTCTGAAAAACCTCATCTTTTCAATTAACCCCTTCCTCACCCTGTGTGCTGCAGAGCTGTAGGCAGAGGAAGTGGCATGAAAAAAGACAAAGGAGGCTTCTCAGCCTGCCCTTCCCTCCCCCCTCTTGCCTCAGAGGACAGCTGTAAACTTGCTGGTTTTCAGAAAGATGTGGTTATGCGCACATTGCTAACTGACTTTTAAAAACAAGGAGCAAACCCGAAACAGACTGATCAGACTTCCCAACTGGGTTGAGTTCGCATCAGGGGAGTTCAGACATCCAGAAATAAAGGGTGAAAGCACTGGTATCTGTAACCACCGGACATTCCCTGGTGCCTGATTACTCCACTTCCAAAGCAAGGCAGAATGGAATGGCGACGACTGAGGCACAGAAGGTAGGTGTTGCTGTCTGATCGTGCTCTTTAAATCCGCAAAGGTACTGCAATGATATCGGTGCAAACTGCTCATGTGACCACAGCTGTAGTAGTAAAAGAGAGACAGGAAAGAAAGTTCCTCCCACAGTCCACTAATTAACTGCAAGGAAAGGGTATTATATTACACTGGTATTCATTCACCAATATATTGGCTGCAGCCACCCTCTGTATCCTCTCAAGCTATTAATACAAATTGCTTTTCCCCAGTTTGTCCTGTCAATGTGTCCTACATTGCACTATAAATAGTCTGGGGAGAGGTACTGATGGAGCGAAGCAAGTGGCACAGTTCTCTTTTCTCTCCCCAGAGGCATGATCAACAATGCAACACCGGCCTCTATCAGCCTGGAGAGCAGAATGTAAAGGTCATCTTTATATCTTGGTTTGCCCACATAGTGAAGTGTAGCAGGCTTCATTTTGAACAAGGACACCACCAGTAGACTGAAAGTCACATAGATGTCCAGCCAAAGTAAGTTGGATATGTTTGGTGTAGTGGTTAAGTGCGTGGACTCTAATGTGGGAGAACCAGATTTGATTCCCCACTCCTCCACTTGCACCTGCTGGATGGCCTCAGGCAAGCCATAGTTCTGGCACAGTTGTTCTTGAAAAAGATCAGTTTCTGTCAGAGTTCTCTCAGCCCCACCTACCTCACAGGGGGTCTGTTGTGGGGAGGGGAAGGGAAAGGAGTTTGTAAACCACTCTGAGACTCCTTTGGGTAGTGAAGGGTGGGGTATAAATCCAATCTCCTCCTCTCCTGTTATCATACTAGGCTTCCCAATTGTTGAAGCCCAGCATGATATTACTTACCCCCCAGTGCCAATCTCCTTGCCACTGAGAAATGGAAGAGCAGGAGGAAAAATGGCCTCTATAGTATTACTACAGAAATTTCCCCTAATCTCTATGGTCATTACCATAAATGCCCCCAAATATACTGGTAGTTGCCTAGGCAGTACTGAGAACTTTAAACACCATATCGTTTCCTAAACAAAGTACTGAATTTTAAACAGAAGCGGGAACCTACTCAGCTGGTTGATGCAATCATTTTCTATTAGTTTTGATTTATCTCAGAACGTTATCTTCAAAAGTTATTTTTCAAGCTCACTATATATAATGCATAAACCCAAGGCCATTAGACCGTCATGATTTTTTTTTTTCTCTACCTGTACTTTATTTCAAGAAGATAGATTCAGGTAGGTAGCCATATTGGTCTGAAACAGCAGAACAGAGTTTGTCCAGTGGCACCTTTAAGACCAACCAAGTTTTATTCAAGGTATGAGCTTTCATGTGCACGCACACTTCTTCAGATACAATTAAATGGAAATTACCAGTCCATACATATAGGTAGAAGGTGAGCAGTAAATTAGTATACAGCATAATAGAGACATTTAACAGATGCAAGGTCCCAACAGGAATAACAAGCTTAGTTTATATGGTTACTATTTGTTTGAGTTTAATCCTGAGGAGAAACATAGTTAAGGAAAAAAGGCCCTGTCCACACGGAGCATTTGCCCCACCGAAGTCACGAGAGCCCTGCGGACTTTCCGTGTGCGTTCATACGAGCACATCTGGGAGGCATAGGGCTCCCGTGGCCAACTCATGGCTTCCCTCTGAAAACGTGGGGTAAAAAACTAGTAGGTCCGAGGTACTTGTTTCTGGAAACCCTGGGGCAAAGGCTGGCGTCTGACCGCGGGAGCGCCGGTATCCCGTGGCTTCTGACGCCTGCCCATGTCCCCGGGGTTTCCAGATGTTGTAAGTTTCCCTGGGATGTGCACCAACGCTGGACAGAGCATGCACACACACAAGTCACCGACAGTGGCCCGCCCCCCAACGGCGCATGCGCACTTTGCACTTGCGTGGTCTGCTGTGCTGCTGTTTTACCACGCTGCAGCAGCGCGGTGTGATCGCGGCGCGGAGCTGGCGCGTGGCAACCCAGTGGCCTGTGAGATCGGGCTACCACATCTTATTTAGCTCCGGGGCAAACTGCCACGCCTCCCCCGTGTGTTTTCTGGCCCGTGTGACCGGGGCCAAAATATGTCAAAGTTGGAGATTAATGGGCAGATGTATCCTTAATTGTGGAATGCTGAGAGTAATTAATTACTCTCACAGCTAACCTCTACACAGCCAGTTGCCCCACTTCAAAGAAGAAGATGCTTCAAGGCTGCCTCCATGTTTGAGAGGAGACCGATGGAGTGTAATAGCAGGGTCTCAGTTAATTACTCTCAGCATGCGGCAGTGTGAGTTCTCATGGGAATGCCGCAAACACCACATATACAACCTGTAGTGAGCCAGCTACACTGGCTTCCAGTGGAGTGCCGAGTCAGGTTCAAGGTTTTGGTGTTGACCTTCAAGGCCTTGAGTGGTCTGGGACCTGCGTATCTATGGAACCACCTCCTCTGGTATGTCCCCAGGGGAGTGTTATGCTCTGCTGAGAACAATCTACTGGTGATCCCTGGCCCCAAAGATATCCAGCTGTCCTCAACCAGAGCCAGGGCTCTGCTGTTCTAGATGATGTTGGTAACAATCAGGAGTTCAGGCAGTTTTTCCAGGATCTCCTATTTTGTACTCCCCCCCCCCGGTTCTTGTGGAATAGAAACACAATTTCTATGGTGTGAATGATGTCTGTGTTTCCAGTTCAGCAAAACCTGTTGTGGTTGCCCTTTTCCCCATTGGCATCAGTGTCATTTCTAAGGGTGGTTTCTGATAAGAAAATTTAAACTGAAGAGGGAAAGCCTTGAGTTTTGCTCTAGAGTTGTCTTAAAATAGGGTGCAGCTGGAGCCGGATGGAGAGTTGCACAAATTATTCCCTGGAGCTTGGTTGCAGTGTTAGGAGACTGGCTGTTTAATAGCAGTGGGGGGTAATGATAGGGTTGCCAGCCCCCAGGTCCAGGTGGGAGTCCCCCCCTTTTTTGGGGCTCCAATTTGCCCCTGGCCAGCTAGCCAGTGGGGGAAGCCCTGCCCCAAGTCCCACCCCCAAGTGCGACCACCCATCCGGCCACCCTTCTCCCTCCACTTCTGCCAGATTTAAAGGGCTTCAGCTGATTGGCATAGACCATGTGGCTGTCCAATCAGCTGGAGGGCCCTTTAAATCTAGCAGAAGGGAAGGAGAGGGGCGGTTGCAGACTGCACGCTCAACTTGCAAAAAGACCCTTTAAAGGGTTTTTTTGTGAGCCAAACATACAGCCCGCTACCGTCCTCTCCCTCCCTCCTGCTAGTTGTAAAGGACCCTCCAGCTGATCATGTGGTCCCCACATCAGCTGAAGCCCTTTAAATCGGGCAGGGGGGAGAGGGCTGGCCAGGTGGGTGGTCATGCTTGAGGGTAGGTCTTGGGGGTGGCCACACCCACCCCTGGACCGTCCCCCAAATCTCCCTGCTGGAGTGAGGAGGGGACTTGGCAACCCTAGGTAATGATATGGTGCAAAGAAGTAATTTCACAAATTGGCTCACATTTTGGAGGGGGGAATAGATCATGGTTACATGCTTGCACAAACATTGGTGAACAATAGACTTATAACCAGGGCTTGGGGGGGACATAATTAGAACAGAATCTCTCAATACACGTGTATCGGAAAATCTGGAAAGTGAATTATTTTAGTGGTGCAATGCTGACACAGTATCAACTGGTTTGTGGAGACTGGCCCAGTGTGGAACTAACTCAGGTACTGTATCTGTGAGATAAACAAGGATACCTTTGTTTTTTTCTGGCCCAACACCTGTGCTTTTAACAGCAATCTGACACTCAAAAAGCTTGCCAGGGGAATCTTTGCCAGGCACAAAGAAAGAAATGAAAACCTTTACCTGATAAACTTTGAGAGCTCAGGTTGTTTTAAAAGTACAGGATCAGGATAAAGATAGTATGCTATGTGGTTATGCAATCTTTATATTTCTGTGAATAGTGGGAAGGCCAGCAGTACTCTGAAGATGGGGGAGGGGGAAGATCTCATTTGTTCCTTCAAAAATCAACCACAGAAATATACCATGATTTCTTTATTTCTTACCCAGTCCAGTTATAAGCTTCTGAGTTCCTCAGAACCGTTCCTCAGGCTGCATGTTCAGAACAAAGAAGGGAAGAGGTGGAGGGAAAAGAGAAAAACATGTTTGGGGATATGATAAAAAAGCCCAAAGCCTCTGTTAACCAGGAGAGGCTGAAGACATCATTGGTGCAGCTGGGTGCAAAGCAGATTTTATGCACCACAAGCTACCCGCGTAGAGAAGCAAAAAACAGCTGCTATTTCTTTGAAAATACACAAGCCTGCAGGCTGGATAAGATAGAATGGGCAGACTATGATGGCTTTGTTGTACTTTGGTTATTTTTAAATATGTAAAGTTTATTGGTGTTGTAGCCCTGGAGGCAGCACCAAATGGCCAGTAGGGTTGCCAACCTGCAGGTGGTGACTGGAGATCACCTGCTATTCCAACTTATCTCCAGGAGACAGAGATCAGTTCACATGGAGAAAATGGCTGCTTTGGAAGTTGGACTCCATGGTCTTATGCCCCAAACCCTGCCTTCCTCAGGCTCCACCCCAAAATATCCAGGTATTTCCCAACCTGGAGCTAGCAGCTTTAATGACTAGTATTACCTGGGGGCTGAATGGCTGAGAAGATGCCAGGGAGTGTGGCTCAAAGGCACCTGGATTCAGTGGTAGTGCCCCTGGAGTGGGACAGGAACCACCATTTTCAGGCTGCAGTGGCAGACTCATACTGGTAGGGTTGCCACCTTCCACGTGGCACCTGGAGATGACCTGGAATTACAGTTGATCTCCAGATGAACAAGATCAGTTCCCCGGGAGAAAATGGCTGCTTTGGAGGGTGGACTTTATGCCATTATAGCCTGCTGACTTCCCTCCTGTCCCCAAACCCTTCTCTCCCCAGGTTTCACCCCCCCCTAAATCTCCAGGTATTTCCCCAGAGCTGGAAACCCTACATACTGGGGTGTGTGACTGTAGGGAGCTCTGGAGGGCCTTAACAGGCCATGAGAAAGTAGTGTGGGAAGAGCAGGGCTGTGTTCCAGAGCAGCACCAGGCTATAAAGGCCAGGTGGGAAGAGACAGCTTATGGTAGAACAGTAGAAAAGGGGAAGCGGGCGAGTGCAGGGAGAAAAACAGGGAGAGGCGGAAGTGAAAGTGGCAGCAGTGGACAAAGGAAACGAGGACACAGCACTGAGCAAGGGAGCCCAAGAGGGCTGCGGTCAAGCTTAAGTGAAGGAAACTGTAGGAAGCTGTACTTTGTGTGTGCCCAATAAAGGCATTTACATGGTGGTCTTTGCCTGGCAGTGAGTTTGTAATGCCATGGAGGGTGTCTTTAACATTTCTGTTCCACGGGGAGGGGCCACGATTGACACCAAGTGGGGTCCTGAAAACAAGCAATGCAACTGGTAATTTACACCATGTCTCCCAGCATGGTGTAGCAGTCAAGAGTGACAGACTCTAACCTGGAGAACCTGGAGAATCGGATCTGATTCCCCACTCCGCCACATGAAGCCAGCTGGGTGACTTTGGGCCAGTCACTGCTCTCTCAGAATGCTCTCAGCCCCACCTACCTCACAAGGTGACTGTTGTAGGGAGAGGAAGGGAGGGAGATTATAAGCCACTCTGAGACTCCTCTGGGTAGAGAGAAGTGGGGTATAAAAACCAACTCTTCTTCATCATCATCAAAAGAAAAACAATCTGTCCCCAACTGCCCTTTCAGTCTAGGCCTAAACTGCAGTTTCTTTCTTTACTCCAATACTCACCATGCAGGTAAATTGCCCCTTCAGAAAATGTCCCCAGGGAGAAAACATCAGCTGACCATACCTTGACTATTATCAAGAAACCAGTTTAACAAAGAGTAGACTCCCAGAAACAATAACATCATAGGCTCCTTCCACATGGGATTCCCCCCCCCCAACCTGGCTGGAACAACATGCTCCCTTCTTGCTTTTGGGGGGGGGAGCTTCCAGACAATGTAGAACAGCTAGATATAAGTCTAGTAGCACCTTAGAGCCAAGAAGATTTTTAGGGAAGAAGAAGAAGAAGAGAAGAGATTGGATTGGATTGGATTGCTCAGTGCCATATCCTTGTTGCCTTTGTCCATGGCTTAGTAAGCTCAAAAATCACGGGATAAAAGGACAAGTCCTTTTGTGGATCAAAAACTGGCTAATTAATAAGAAACAGAGAGTGAGTATAAATGGGCAATTTTCACAGTGGAGGGTGGTAAGCAGTGGGGTGGTAAGCAGGGTTGTAAGCAGGGCTCACTGCTGGGTCTGATGCTTTTTAACTTGTTTATTAATGATTTGGAGTTGGGAGTAAGCAGTGAAGTGGCTAAACTTGCAGGTGACACAGAATTGTTCTGGGTGGTGAAAACCAGGGAGGATTGTGAGGCACTCCAAAGGGAGCTGTTGAGAATGGACAAGAGGGCATCAACATGGCAAATGGGGTTCAATGTGGCCAAGCGCAAAGTGATGCTCATTGGAGCCAAAAATCCTAAATATAAATAAACATTGATGGGGTCCAAATTGGCAGGGACTAACCAAGAGAGAGATCTTGGAGTCGTAGTAGATAACTCACTGAAGATGTTGAGACTGTGTGTGACTGCAATAAAAAAGGCCAAGGCTATGCTGGGGATTATTAGGAAGGGAATTGAAAACAAATCAGCCAGTATCATAATGCCCCTGTATAAATCAATGGTGTGACCTCATTTGGAATACTGTGTACAGTTCTGGTCACCATACTGTAAAAAGGATATTATAGCTTTGGAAAAAGCGCAGAGAAGGGCAACTAGAATGATAAAAGGGTTGGAACACTTTCCCTATGAAGACAGGTTAAAGTGCTTGGGGCTCTTTAGCTTGGAGAAACGATGGCTGAGGGGTGACGTGATCGAGGTTTATAAGATTATGCAGGGCTCTTTTTGTAGCAGGAACTCCTTTGCATATCAGGCGACACACTGATGGACCTCTGCTCCATATGTTTATCTGATTCCCTCTTGAAGCTGTCCATGCTTGTAGCTGCCACCACCACCTGTGACAGTGAATTCCATGTGTTAATCACTCTTTGGATGAAGAAGTACTTCCTTTTATCAGTTCTAACTCAACTGCTCAGCAATTTCATTGAGTGTTCCCAACAGACACCCTGTGAGGTAGGTGGGGCTGAGAGAGCTCTGAAAGAAACTGCTCTTTCAAGAACAGCTCTGACAGAACTATGGCTTGCCCAAGGTCATCCAGTAGCTGCGAGTGGAGGAGTGGGGAATCAAACCCGGTTCTTCCAGATTGGAGTTTGTGCACTTAACCGCTACACCAAACTGGCTCTCCAGGGTACAAGCATTCGAGAGTCAAAGCTCCCTTTGTCAGATACAAGTTGGAAACTATCCATATAATGTGGTGCTGTTTCTGAGCAGGACACATGGAGTTGGCAGGGCTTTCCAGTTTATGCTGGACTTAACGGGGAAATGGTGGGGATGCTGCAGGCAGAGCCTCCATATAGAAGGCCTCCCTCGCAGTCAATGTAAGGCTGGTGGGCGAAGCTAAGCTCAACCTTCAGAATATCAAAACTAGGCTCTTTTTTCAGTCCTTTTTATCATTTGATGGGCTTTTAAATTTCACAGCTGAGCCACATGTGACAGGATGGGGTAAAGCAGAGAGCACCATAGGGACCATATGCTGACCATATCCCCTCCCGTGTCTGGTTGCTGCTGCCTCCATGGCACAGGGCTTTTCCTGCCCCCTGTGAAAACCCTGTAGGTACAATGTGGACAAGGGCTGCAATTCTTCATAAGTATAAACCCCTGACTGAACATGCATATTTCCCCCCACAGAATGGGCATGTAATTATTTTATCACATATGAAGGCCTGTTATATGAGTATTTTGTCACATGGAGAGATTTAGCCACTTTAGTCATTTAATAATTCCACAAGCACACCATGCTAGAAGGACTGCAAGTTTTATTGGAGCAAAAGCAGGGTCTTCTCCTGGCCTCTGCTTGAACAAAAAACTAATAGCCAACAACCAGCAGAGGAAAATGAAACTAAACTACAGCACATGCTTTTCAGCCCTAAGGGACCAGAGGATAATAACTAAACAGTTCAATAAGAGAACATCACCAAATTCACAACTTGCCATGCTATAACACCCCTCTTCCTTTAGAACTAGGGCTGCCCAATCCCACGGGGGGGGGGGGTTGCCCGCTCTAGTGGCCCCTGACCCGCTGGCCTGGATCAGGCCAGTGGGGAGAACCCTGCTTCCAAAGGGCCTGGAGTGGGCCGATGTGCTTGGTGCGATGACATCACTTGGAGGTGACATTGCACCGGGCACATTGCTGGGGGGATGCTCTAGCATTCAGCCTGAAAACTCTATGGTATCATAGAATCATAGAATGTTAGAGTTGGAAGGGACCTTGCAGGTTGTCTAGTCCAACCCCCTGTACTCTGCAGGAGCATAGCTGAAAGGTAGCCCTACAACATATCTGAAAGATGGTCATCCAGCCTCCGCTTGAAAACATCCAGTGAAGGAGCATCCACTACCTCCTGAGGCAGTCTGTTCCACTGCTCAACCACTCTTACAGCTAGGAAGTTTCTCCTAATATTTAGCCGGTAACGACTCCCTTGTAATTTCCACCCATTAGATCTAGTCTTGCAATCCGGAGAATAGATCTGCTCCATCTTCTACATGACAGCCCTTCAAATATTTGAAGACTGCAATCATGTCCCCCCTAAGCCTTTTCTTTCCCAGGCTAAACATACCCAGCTCTCTCAGCCTTTCCTCGTAAGACTTGGATTCCAACCCTCTCACCATTCTGGTTGCCCTCCTCTGGACACACTCGAGCTTGTCAAAATCCTTCCTAAAATGTGGTGCCCAGAACTGGACACAGTACTCCAGGTGAGGCCTGACCATAGCAGAATAGAGCGGGATTACTACCTCCCGTGATCTGGACACAATGCTTCTGTTAATGCATCCTAAGATTGCATTAGCTTTCTTCTCAGTCAGATCGCACTGCTGGCTCATGTTTAGTTTGTGATCAACCAGAACACCTAGATCCCTTTCAAATGTGCTGCTGTCAAGCCAAGTCCCTCCCATTCTAGATCAGTGCCTTTGATTTTTTGTACCTAAGTGTAGGACTTTGCACTTATCTCTTCAGAATCAGCAGTCCCACCCAGCTTTGTGTCATCTGCAAATTTGATAAGCATCCCCTCTATGTCTTCTTCCAGGTCGTTTATATAAACATTTAACAACACCGGTCCCAGGACCGAGCCCTGCGGCACTCCACTCGAGACTTCCCTCCATGTAGATACAGAGCCATTTATGAGCACTCGTTGGGTATGATTTTTCAACCAACCATGAATCTATCCAACAGTTGCATCATCTGGCCCACACTTAACCAGCTTATCCTCAAGGATATGATGAGAAACTTTGTCAAATGCTTTACTGAAATCTAGATACACTATGTCCACAGCATTGCCAGAGTCAACCATTTTAGGAACTCTGTCAAAAAAGGCGATAAGGTTGGTCTGGCATGACTTATTCTTGATAAACCCATGCTGGCTACTAGCAATTAACTCATTCCGTTCAAGGTGCTCACAGACAGAGCGTTTAATAATCTGCTCTAGAATTTTTCCAGGTATTGATGTCAAACTGACAGGCCTGTAATTTCCTGGGTCTGTCTTTTTTCCCTTCTTGAAGATCGGGACAACATCAGCTCTTCTCCAGTCTTCTGGCACAACACCAGTACTCCAGGACATCTCAAAGATGAGAGCCAGAGGCTCTGAAATAACATCTGCAATTTTTTTTAGCACCCTGGGATGCAAGCCATTCGGCCCTGGAGACTTGAAAATATTTAAGGCAGCTAGATGCTCTCTAACCATTTCCTTACTTATTCTGGACTGGCAGTTCCTCCTTCCTTCATATGCCCTGCATTCTTCAGTTTATATACAGCTCGCCTTATGGTTAAAGACTGAAACAAAGTGAGAGTTAAGTAATTCTGCTTTGTCTTCGTCTCTTGTTAAGGCTTGACCGTCTTCCCCTAGCAATGAGCTTACCCCATCCCTGTTCTTCTTTTTGCTCCGAACATAGACATAGAAACCTTTCTTATTATTTTTAGTATCCCTCGCCACCATCAACTCCATCTGTGTTTTAGCCTTTCTGACACCATCCCTATTGCTTCTTGTACTCACCCTCAGTAATTTCCTGTACATTTCCCTTTTTAGTCTCAGCTCTCCAGAGAGTTCCTTGTTCAGCCACCTTGGCTTCATTACCTGTCTCCCACCTTTCTTTCTCACCAGGACAGTTTGTGATTGTGCCTTAAGCACTTCATTTTTCAGCATCTCCCATCCTTCCTGTGCAGATTTTCCCCTCAGTATTTCCAGCCACGAGATCCTACCTAATATTTCTCTGAGTTTTTGGAAATCAGCTTTCCTGAAGTCCAGGATACGAGTCCTACTATGTCCTGGTTTCACATCCTTTTCTATGTTAAATTCCAAGCTGACATGGTCACTATTCCGTAAGGATCCCACAATGTTGACTTCATCAACCAGTTCTTCCCTGTTAGTCAGGATTAAATCCAGGATAGCAGATCCTCTGGTTCCCACCTCCACCTTCTGAGAGATGAAGTTGTCCGCAAGACTATCCAAGAATCTGTGGGATGCCCCATGTCTAGCAGAGTTAGATTTCCAACAAATATCTGGATTGTTGAAATCTCCCATAACCACTACATCCTGTCTCTGTGAAAGTTTAGCAAGCTGTTGTACAAATGCATCATCCAGTTCCTCTGATTGGTTTAGAGGTCTGTAATGTACCCCCATAACAATATCCCCTTCTTTTTTCCCCTCGCTTTATCCTTACCCACACACTTTCAACAGGACAACTCTCAAGATCCTGAATTTCAGTGCAAGTGTATTCATTCTTGACATATAATGCTACCCTGCCTCCTTTTTTGTTTATTCTGTTCCGTTTGAGCAAGGTATATCCTTCAATCACTATGCTCCATATATGAGACTCATCCCACCAAGTCTCAGTGATACCTATCAAATCATACTTAATTTCCAATATTTGAAGTTCAAGTTCATCCTGTTTATTTCCCATACTCTGTGCATTAGTATGAAATCCTTTCCTACCACAGGTCCCTTCGAATTTACCTGAAAATTACTAAGCTCACCCCTCTCCCGTTCATTTATTCTCTGGTCACTCCCCTTCTTGAACTTAGTATTAGGGATGCCGCACAACATCAGGCTTTTTCTTCCCACCCCCGATGTCTTCAGTTTAAAGCCCTCCTGATCAGGTTCACAAGTCTTCTGGCAAAGACATTCCTCCCATTCTTCATAAGGTGCACCCCATCCATCACCAACAGTCCCTCATATTTGGAGGTACATACTGGTCCAGGAAGCCAAATCCCTCTTGATGGCACCATCTATGTAACCAGCCATTCACCTCCAATATCCTGTTCTCCCTTCCAGCTCCATGGCCCTCAACAGGTAAAATGGAGAACACCACCTGTGCCCCAGCTCCTTCACCTTCTTGCTGAGAGCCTCGTAGTCTTTGGAGATCCATTCAAGGTTTCTTCGGACCGTATCATTTGTTCCCACATGGATCAGCAGGAGTGGGTAGAGGTTTTTACCAGCCTTGGAATTCTCTCAGTCACATCTCAGATACATGCTCCAGGAAGACAACAAACCTCTCTAGATTCCTTGTCCAGTCTGCACACAACTTGTTCCGTCCCTCTCAGTAGGGAGTCACCAACCACCACTACTCTTCTCTTCCAACTTGGGATAGCTTGGTTCTTTCTCTGCCTATGTGTTTTTAGGCTGAATGCTATAGTGTCCCAGTGACATGCCTAGCATGATGATGTCACTTCCAGTGACATTATTGGGGCACTCGTGCACTACATGCATGTGTGCACAACTCCCGGGCTGGGAGCCTCTTGCCCTGCTAAAAGAAGGTAAGGACCTGGCAACCCTATTTAAGACTCAGTCTAGAGTGTTGATCTATCTGGTTTTCTTCATAATCTCTCAAACCTCTGGGGACCAGTCATCTCAGAGTTGGTCTGTGGCAGTTGTTGACCCCATCACCTGCAGGGAGCTGCTCCTCAGTCATTCCTGATGTGTGAGGCTCTTTGGGGACTCAGAGGTGGTTGCTGACAAACCCCTGTGGTTGGGTTGTCCCTTTCTTCAGCTACATCTGGGACATCCCCACTCCCCCTCAATGTTGGCCCATCCTGTATTGCTATTGCCACCCCTTGGTGTTCCTGGTGCTGTGATGACATCCTGAGGATCTGATCCACATATCTTTTAAGTATTCATCCTAAAGCCATCTGTACCTGAAAAGATACTGGTCCCGTTTGCCCCCTTATCACCCATGACTCCCGTTGGCTCACTCTCCCCAAAGCCAACACTAGACATGGTCTACCAGTTGAAAGGCACATGGAATTGATTGAGGGAACCATTCATGGTGAATAGTTGCCTACTGTTGGTTGGAGAAAATCTAAATTTGAGCAGGGGGACCGACCAAACATGAACTCTTCAGAGGAGACCCCAGATGTGGTGTGGGAAGTTACTCAGTAACATAGAGTCACAGAGTTGGAAAGGACCTCTAGGGTCATCTAGTCCAACTCCCTGCACAATGCAGGAAATTCACAAATATCTCCCCCTCCACACACCCGATGATTGCTGTTCCATGCCCAGAAGATGACAAAAAACCTCCAACATCTCCAGCCAAACTGGCCTGGAAAAAAATTGCTTTCTGCCCCCAAAGTGGTGATCAGAATTTCCCTGGGCATGTAAGAAAGGGCCACAAGAACTAAGCACTGCTGCAACCCTTTCTGCCCTCCCTCTCATGATCTGCCTAAGTTCACAGACTCCACATTGATGTCAGATGGCCATCTAGCCATCTAGCCCTGGTTTGAAAACCTCCAGAGAAGGAGAACCCACCACCTTATGAGGAAGCCCTGTTCCACTGGGGATCCGCTCTGTCAGAAAGTTCTTCCTCATGTTTAGCTGAAAACTCTTCTGATTTAATTTTAACCTGTTAATTCTGTACCATCCTTCTGGGGCAACAGAAAACAACTCCATACCATTCTATATATGACAGCCCTTCAAGTACTTGAAGATGGTTATCATATCACCTCTCAGTTTCCTCCTCTCCAGGCTAAACATACCCAGATCCTTCAACCTTTCCGCATAGGACTTGGTCTCCAGATCCCTCACTATCTTCATTGCCCTCCTCTGGAAATGTTCCAGCTTGTCAACATCCTTCTTAAATTGTGGTGCCCCAAACTGAACACAGTACTCTAGGTGACATCTAGCAAGAGCAGAGCAAAGTGATACCATCACTTCACGTGATCTGGACATTATACTTCTGTTGATACAATCCCAAATTGCATTTACCTTTTTAGCTACTGCATCACACTGCTGACTCATGTTCAGTGTATGGTCTACTAAGACCCTGAGATCCTTTTCACACATACTACTGCCAAGACAAGTTTTCCCCATCCTATAATTATGCCCTTGATTTTTCCTACCTATGTGCAGAACGTTATATTTATCCCAAATGAAATTCATTTTATTTGTTTTAGCCCAGTTTTCCAGCCTGTCAAGATCACCCTGTATCCTGACTCTGTCTTCTACCATATTTACTACCCCTCCCAATTTAGTATCATCTGCAAATTTAATAAGCATTCCCTCTATCCCTTCATCCAAATAATTGATAAAGATGTTGAAGAAAACAGGTCCCAGGACAGATCCTTGAGGCACTCCCCTTGTCACTCCTGTCCAAGAGGATGAGGAACCATTCACAAGCACTCTTTGGGTGAGATCTCTCAACCAGTTACAGATCCACCTAACAGTCATAGGATCCAAACCACATTTTACCAATTTGCCAACAAGAATATTATGTGGAACCTCATCAAAAGCTTGCAGGTAACCAGCTGGTATGTTGGGCAGATGACAGGGTTATTTATTTAAAACATATTTATGCTGCCTTTCCAACCAACATAGGGTTGCCAACTCTGGCATGGGAAATTCCTGCAGATTTGGAGGTGGTGCCTTGGGAAGGCAGAGTTTGGTGACGGGAGGGAGCTCAGCAGAGAAGTGATGTCATAGAGTCTGTCCTCCAAAACTGCTGTTTCCTTAGGGTTACTAACCTCCAGGTGGGGATTGGAGATCTCCCAGTATTATAACTGCCCTCCAGATTACACAGATAAATTCCCCTGGAGAAAATGGCTGCTTTGGAAAGTAGAGTCTAGGGCAGGGGTCCCTAACTTTCTTGAGCCTGTGGGCACCTCTAGAATTCTAACACTGGATGGTGGCACAACCTCAAAATGGCTGCCACAAGAGGCCAAGCCAAACACAAAATGTTAGAGAGTGAGGTTATGCATAACTCTCATGGGAACTCTTCAACATTTCAGGTGGAAGCTCAGTTTAACAGGGTGCCTTTTAAAATGAATATATTGTTTAGAAATAATTTCTTGTGTACACACAGCTTATCTTCAGTCATATCATGAAGATCCTTGTGCTGTGGTGGCAGCTGCTTTAAAATATTGCACAACCAATCAGATCTGCAGTAGTCAATCAGGAGCCCTGCTGGGCAAAAGCCCCACCTGGTCCCACTCATTTTCTAAAAACATTTGGTGGGCTCCAGAAAAGGTTTCAACAAGCACCATGTTAGAGAACCCTGCTCTGTGGCATTAGCCCCTCCTGAGGTTCCTCCCCTCCCCCAAACCCCAGCCTTCCCAGCAATGCTCCCTCTAAGCTGTGAGCAAAAGTTCTGCTTTCTGAGATACCAGCATTAAAGTTGTGAGCAGGTGATTTGGCTACTGCAGAGATTAGTTTGCTTTGGAACCATCCTTCCTGAGCTAAGACAAAAATGTGTGGGCCAGAGGCTAAAAAACTGTGAACTAGCTCACACTAACTCAGCTTATAGGGAATGCGGCTTCCCAGGCTCCACCCCTCTTTTCTTAATGCCAACTCTGTATAGATACTGCTGTCCCCGTCTATCTTTGTCTATGCTGGAAAAACTTTAAGTTCTACAGATGAGACTATTGTTACAGGGGAGTCAGGTCAGAAATTGTGACAATGTTATTTATCTGTGAAATTGTTAATTTAATTTTTAAAATCCTTTTTCTTCTTCAAATAATGCATTAATATGAATCGGTTCAAACAAATATAAAGCTGAAAAAAGCCAGAACAAGTGTACAAGGTGTACAAGGTTATTTCTATTAAAAGGTTTAGAATTTAGATAAATGGCTCCAGTCACTTCGGACCCAGTTCATAAGGAATTAGTAAAGTTGCTCCCACATTACCAACTGCAACAGCTGCACCTACTCAGTCAGTGTGGCCTGCAGTGGGAAAGAGAAGGCCTAGAGCTTTTCTAGGCTTGCCAGCCTCCAGGTGGGGCCTAGAGATTCCCCGCTTTTTCAACTGATCTCCAGCTGACAAAGATCAGCTCCCCTGGAGAAAATGGCTGCTTTGAAGGGTGGATTCTGTGGCATTCAACCCTGCTGAGATCGTTTTCCTCTCCAAACCCCACCCTCTCCCGGATCCACCCCTAAAGTCTCCAGGTATTTTCCAACCCAGACCTGGCAAGCCTAAGCTTGGCTGAGGAAACGGCTGATTTCTTTGCAGGCGAGTCATGGGCCCAATGAAGGGGAAATTGTTAATGACATTTTTCCTTTTAGGAGATAAAAGTTGTTTAGCTGTTAAGATATTGTTAAAAAGGGGTACAAAGCTCTTCCTGCTCAGTCAGTGTGCCCAGCAGCAGGAAAGAGGAGGCCTCCCCAAGAGCTTTGCTGCGGGAACTGCTCATTATTTGTAGTCCTATGCCGAAGAAACAGCATCAAGCATAAGAGCAGCAGGAGGAGCTGCTACAGAACAGACAGAGAAAGACCCCCTACATGACTCTAAGTTAATATTTTGGACTTTCTTTTTTCTTTGTGCTATTGAGCACCATCTGTCAGGATTTATCTGTGTTCAGAGTACTCTTTCTTGAAGAGCTTTGAAATTTGGAGATGTGGGTGTAGAACTTGGGGAGGGTGGGGTTTGGGGAGAAGAACCTCAGGGGATTACAATTCCATAGAGTTCACACTCCAAATCCCTTGCTTCCACCAGGGGAACTGATTTCTATAGTCTGCAGATCAATGGTATTTGGGGGGGGGCCCTCCAGCCTCATCTGGGGCTGGCAACCCTAACTGAAGATCTTGATTCTACAATGGTTGCTGTGTTCATAAACCTTATGTTTCAGTTATACCAATGCTGTAAAGTTGTGTTTTTGAAACATTGTGTTATAGAGATGCCAGCCTCCAGGATAGACCTGGGGATACTCTGGAATTACAGCTCATCTTCAGACTACAGAGATCAGTTCCCCTGGAGAAAATGGCTGCTTTGGAAGGTGGACTGTATGGCATTGTACCCCACTGAGGTCCCTGTCCTTGCCAGGCTTCATCCTCAAAAATCCAAGTATTTCCCTACCTGGATTTGGCAACCCTACTCCCCCTGCTCCGCTGGTGGCCAGGGAGGACCTGGCAACCCTATTATGTTACCTTGTAAATTGTACATCCTTGAATGTTTTTTTTTTTCCAAAGCAGTTTCATAATTGCATGATGATCCACAGGAAGCTGTCATTTATTGATTTGGCCCATCCCCAACTCTCCAGGTGGAAAAGAAAAGTTAGGAGAAGGATCTGTGTAGACAGGGTTTTCCTTGGCCAGATTGACAAATGTCTGACTAGTTAAACATTAAAAAATAGTGAGGAACTCTTATTTATTACATTTATATCCTGCCTTTCTTCTTCCCTGGAATGGAAAGAGGTGTACAAAACACATTTCCTGGTGGTCTGTCATCTGACCCCTAATCACACCCAGATCTCCTTAGCTAGACAGCTACATTTTGGGGCCCTGGAGACAAGTATGTTTTAATTCTGGAGGCAATACCTAAAAGCTCAGAAATAAATTTGCTATCTTGTTTTCTGGTCTGGGTCCCTCTGCCTTTGATGCCTGCAGAATAAATCAGGCAAAGCTTTCCCCTTGAGTGTTTGTCCATGCCAGAAAAAATGGGTTCAGCTGCTAAATTTCTGACTGTCAAACAGCTATTAAAGACACAGGAGCCTTGCCAGAAAAACAGTTGAAATCATATTCTTCCCAACGTACAGGAGGAGCAAGGTCAAATGTGGCACCTTTTTATCTGTCATCTTGTTAGTTAATGTAGAAAATGTTTCTTTTGTGTAAGAGGGTATTGCAACTCTGTTACATTTTGAATCCTTGTGAGATTGATGGGGGTTGCCAACTTTACCAACCTTTTGCAGCTGTGCCTTTACCGTGGCTTCATAAACAAGATTTACCGGTAAAACTTTCCAAGGCATGGAGATAATGATGTCCATTTGCTAATTTTTGCTCATCAAGCAGCTTTTAAAGACACAGCCTTAAATTTTGGTACTTTAGTTTGCTATCCTGAAAAAGGATGGGGTGGGGGTGCTTAAAGAATTCAGATCATCCTTAAGTGCTTCAGAAACAGATTTTGTTGATTTTACACATGCATGGAAGTGTGTTTCAGTCAGTATTAAGTACAGATAGGTCCTCTGACTCAGTAGTTATTCGTAAGATAGAGACCTTGTGCGCAAAAGAAAAAAAAACAAATTGAAAACTTGGATTCTAAATGCTCCTAATCAACAATCAGAAGAAAACACTGTGTCTGAAGCATATTCTGGAACATGGTCTAATATACTGAAAACGCTGATCTCCCCACAATGCTACTTGCTTGTGAAGAGTCCAGTTGGTGGTAAGATGTGTGGTTGCTTCATACAGCCAAAAGTAAGGAAAATCCATCTGCCCGTATTTGAAATCAGCTCTCTAGCCTGCTGTTGGTCAAACCCCACCCAGATGGTGCTACTCAAAATGTATGTGTTCAAAAGATAATCTATGTTAAAGTTGTGGGTGTCTATTTTTATTTTTCTTCTTGGTTAAATACCATGCAGCCAACGTCCCCAACCTGCTCTTCTCAGAAATCGTGACAAAATAAAACAGGAATAGTGTGTGGGGGGAAAGGTCCTTCTCTTGCAAGTAAATGTATATCCTATTTACCTGAAAAGAGGACAAGTTATTTTTCCCCTTGCAGTACTGTTGAGAAAATAAGGGGTTGTCTTAAATTTGCATACAAGTTACAGTTCTGTACAGTATACATTTTGTGTATAAGTTTTTATTAGAGGGATTGTCTTACATTCCCCTTGCTTTTGGGTAGCTATGGTAGTAGCTGATAATAGCCAGCCTCCTTTAGGTAAGGAAAGGGGTACTTATTTGCAGTAAGTGATTTTAGTACTTGTTTGACTGAAACCTAGACAATTCAAGCATAATCCCCTTAGCACTGAAAATGGTGATCATATTCTCACTGTGATTGTAAGGCTGCGATATTATGCACACTTATCTCTGAGAGAAAATCTCATCAACGTTAGCAGGAGAAAATTATTTCTCTTCTTACCAGCTCCCTCCCTTGTGAGCTCACAGATCTCTGATATCATGAATTAATTAATGGCATTGTTGACGTACCAGGTTTTCTAGGAATATACTGGTATTTAAAAAATAATAAAAAAATAAAAAGTTAAATCTTTTCCCACCCCCAGGTGTATTAGACTGAAATGCTTCCATTAACTTGTACAGTTTACCTTTAAGAGAGAGGGAGAGAGATTCTGCAGCGGGCATTTAGCTAGATCTGTACACCTACTCGCTGCAGATGGTTTAGTTTTATAAGAGATGAAACTGCATTTGGTGGAACTGATTAAATATAAAAACACCACCATCTGCCATTTATTCTAATATAAAATGGTTTGGGCAGATGCTGACATCTTTCGAGATGATTGATTCATCTCTGACAAGTGAAGATTCTCGGAGGACTCCAGCTGCCCACTGCTCACACAATACCCGTTTACAAGACTGAACGCCAATCAGAGTTGTTTGATTTGGATGGAGCAGGTGAATGAAGGGCACTTTAATAAACCAGCAGTCTCTGGGCCCGAGCGTGCATGCATGTGTGCGTGCGTATTTTCTCCTTCACTCCTGGCCACCTTTCACTGAGATAATATTTTTACACAAATAATACTAAAGAACAGCTATCCCAGCACAGTGATAACTGGAAAACAAGTGTCAGTTTCTGGCACAAGCAAACCCATTTTTCTCCCCTACATGGAAAATTGTCAGATCCTTTCTACATATGCTGCTCATTTTTAACATTGTATTTTTTTTTTTTGCTTAAGTTTACATCAGGGTTCCATTTAAAAACCCTGCCTCATTATTTATTAAGTATGACACTGGATGCTTTGTAATAACTTGAGTAACAGATGTAGGCAGTATCGCTCTTCATTGCTGCCTGATTTGCAGTGCAGTGTTACAACTGTAATCCATCAGTTGTTGTGCATATTGAGTAATTAATGAATTCTTCTGAAAACTTGTCCCGGTTCTCATGCTGATACCATTATTTACATTAGGACCATGTGCTAAAGTGTAATTCATATTATAACTTTTGCAATGACACTGTTTTACCCTCGTGTATTTTCACTGGAAGTTTACAGACAAAATTGCACCATGAGACATGAAAATGTGGCTAATTTATCCCTATTTTACCACATGCCCCACTGTGTGGTAAAACAGAGATCCTGGTGGGGGAAGTCCTCATAAAAACCAAAGTAGATGTTGTATGTAATATCTCTGAATGGAACATTTTGCAATTATACATTTGTGAATGGAACCCTCACTATTTTTTTAAATTTTATGTTAAACAAGTATACCTAAAGCATTCAAGTGAACATTAAAAACTCATTGACATAAAAACAATAACATCAATACCACCTGTTTTACAAAGTGATCTTTGGCAAACCTTCATCTCTATTATTTTTTCAAAAAGCCCTCAAAGATCAGTGAAGAGCTTTCTGAAATAAGTATGTCTTACATCTGTTTCTGAAAACCAGCAGAAGTGGTACCTTCCTGATTTCCTCAGGTAAATCATTCTCTAAGTCTGGAGAACTAACCACATGAACTACATTAACAGCATAGTAAACTGGAGTTGCTGAGTGGAACACAATAAGCACATGAGTTTACATATAGAGAAAGACCCTGTTCAGATATGTGGTCCTCAATCATGTAGGCCTTTGCAGGTAAGACTCAGAACCCTAACGGGTCCCAGAAACAAATAGGCGGCCAATGCAGTTGTTCCTGATGTAATCTTTGCCCATTTAAGAGAAGGGCAAGCTACATTTTACACTGTACACATTTTATGGGTTGTCTTTAAGGGCAGTCTCACACAAAGCAAGTTATGGTAGTAGTGTAAACTTAGGGTTAGTGCAGCATGCACTATGTGGCTGGCCGGCTAGATTGGCTGAATCCAGAGGGGGTGTGTGATAATTTACGAGCAAAACACAACTTAAAAGGGGGCAATTTAAGCAGCAGCACCATACTGTTTCTCAAATTGCAAGGCTGTCCAAGAGAACCCTGAGGCTTCGGGTTATGATGGCCCTGTAAATACCCCCCCACACACACAAAATTTCAATGTTAGAATAAAAAAAACTCATTTGGGGTAATGCTTATGGGGCCTCTTTAACTCAACATAGTTCAAGGGCCTCAGCATGTCTTAATCTGGCTCTTCACATTGATCAGCAAACAATAATTTATCCTCACCTAGGATTAACTGGCAACCCCAGGGACCATGGGGAGGGGCACGGAGACTCCACAAACAGGTGATGCTGATGATGTCAGTTCTGTGTACACAACTGGAAGTGACATAAGGGTATCATGTGATACCAGTGTTGCCCTGGTTTTTGCTCCTGCTGTTTCACTGAGTGGCAGTGGGAGCCCAGAGTGTAGGGGTGGCACCCTATCCCCATCCAGGATAAGCATATCCCTGGAAAATTGGTGTTGTGGATCAGCCAGATATTAGCCCCAAAGAGACTGAGGAAGAACAGACAGGTGAAGAAGGTCCCAGCTCACAGTTAGTTGAGGATGATCTGCTGCAGAAAGCTACTGCAACCCTGCCAAGCAGCAACTCACACCTGGACAGTAGCTTCCCAGCTGTTCAAGCCCAGGGCCCAGAATCAGAGAGTGCCTCCCTTTCCACCTTGCCTCCCACTGTAGTCCCCAGAGCCATTTGGGCATAGATGAAAGAGGGCCCGTCATGATATGTAGGAAAAGAGGTGGCGTGTGCAATTAGCAGCTCAGAGACACCTGTGTCTAGATTATACCCCGTAGCTACAGGGGGCATTTGAGGGCAATGCCCCCATTGATCAGCCCTGCGACTCCAAGGAGGATGCCAAACCCCCCCATGTGGGTGGAGGTCCCTCAGTTTCAGGTGTGGGGTGGGCAGGCATGTGGCAGCGGCTCCCAATATTATAATCTCATTACTGATCTCTCTCTAATACTATTGGGAGCTGCCACCTGCCTGCCCGCTCAGTGACTCCCCTTCTTCCCGGCTTCTCCTTTGCTGTGACTCCCCTTCTTCCCCTTCTCCTCACTTACCAGCCCACAGGAGGAGGTGGAGGTGGAGGAAGCGTGTGGTGTGCTGCATGGTGAGCAACAAGCCTACAGCCCTCCCAGCGCTGGACCACAAGGCTTTGTGTATTGTAATGGTCTGCCCCAGCACCTCACTGCACCTGCACAGACACTGTGAGGTCGCAGGGCAGGCCATTCCGCTCAGCCACCCCTGAAGGAGAAGCCTGGCCTCATCGGGGAAGGACTGCCCACCAAGGTAAGGAGGTAAAGAGCTGCAGCTAAGCAGGAGGGGAAGGAGAGGGGGGATGTCCACGATGCCAGTTTAATTAGTTTTGTTAATTTGGTTAGCCATCATACTAATTGAGCTAAGTAACTTAGCACTGTGCTAAACGCCCTCTTTGATCCCCACCAAAAATTTCCTGGCTAGGGGCTGGACTCTAGATAGTAAGGAGGAGGGTGCTCACACCTGCATGATGGGCGTCTCTCTTCTAAAGGGTGGAGAGGGGGAAAGACGGGCTGTGGAAGCAACACATGTACTTTCTCCTGACCTTACCGCCACTGACTCTGTCTCTGGACCATGATTCTGACTCCTAGACTGTAACTGGACCTTGACTCTTGGATCTGCCCTGAACCTGCTTCTGTTGCTGACTCTGTGTTATGACTTAGGAACTAGACTCTGACCATGCTATACCAGTTTGTGCCTGCATCTTGGCTAGTTTGCACCTTGGCTACACAACTCTGCTCTGCTCCCTGCCTGCTCCAGGACAATCAGGTTTACCAACCAGCATAACTTCCGTCTTGCCTGGATTAAGTTTCACCTTTTTCTGTCTTATCCAACTGATCCTCCTCGTAGAGTGGCTCTAATTTAATAGCAATAATAACCTCAAGGGTTCTCGGTGTTTGACAGACCATGGAAATGGCATCTGGGTGAAAAAAAGAAACTTCTTCTCCACCCCTCCTTACTGAAGTCCAAATCAGGGTCCCCTTCAACTGCAGTTTAAAGATTTTAAAGTCATTCAAAGACATCTCCGTTGTCATCTCTGGCTTGACCCTGTCGTGGAAGTCCAGGACAACCCTACGTGCAGTTTCACACAAAAGGATCATAAAAGGGCACTTGCTAGCAACCCATAGATGGACTGTGACCCCTTGTAAATACTTGACGACAAACCCATTTTTTTCTGAAATGGCTTATTGTCAGTGGAAGAAATATGTGGCTGTTATTAACTTTCATCCCATAGAAAAACATTTTAAAAGACCAAGTAAACATGACCTTCTTGGATCTGTAACATTTATTTTTATTAAGCTGTTCCTTGATTCATGTTTTTATTGTTCTGTAATCTTGGTCTCTGCTGCATGTCACTCCTCAATTCTAGGTTAACTCAATTCTTAAAATTAGTTCCAGAATTGGAACATGCACTGTTAGTCGTTTGTTTTAGGTTTTTCAGTTTATTTCTCTCTCTTTTCCTCTTGCCTGTATTATTGATATGTGCTGAATTCCATTTTTACCATGTTTTAGCAATCTGGATAACCATATATTCAAAGAATCCTTTTGTGTGGTGTTTTATAGAAGTGCTTAGGTACAACTCCACAAAAACTTGATCTAATAATATATTTTATCAAGATTGATCTTTTGCATTGTTTACCCATGTTCATTATATCGCTAAATGCAGAGGAGGCAGAAAGATGCAAATGAATGGAAGGAACTTATAGTTGTAGCAAACTGTGCATCTATACAAGCTATAAACATTTAATAGGGTTGCCAGATCCCCTCTGGCCACCAGCAGGGGCAGGGGGCATTCAAACATCAAACAAATGAATTGGAACATTTCTAATGTATCAGTTCCAGTTCAGACACGAGACTGGATAATTCAAAACTTGAAAATCTGCTGAGAAATTGAAGCAAGGAAACTTTCAGAAGCATCAAGATAATGAAGTCATCCCAAGGTAGGGTTTCCAGATCTCATCCTGGACAACTGGAGCTTATGGGTATAAGTGTTGTGTATTGGAATATGAATCTATGCTATATATTCCCATGTTAAGCTTGATTTCAAATGTGGCTCTTCAGCTGTCGCATTACTATTGGCTGGTTTCTGAGAAACCTCTGTACAGAACCAATCATCTTGTAAATATGTATCAAGGCGGGAACAATTGTGATTGGACCTTATCTCTGTATTTCCATTGGTCCTTAACTTATTTTGGGAGTGGCTTTGACAGCCCGGGAGAGTTTAAAAGCAGGAGCTGTGCTCCACTGTTTTGTGGTGTGTTGTTGTGGTGTTCTGAGTTGGAGTTGCTGTTACGAATAAACTGAAATCACTTGCTGAAATCATTTCGTTGTTGAGTTCCATACTTAACAATAAGGTTGGTAAACATTTCAGAGGGGTAGCCATCTTAGTCTATTAAAGCAAAATAAAACAGGTCCAGTGGCACCTTAGATGCTAAAAACATTAATTCCAGTTTGAGCTTTCTTGAGTCAGAGCTCACTTCCTCAGTTGCATCTGAAAAAATGACTTCTGATGAAGCACGTGCAGGAATAAATGCAGTTGGCCTTTAAGGTGCCACTGGACTTCTGTTTTATTTTGGATAATGTTTGACAGCTGCAGATTATTTGTATGGTGTGAGAAGTGGCAGCTGCTGATTTTCTCTTTGTCAGTTATTGAAGACTCAGAAGCCCTGACAAACAGAATCCGTTGGCCTTACAATGAAGTCCTTATCAATGAAGTGCTTGTGTTCTGTAGTTATGATCCAAGAGCCAATAAAGTAGATATAGAGGTTCTCTGCATTTCAGCTAACTTCATGCTAAGATATGGAATCCATTCACAATACTGTAGATTTAAATCAGATAGGATAGTGGCAGATTCTCTCTGCACATTCGTTTATTTTAAGTTAATAGTAGTTCCTGTGGAAGAACAATTCATGGTGTTGCGAAGGAAGGTTAGCTCTTTCCCTTGCTACCATTTATGCTGGGAGGATAATTTACAGGTGCCATGGCAGATTGTGCCCTCTGGTTATTATTAAATCTTTAAATAACCTATAGAGATCATGGATCCCATGTTGTTTGTCTACTTGATCCCAGGGCTGGCTCCAGGTTTTCTTCTTTTCCTTTTTTAATTATCTGACCAAGACAAATACAATAACAAACCCAAAACAACATGAACAGCATAAAAAGATTTCATCACCTACTTGACATAGTATAATTTCCTTAGATTATATTGCGATCATTCTCTACAAAGGGTTATTTTATAAAGTAATATAGTAACCATAAAATTAACAGTTTTTCTCCTTCCACTTGTAAAATCTTGCCCATACATCTTGAAAGGTATTTTCTTCTCTTCCTTGCAGTCGCATTGTTAAATTGGCCATTTCGGCTATGTCCATTAATTCACTAATAACATCCTGTTTTGACGGTAGATCTTCATTTTTCCACTTACTGGCAAATACAATTCTAGAGGCAATTACTATATGTGTAATCAAGTATGAATCTAATTTCCAGAGTTGTTTAGGAATAACATTTAACAGAAACATTTCAGGTTTAAAAGGCACATACACCCCTAACATTTGCGTTAGTAGCCCATGGACCTTGATCCAGAATTTTTTTTGTCTTATCACAAGTCCACCATAAATGAGAAAAGGAACCAACCTTACATTTACATTTCCAACATTTGTTGGACACATACGGGTAAAACTTGGCCAGTCTATCAGGAGGCAAATGCCACCTGTAAAACATTTTAAATAAGTTTTCTTTAAGAAAGACAGCTTTAGAATATTTGATATTTGTTTGCCAAACTCTAGCCCATGTATCTAGTTCAATATTATAACCTAAATTCTTGACCCAGGAAATCATAGAAACTTTGACTTGCTCATCACACATCTTAAAGTCTAATAAGAATATATATAGCTTTTGAATTAATTTGGGTTCTGTATTCATTATGATGTTATCTAATTCTGTATGCTTATTGTAAAAACCCGTGTGCCTATCTTTTGCAAATCTCAATTCGAGTTGAATTCTTTCCCACCATTTTAGGGTTATGTCTTGTTTCTGTAACATTTCCTGCATTTTCAACTCATTCTTGGTATCTAACCAGGGACTCATATCTTCCCATTAAGTTTTTGGTTACTAGATTGGGGTTAGAGAAAGCTTCCAATGGTGCTACCCATTTCAGAATTTTATTATAGAAGGAACTTTTTATCTCATTCCACGTTTTCAAGAGGGCGGCTCTAATTATATGTTGATTGAAGTATGACTGAGTATCCTGTTTGCCATACCATATGAAGGCATGCCATCCCCAAAGTAAGTTATGGCCTTCTAGTTTCAAAATTCTTAAATCTTGTAATAGCAACCACTCCCTAATCCACATCAGGGATACAGCCTGATAATATAAAGACCAGTTAGGAAGAGCTAAAACCCCATGTTCTTTTCTATCCTGGAGTGCTTTAAATATAATACATGGTCTTTTTTGCTGCCGAATAAATTTGTGCACAAGGCTGTCCAGATCTCTAAAAAAATACCTGGTTTTTAATTACTGTGATGGTTTGAAAGAGGAACAGAACTCTTGGTAGTATATTCATTTTTATCACAGAGATCCTCCCCAATAGGGAAAGCTGCATATCCTTCAATTATTCAGATCTCTCTTGATCTCAGAAAGAAGCTTTAAGTATTGTCTTGATATAACTAACTGCATCTGTTTGTAATCTGTACACCTAAATATTTTACTTTCTTCTGAATTTCGAATCCCGATAGTCTCTGTAATGTTTGGTTTTGTTTGTCCGTACAGTCTTTTGTCATTATTTTAGTTTTCTTTGTATTGATCTTGAAGCCTGAAATCTGTCCGAATTCTTTAAGAAAATTTAGCAAGTTTGTCAAGGACTGCAACGGTTCTTGTAATATAATTGCCAAATTGTCTGCGAAGGCTTGAATTTTATATTCTTCATTTTTTATTTTCAAATTTTTGATACTGTTATCATTTCTTAATGATTCACATAAAGTCTTGGGAGTAAAGATGAAAAGTAATGGCAACAAAGGACAACCTTGACGGGTACCTTTAAAAAGATCAGTTGTCTCAGAAGAGTCCCTATTTATCAAAATCCTAGCGTATTGTTTACTGTATATAGCTCTGATCATAGTAATAAAATTCTCGCCACATTGAGATGCTTTTAAATGCACTAACATGAAGTCCCAGCTGATATTGTCAAATGCCTTCTCCACATCAAGAAACACAATCCCCATTTGTTTATCTGGGAAAAATATTCAAGTGTATTTAATATAATCCTTAAATTCTGCCATAGCTGTCTTCTGGGCAAAAAACCAGTCTAGTCTGGGTGTATTATCTGTCCAAGGACTTGTTTAAATTGGAAGACCAAGATAGATGCAAAAATTTTGTAATCAGCATTTAGCTGGGATATCGGGAATAATTTTTAATTTCTTTTTTGTCAGTACCTTGTTTATGAATTGGTATGATCAGTGCAGTGTTCCATGAATCTGGTATAATTACTGTTTATTTAATATCTTGCAGTGTCTGTTTGAAAGGAAGAATTAATTCTTCAAAAACTTGATAGAATTCTGCAGTTAATCTGTCAGGTCCTGGGGTTTATATTTCTTTTGCCTTTTGATTGCCTCTGAGATTTTGAATGTCATGATAGGTTCGTTAAGTATTTTTCTTTGGGTCTCATTTAGTTTCTTAACATTTATATTATCTCTAAGAAAATTTTGAGTTTTTTCTTGACTGACCTCCTGCTTTTCATATAAATTTACATAGAATCTTCTCCTTGGGCATCTTGCAAGATTTTTATATATCTTTTCTTATTCTCTTCTCTTAGTCTATATGCCAACCACCTCGAGGGTTTGTTTGCATTTCCAAAGAATTTTTTCTTTACATATGTAATCTTTTTTGCAATTTCCTGGGTAAGAAGGCAGTTCATTTGATGTTGTAAATCCTTAATTTTTAATCTTAATTGGTCTGACGACTCCTGTCTTTTCATCTTTTCTTCTTGTTCTTTGATTTTTTTTTCTGAGTTGATTGAAACTATAATTATACTTTTTCTTCAACTTTGCATTTTGGCGAATCTGTATTCCTCCTGAGAACTCCTTAAAGGTAACCCAAACTGTGTCCATTGCAGTTTCAGCCTGTATGTTATGATGAAAGAATTCTTGGAACTCTTTTTTTACATCCTCTAAAATTTCTTTATTTTTTAATAGTGTAGTATTCATAGACCATCTGTATCTTTTAGGCATGTCTTGACCTATTAACAGCACTGGATTCTGGTCCACGAAAGTTGCCGGTAAGATCTCCACTTCCCACAAATCATATATGAGAGCCATGTCTATTCTGCATCAGGTTTTTTTGTACACTAGGTGAGGCTACCTTCTGGTGTGCCCCTGCAGCATCCACCAAGGCAACCTCATGAAGATCCCAGCTGGCTGGGCTGCTTGGGGTTCCCCTGCACCCCCAGGGTCACTTCTCCTTCTCCCCCACACAGGCCTTCCTCTTCAGCTGCCTGCAGCCTCTTTTCCTCCCTCCCTTGCCGCCCCCCCAGCAGACACCCATCAGCACCTCTGTGAGGAGCAGCCCATTGCAGGTGGGTGGCTGTGCCTGCCTGTTGGCCATGTGCAGCTGGCTGAGGTGGCACTTCCCCTGTCTGCATCCCGGCTGCACCGATGAGTGATCTCTGGGGTGCCTAGATTGATGTGGGGAGGGAAGGTCAGCTTGGCTGGGCTGCCAGCAGTGGGTGGGGCAAACAGCTGCCTGACCCTTTGCTCTGGATGGCTCGGCGCTGCTTGAGCGGCTGCAAGTGAGTGGAACTTTCCTTTTGTTGTTGTTGTGGTGGTGGTGCTGGCTTTTGCTTTTGTCTGGCTCCTGCCAGGGAGGGACGCAAGAAGCAAAAGTGGCTGAGGAGCACAGGGGGGAGGCAGTGGTGAGTCCCGGGAGCCATCAAAAGCATCAGGACAAAGCCAGGTAAGTCAGCAGGGTGCAGGTGCACAGCCTGGTAGGGCAGCAGGCCGGCCAGAGTGGTGTGCCGCCACTGGTGCCCTTGTCAAGCTGGTGCCCTCATCAAGCTGGCACCCTAGGCAATGGTCTAAATTTTGTCTATGACAGGCTGGCCCTGCTTGATCCTTATGTTTAGGGGTGGGCAGAGGGTTATTTGGGAGTGACCAGTTGCTCCTCAAGCAATTAGAAGTAGCTTTGCACTCCTCCCCCAGTGCTGCTGCAGTGGACTTTCTTATCCTTCCCTTTAAAGCTACCCCAGCAGCTTCTCTCTTCTCTTTTGTGCAAAGAAGGAGAAGAGGTGCACACTTGCACCTTTGCTATGGATGGGGAAAACATCAGTGCCAGCAGCCTTTTCCTATCCGCCTCTGCTCTTCCTCCTCTGCAGTTTGCCAGGCTTGCTCTGACAAATGCTGGGAGATTTGGGGGCGGGGCGGGGCAGTGTCTGGGGAGGGTGGACATCTTTGGGGAATGTGACATAACTTCCACATAAAGCTTCATTTATCTCTGAGATTGGGGGAAATTCCTAGAGCGTCCTTACCAACACCACTCCTTCCAGTTTTTCTCCCCATTCCTCAAATTATCAAAGGCAGGGGACTGAAAGCTGAAGTGGGAGATTACTGGCTGTTATGCCGCAGTGGAGAGATCTGCCTCCTTCACAAGTGCACTCATGCTCTGAATGGGAGCATCTAAGCTGCAATTTGCCTCTTCCAGGGAAAACATAAAGGTAACTATAATTCCCTGCTTGGGGCAAGTTACAGGTTGGGGTAGTTGTAGTGAGTTTTGAGAAAACAGAATAGGAAAGGTTTCCTATCTGCACATTGCAGACCTGTTCTGAAATTCTGTGATTTTGTAAAAGCCATTTTGTAACTAGCTCCACCCACCAAGTTGCCATCTTGTGACTGGTAGCTCCCAAGTCTCTTGGGGAAAAAAGAAGCTCACAAGTTGTGGTCAAATGTACCAGTTGAAGTGGAGGGGAAGCAACGTTATTCCCTCCAGAGGAATTTGAACTGCAGTTGCAAGATCACATATCCCCTTTGTGCTGTGGGCGCAGCCCGTCACTGTGTGATCAGATGCACCATGAGTGAGTCTTTTTTTTTTTTGCTGTTTGTTACCCATGTGCATAAACTAGGAATCACAACTCTGCACTGAGGGGTCCCCATGGCATATGTGATTATGCGTACACTGCGGGGGGGGGGACTGGCACCCAGTCGGGTTGGCCTGATCAGACCATCCCGATGACATGAGCGCATGCTTGTGTGATCAGACAGGGGAAAGTCCATCCATGGCCTGCCAGAACCCATTTAGAACCGGACTTTCTCCACTGTCTTTTAACTCAGTTTCTGTGGTAGAGCAGCATGGATTGCTGACGACTGCAGGATGCTTCCCAAATGTTGCCATCTGATCATTCCCTCTAAAGGTGCATGTGATCACAACCACAGAAAGATAAAGTCTGCCCTCCCTTGCTTGAGATGATGGTGATTGATGGTGAGATGATGGTGATAGTAAGCAAGTGTAGATGTGATTGCCTTTGCTCTTGTCTACCTTGTCACTGTTCCACAGCCAATTGCTGGCTGTTTCTGATGTGTGCTTTCTAATTGTGAATATACCCATGGAAGTAACACAGGATTGCAATAATCACAACATGCTTATGGTTCAGAGAGTAGCCATGTGGGTCTGCAGTAAAACAGCTAGATTTGAGTCCAATAGCACCTTGGAGACCAGCAAGATTTTTGGGGTATAATATTTTGAGAGTCAAAACTGACTCTCCAATGCTTATACTCTGAAAATTTGTTGGTCTCTAAGTTGTTACTGCACTTGAATCTAAATGTGCTTATGGTTGTTCAAAATAAGTGGCCACAGGTATAGGACAAGAACTCAACCAGGCTTTGGGGAAACTTAATGCATGTTCAGGAAGTGTTGTTACTATAGGAGTTGAAGTATTCTAACATGGGTTTTGTATTTTTCAGCCATACTTGTAAGTACTTAAAATATTTTGCTGTTGATAAGTTCCCCAGAACAATCATGAGTGTGTGTGTGTGTGAGAGAGAGAGAGAGAGAGAGAGAGAGAAAGAGAGACAGAGAGAGAGAGAACCAATGATATAAATTGAACAGCCAGACCTGTAATAAGAAATTGCATTTTCCTGCAGCTCTGCCATTGTAAATTCTTTTATCAGTCCCCTGTTAATTGGAATTGCTGTGTGTTGTCTAACAATAGTAGATTTCATTATGCCTTCTACAGTAATTATATATTTTAACTATAAACTATAGTCTATAAATACCAGGGGGGGAACAGCCATTGCCACCTTCTTTGGGTACAGTTAAGGTTGTAAACAGGCACCATTTTAAAGCAACATTCTTAGAATGCAGAGCCTGAAAAGGCCAAATGAGCTGCAAGAAGTGTGACACTAATATTAGCCTAGGCCAAAGCTTTATAATTTGGATTAAGTTTAGATAGTGTCACAAACTGGGCCTGTGGTGACTAGAACAAATGTCCTGGATCCTGCCTCATTGTCTGCTCTTCTGATATGGATCCCGTATTCAAGTTTACTTTGAATTCTTTTGTCTCAGTTTATAAAAGAAGGTTTCAAGTTATAAACTATCCAATTTTTTGTATCACACTGAGAGAATATGTTAGGTTCCCTATACCATACTTAGAGTATGTCTTAAATTAATCTTTTAAGGTAACGGTAAAGGTTCTCTTGCTCGAAAGCCAGTTGAATCCGACTCTAAGGTTGCGGTGTTCATCTCCGTTTCAAAGCCAAAGAGCCAGTGCTGTCTGAAGGCGTTTCTGTGGTCATGGGGCCAGCATGACTAAACACCAAGGTGCACAGAACGCTGTTACCTTCCCACCGAAGTGGTACCTATTTATCTACTTGCAATTTCTTGCTTTCAAACTGCTAGGTTGGCAGGAGCTGGAACTAGAGATGGGAGCTCACTCCGTCATGTGGCACTCAGGTCTCGAACTGCTGAACTACTGACCTTTCACAGCCGTCTTAATCACTTGAGCCACCGCAGCTCCCCAATCTTTTAAACATTCTACGTTTTTAAAAGGTTTTATTTTTTTACTTTGTATGTTTATTCCAAATGATGTAATATTGGTAGTAACATGCACTAATATAACTGTATCTATTTTTATCTTTGTTATCTATTTTAAATTCATTTTATTAGATCCTCAGATGAAGCTTATTGCAAAACATGTTGAGATCTAGAAGGTCAAATAAACCGCTCTACCTCGCACTTTGTTCTTCCTGTTGGGACTACAACAAATGTCCTGGATCCTGATAGCAACACCTCAAGGTTGGGGGATCTTAGACTGGCATGGCTTAAGCCCATTAATCACACCAACAGGCAGGAGGCAGAGTAGCAAGAGGAAAGATAACTTTATTAATAAAGGGAACCCTCTCAGCTCAGTGTCAAGCTGAAGAGCTCAAATGAGTAACATTGCATTACAACTTTTATACGCTCTGATGATCCTCCCCTTATGACAAGTTAAGACCTCCCTTATGACATGAACCAGGCATGCTCAGTTGAGTTTTCTTTGTTTGAGATATGGAGCATGCATACTTGTAATCTCTTTGTTCTCCTTGGCACATGTCTTCAAGAACCATGTTTATCAGTGATAAAAATGTTTCAGACTTTGTTTCAAAGTCATGTTCCCAGACATTTAGATATCAATTAGTGAACAAAGCATTGTTATGAGTCTTACATGTACAAAACAAGTTTTCAATACCTTGCCAAATGTGGCTTTTGATAAAGATGTTGCCACTAGCTTCATCGCTGTCTGGGTCTGGTCTTCAGACATTCTAAGATTACATTCAGTTTAAACAAAGCATTATCACATGGTTTTGAAGCCTAGATACAAAATATTGCTAGATTGTGTGCATGGTTTTACTTTTAACATTTGGAATATTCAAAGCATCTTTAGGCACAACATTGTTGTCTCAGGCCAACAAAGGTCCTGATCAGATAGGTCTTTGGATCCGACCCAGGCACAAGTGCCCGGCGGATTTAAAGGGAATGATCAGACAACAGCATCTGGGAAAGGTGCCGCTTCTGTGATCAGCCTGTTCAGCCCTGCCAGGGAGCTGTACTTTAAAGATACCGGTGAAAGTCCGGGGCTAATGCTTGCCAACAGACCAATGGCAGATTCCCCTGTCTGATTGTTCCAGTGTGCAATCCTCCTGTTGGGATGGTCTGACCCCAGACCATCCCGAACGTCCACCATTTAAAAAAATTCTTAGTGATATGCGCATAAATGCATAAACGTATGACAGCTGCAGAGCTCTGCTCAAACATTCCGGACAATTTCATGTTTCTGAATGGCTCATGAAATTTATGAACTGCATTAAATGAAATGGTACCTAGAAGGAGGTACCACTGGCGGTGCTTTAACCATTCAATTCTGCGCATGCATGGAAAAACAAGTACATGTTGAGGTGCAGATGCGCATGCGCAAACAGTATTTTTTAAAAAAGATTGGGATCAAATTAGAGCCAGGCCAGTGATGGAATTAGCTGCCCATCTGAACGCAGCCAAAGAGACCTTTTGCCAAAGCAAGAACTTGGCACAAAAGGTACAACATTTGTGTCTTCCAAGATAGCCCCTTCCAAAGGAATATGTTTACAGCTTTAGCTTTGAAGTCACAATAGCTCTATATTGTCTTACAAGCAGATTAATTACAGGTATTAATGCATTTCATATAATCAATGACTATATAGTAAGCTACATGAAGATAGTTTAGAGAGCCAGTTTGGTGTAGTGGTGTAGTGGTTAAGTGTACAAACTCTAATCTGGGAGAACCGGGTTTGATTCCCCACTCCTCCACTTGCACCTGCTGATGTGACCTTGGGTCAGTCACATGCTCTGGCACAGCTGTTCTTGAAAGAGCAGTTTGTGTTAAAGTTCTTTCAGCCCCTCCTACCTCACAGGATGTCTGTTGTCGGGAGGGGAAGGGAAAGGAGTTTGTAAGCCGCTCTGAGACTCCAAGTGAAGGGCAGGGTAGAAATCCAATCTCTTCTTCTTCTTCTTCTTTAAGGCATACTCTCTCGGAGGATCCCCCCTCCCTGTGGAATATACTAAGCATCTATATTTTAAGGCAAGAAAATTACTTAAAAAAATAAAAACCTTACAGTTTAGCACAAAGGATATACTTTTGAACTTCAAAAGATAAAAACCTTAGTTCTCTTGTGGGCTGTTTGCCATTTTTGCACTGACTGAGGGTCCTCCCCTTCCCTCTCCCAGGGGGACAGAGGGAACGAGCCAGAGCTTGCTTTCTGGCCAGGCTGCCTCAATCACACAGGAAACAAAGGCAAGCCTTTCTTCCCCTCCATTGGCTGAGGCTCCTCCATGAAGGGAGAAAGGGAAGGAGGGAGAGCTTGCTTTGCTTGGCTTCCTTAGTTTCATGGAAGAAATACAAAGCACCTCTAAGACCAACAAATTTTTATCCAAGGTATGAGCTTTTGTGTGCCATGCTACAGTGTGTTTATTTTGTTGGGCTTGTTATGCTGTGGCTCTCCTGAGTGCAACTGGATCCCCTCCCCCTTTTCGTGATCCAGTTTTTCTCAGTAGCAAAGCAATGTGAACTATTTAGATGAGGAATAACAACAAGCCAGTGAGGTGGATTAGGCTGAGTTTGTGTGTCCAGACCAAGTTCACCCAGCACATTTCCTTTGGGGATTTTGAACTTAGACTTCCCAGACAGTAGGCTGGTACTAACTACTGTGGAAGACTAGTTTTGTAGACAAACACATAGCCTTCAGTCTGTGTTATGGTGCCTTCTCATGTTGTGGACCAGCACATGAAACAATTTATTTACAAAAACTTGCAATCCCCATCCATTTTATGTTTTCCCCTGGGTTGTAGGCTCAGAATTCTGAGCATGAGATTTCTGTAATGAATGCCAATAAATCAAAAGTAGATTTGCAGCTTAAAGATAGACACTTGAACAGCATACTCAAGATTGCAACAGCACAGACATTTTGATGCAGTAATTCAGTGCAAGTGTTGGTTATCAGACACTGTTAAATAAACAAAATATTGCAAGAGTGCTAATGTTTTAAGCATGTTTTTATTTTAGGTAAAAAAACCCTTTGTGTTTGTGTCCTTTATAAAGTTTATATTTTGAGTAAGGGAAACTTTTACCTTTACCTTTAACTCTGCTAAACTTAGTTACTATAGGCACACAAATACTTTAAAACTCTTATTAATAAATTTACTTTAACTCATTAGATTTAACTCATTTTTCAAACAGTTCAAAACAGAAGCAGTTTTTCTCTTGTGAGACCTGCTGCTCCAGACTTACTGCTTCATTTTTCTATTTTGCAACATTATCAGCAGATAGAGAGAACTGTACTGTCTCCTAACACATTCCTTTGTGTCTGGCTTTTAGCTTTGTTCAGCACAGGAAAAATTTGGTCTGTTTAAAACAAGGCTTCCCTTGGCTTCTTTAAGAATCCATTCTTAATAAAATCATCATTAATAAATGGTAGGCCAGTGGGCTTGCTTTACAAAGGGGAAGGTGAAAAAGTCTTGTCCATTTTAAACACAAGCTATTTGGGCCTATCTTCCTTATGAATTTCAAAGCCACTGACATTAGTTCTGGGGATATTAATGTCAGCTAAGCAAAATTAGCAGTAATATATTCAGGCCTCTGGATTTAGCTTACAATCAGCACAAATCTGCCTGCATAGTCTGTTCAAGTTCATGGTGCTATAAATGCAAGGAAAGGAGAAGACAGGAGAAGGAAAGGTTGCTATCAGTCCCAATGGGAATAAAAATTAATATAATAATGGAAAGGAATGAACCCTCTGTTGGAAGTGAAGGGGCTCTGGCTCAGTGGTAGACTACCTGCTTGGCATGCAGATGCAGATTCAGTCTCCGGCATCTTTAGTAAAAGGATTAGGTAGTAGATGATGGGAAAGCTGTCACCCTGAGACCCCAGAGAACTGCTGCCAATCTGAGTAGACTATACTGACTTTGATGGACCAATAGACCAATGGTCTTTTGCAGTATAAGGCAGCTTCATATGAGAACATGTGACTGTGCAATGCCCATTTATATAGAGCACACCAGTGCTTCAGAGGGATCAATCGAGCTAGCAAGGCTAGATAGGACAGTTCCTGATAACAAAGCTCAAAATAATGCATCCATTGGGATTAAATTGAGACCTAGGTTTGCTATTGTGCATGCAGATTCTGTCCCCCTGGAACCTCATTGGTCACTCCTAGGACTTGCCCCTTCCAATGCTGCACCTCCTGGGACCCATGATTGGTCCAAGTAATCTTTTGTCATCTCCTGAGACAAGCCCCTCAATACCTCCTATTGGTCTGCATTGTTTTCCAATTTCTATATCCGGCAGAGCGCATGACCTCAGTTTGTGTGTCTGCCCCGGATGCCAACAGGCAGTTATGTTTGGGCCATAATCCCTTCTTCACATCTGGACAGGTAGTATTACCCTGTAACTGACTCCTCTATTTGCTATCAGTCACCTCTACTTTCTTAGTTCTGCATTGCTTGCTCTTCTTGAATGTTTAGTGTGCTTGTAATTAGGGAAATTCTTTAATAACACCTATTTAATTTACTCTTCAAATCTGGAGTCTTCCTACTGTACCAGACCTTGGTATAAACTGGTGTGCATACCCTTCTGGCCTTGCCTGCTCCCTAGCTAATTTCCCCAAACAAAGAGGCAGGCCATTGGCGGTAATGCCACCACTCAACCATGTATCCTCCACCCACCGACTTATGAATTTGCCAGCCTTCTCAGTGCTTGTACACCCTTCCCCAACTGTACTGAACAAAGTGTGCAGCTGGGAGTTTTACTGCCATTCATCGCCCATGCACTCTTTCCCTAGCAGTACTGGGCAGCACCTGTAGATGGGAATGCAAGTGGTACAAGGGCTCACAAGCAAGCAGATGGGCAGCAGGGAAGGCAAGCAAGCAGATGGAGGTGGCAGTGGGCCCCTTCAGATGTCCTGGACCTCGGCAGCTGCTCTACCCTGGGGTATGCTGGTGCTGGCCCTGTTACCCAGAATGTTACTCTTATGGGTTCCTGCTTTCCACTGATCCCTTATCTTCCTGCTTCTTTCTGTAATCACCATGAGGGCAAGATGCACTTTCTGCAATCCCTCTACATCCTAGTTTAGATAGACAACTAGAACCCTTTTCACTACCTTTCCTATCCAGAATGGAGTTCCTTCACCTTAAAGGACTTATATTTCTTTTCTAAAGCAACAAGCCTCATGTGAACTTTATTCCATAAACAGCAGCAACCCCCATCTGCTGCACAACCCAAACTCTAAGCTAACAACTATGGAAAAGAAGATTGAGTCTAGGAGCTAGCCTTGTCTGTCACATATTTTTGTACATGATGCAGAGCACTGGACCCATGTGTAACTTGAGTTGTCAGATCAAGTTGGGTAGCCGTGTTAGGCTGCCTGTAGCAGTAGAAAAGAGCCAGAGTCCAGGAGCATCTTAAAGACTAACAAAATTGGTGTAGGGTATGAGCTTTTGTGAGTCACTGCTCGCTTCTTCAGATACAGCTAGAATGAGTTGCCAGCCTCTAGGCAGGGCCTGGAGTTCTCTCAGAATTACCTCCCCAGACTACAGAGATCATTTTCCCTGAGAAAAAGGCTGCTTTGGAGGGTCAGCTCTGTGGCATCATTCCCCACTGAGGTCTCTCTCCATCCTAAAGCCTGCCTTCCACAGGCTCTACCCCCAAGTCTCTACCCAGAGTTGGCAACCCTAAGTCTGATATGCATCCAAGTCACATGAACCCCAGAGAAGTTTTATGGAAAATGGGTACTTATTCTAACAATTAAAATGCTGGGCACTTTGCATTCAACATGTTCAGCAGGTGAACATTCAATTTTGACAAGTGTGATCACCTGTGAGCCAAAGCTTGAACTTCCTTGTCTCGTAGTCATCCGGCTTCAACTACTTTGCAGTTGTACAGTGGCTGTGGTGGTGGAGTTTCATTTCTTTCTGCCTTACAACTGATCTGGCACTGCACAGTTGGTGAAGTAGATTTCCCCAGGGTTATGGATAGTTTGGTCAGATAACTAAGTGTTGCTGGATGATTAAAATCTGGTTGACCATACAAAAGTAGTTTGGTAGATAATTGTTGCCTGTTGTGACTGTGGCTCAGTAGTAGAGCATCTGCTTTGTATGCAGAAGGTCCCTCCCAAGTTCAATCACTATGATCTCCAGGTAGAAGGCGCAGGTGGTAGATGATGTGAAATACTTATGCCTGAGACCCCAGAGAACCTTTGTTGGTTAGGGAAGACAACACTGACCTCATTAGACCAGTGGTCTGACTCAGTATAAGGCTGCTTCATATGTTCATCCCATTTGCATTGGTTTTGCTTTTATGAAAACCTGCCTGCCTTTAACGTATGGTAGATCTTACACTGACAGCTCCCTTGTTACTTTGATGACCGCACAGTTTCCATTGCCATGGTTGACTTTCAATATCACCCTGTCAGTTACAAAAGGCAACATCCGTTTTGTAAAAATGTGCTGTGGCTTTTAGTTCCTCCCCCTCTTCTAACTCTTCCCTCTCATGTGAACAGCTGGGTGAGGGCAGCTCTAGCTGTCTCATTCTCTACTGAGCGGCTGCTTTTTTCCTTTGGCCTTTGTTTAAAATTTCTGATAAATAACAGACTCTCCACAGCTGTTCAAATGAAGTTGGAGGAGTTCTTTGTTGGTGATTCCCCCCTCCCTTCAAGCCCGCTCCTTAGTGTTCATTTCTGCTAACGTGGGTTCTCACTTTAATAGGTAAATAAGCTTCAGTGGGGCTTGCTGTTCAGTAAAATTGAGCATGTAGGCAGCATGGAAAGGCAGTATGTAATGTGAATTGCCTGTGTCTTAAAAACAAGAGTCACTGACCTCTCACTATGATGAAGGGCACTGCAACATCTTGGCAATGGCCCTGTGTGCAATTACTTTAAATCATGACTTTTCCCTTTCTTTTGTTTTGGTGCAATTGGTGCTATTTCTTCACATGCCTTCAGTGTCAGCTAATTGGTAATATGCATTTTTCTCATCTGAAGTCCATTTGCTTCATTAGAACATTAGCATGTGTTCTGATGTTAATTGGGCTTTGCATTTCTTTGCAATGGCATTAGCTGTATTGTTGCCACTGAGCTGGCTGTTCTCAATGATGAAAGGCTAACATGAGGCCTATTAGTGTACTCCTTTGACTGCGTAGCAGTAATTGCTATAACAGTAAACTGGTTTTAATTTTGATGGTCTACTTCGGATAAAATGTTTAAAATTATAATTGGGATTTTTTAAAAAAAATCATGCTTGGAGTATGTGTGTGTTTGTATGGGGAGAAGGAGTATTCTTTTCCCCAGTGATGTGCCCTTTCTGTATTCCTAGTATAGTGGTTGTGGCATACATCTTTTGATTTTTGATTCATAGATGTAAATCCCACTGGCATATGGCTGCTAAGTTAAAGAGCAAAAAAAATTGGCTATAATGCAAGACTGGGGGGGGGATACCAAATGTTTCTGAAGAAAATAGAAATCATGAGCTCCCACAAACAGCATGCATGTGGTTTGAGATCAATTTACACACAGCTGAGAAGAATTCTGGGAGTTATATGTAACTGAATTATGAAGGCAGTCAGAAGTACAGATTTCCTTAGGTCACCAGAGAGAGGTAGGGTTGCCAGGCTCCTCATGGCAACCAGCGGGGGATGGGGGAGGGATTTACCAGAATAGAGCGGAAGGCCCAGGCAATGAGAGATGTCACTTCTAGTGCACACAGGAAGTGATGTCATCAAGCTGCAACACCTTAGCAACACTTTAGTATTTGAGCAAAACTACCACAGAGTTTTTGCCCAAATAGCGGTGCATCACCTGGATGTTGCCAGTGTGATGACATCACTTCCTGTGTGCATCTGGAATGACACTGCTACATCGCCAGCCACATTGCCTGGACCTTTCTCTGTCTCCTGGTAAGTTCCCCTGCTGGCCAGCTGATTGGCAGTGGGGGGCCTAATGGGGGCCCCCACCTCCACCGGAGGAACTGGCAACCTTAAACAGAGGAGGTGATGAAGTTTTTTCCCTAGAAAGATCAGGCATATGTCTGCAGGTGGCACTGACGATGTAGGTAAATAGTTGAAAGTTTGTAAACTCCATCAAAAAGCCACGTTACAATGGTAAAGAGTATGTGCAAAGGATACTGAGAAGCCAGTCCTGAACTGACTCTTCTCACGTGGCCTAGTTCCACACTGATTTCAACAAAAAATCGTGCAAAAATTATCAAATCCAGTATCCATGCCAGGAGTGGGGAAGGGAATAATTAGTCCTACTTTCTGTTACAGATCTAATGCTTATTAGAGATGTGCAAGTACTTGCCAGTGAGGCACACAGCCGGCTCTCCTGTTGAAAGCAGAATGCTGGTTGTTCAGCAAATTGTTTATATGTGTCCAAACAGATTTAGATGTGTCAGTTTTATTTGATTATCCTGCTTTATTTTTTATGTGATTACACTGGAAAGTATAGCGCTGGTTGTCAACCTCTACTACTTGCTGCAGCCACCCTTTTTTAAAAAACTGAAATTGCCACACTTATACTGTTTCTACAATTAGGTAATAATCCTGGTAATCTGGTTTAATGATGCTAATTGACTCACACTAAAAATGGTTTTTATACTCGAGATAAGAGAGTAGTTGGAGAAGCACTACCATGCCCCCAATTTTAAAAAAGTACACAACAACAACAACAACAACAACAACTCTCCCCACATCTCCCCCTTTCTTTCTCTACCCAAGCCAATCCCCCTTCTTTTTCTTTCCAACCCTCCATCAAGCCCAGCCGGGACTCATTAGCATATTAGGCCACACCCAACAGCAGAAGCTCATTAGTATATTAGGCCACACCCCTGACAGCATAGCTCATTAGCATATTAGGCCACACCCCCATGCCTTCCCTTGGTTTGCCTGGGTGGCCCGTGGCTGCGGGGAGCCCGGCCAAGCTGGCCCTTGGACAATGCCTCCCCAATCCTTCCAGTCCCCCCTGGCCCACCCGCCTTGGAGTCATCAGGGGGGTCGCTCTCCAGGCCTCCCCTGTGTAGCCATGCATGCAGAGGTTTTGGCTGTAGTAGGCGTGGCCAACTCTGAAGCCAGCCGGAATTCCGTTCCTGTGTGTTCCTGCCCCAAAATAGCCATGATCAAGCCAATCCCTCCTTCTTTGTCTTCTTTTCTCTCTCTCCCAAGCCAATCCCCCCTCTTTCTCTCCCTCCCAAGCCAATATGCCCATCTTTTCCTTTCTCTCCCCCAAGCGAATACCCCCTTCTTTCTCCCTCCCTTTTGTCCCCTAGAAGAGAAGAGAGAAGAAGAGACTGGATTTATGCCCCACCCTTCACTCAGAGTCTCAGAGCGGCTTACAAACTCCTTTCCCTTCCCCTCCCCACAAGAGACACCCTGTGAGGTAGGTGGGGCTGAGAGAGCTTTTTCCAGAACTGTCCTTGAGAGAACAGCTCTGACAGAACTGTGGCTTGCCCAAGGTCATCCAGCAGCTGCAAGTGGAGGAGTGGGGAATCAAACCTGGCTCTCCCATATTAGATTCTGCGCACTTAACCACTACACCAAACCCTACCTTTGAGCCCAGCAGTGGTGGCAGTACCTGAGAGCTACTCCAAGCTTGGAGCAGCTCTCGGTGGTAGCCTGGTCCAGAGCGGCTCCTAGTGTCTGCCATGGCCAGGCCTGGGGTCCCTTCTGGCATTCCTCACTGTTGCAGCTCCACACAGAGTCTCTGGTGGTGTTCCATACCACTGCAGCTGAGCCTGGAGCTTCTTCTGGCATTCCCTACTGCTGCAGCTGGGCCAGGAGTGGCTCCCGGTGTTCCCTGCTGATGAAACTCTATACAGGAGACTATTATCATTTTAGTATCCTATTATAGTTGTTATGGAGGGAGGGAAAAAAGAAACCTTTCAAACTCTTAATATGGAATGTAGTGCTACCTTAAACAGAATTTAAAGTTCTCACTAATCTGTACCAACAATGCATCCATTTTAATCATAAAGGATATTTATTATATATGCAAATAGCTGAAGGTCTTATTCCAAGATCTGGAATGAAAAAACAAATCAAAGCAAGAATGCTTCAGCTAGGGATGCACAGCAGCATGTTTCACTGGTACATTTAGACCTTGTGGGTAATCATCTTGTCAACAAATGGACAAGGAACATCTCTGCATAGCAGCCCCTGTTTCGGACAATAGAATATGTTGTTGGTCTTCTGCCTGGACAGTTCTGGAGAGCTGAGTGTAGTACTAAGCAAATGAATGTGTGCCTCTGTGGCTTCCAATATTTACTTTGAGTGGATGTTTCTCAGGGATCCTTTCCCCATCTCTGGTTTATTATGTGGTCAGCTGTGACTCTATGAAACCTGGCCAGCACCACACTGGGAAGGCACAAATAGGCTTTGTTGGGTTAGCACACCTGTGCCTTGCTCACAGCTGTTTGGTTCACAACAGGGCTGCTGTTAGCGGTTATGAAATGCTTTCACACTACCCACCCACTCTCCGCTGCTTTATAGGGCTCCTTGGCACATTTCTGCTGAAGCTGAATTGCACATCAGAATATAGAAATGCCAAAGGATCTTTACATATGGAAATAGCCAGATTGGCTTGACTTAGGGTTGCCAGCTCTGGATTGGAAAATACGTGGAGATTTGGGGGGGGGGTGCACCTGAGGAGGGTGGGGTTTGAGGAGGAGAAGGACTGCAATGGGGTATAATGCCATAGAGTCCACCTTCCAAAGCAGCCATTTTATCTAGGTGAACTGGCCTCTGTCACCTGGAGATCAGTCGTGATCCCAGGAGATCTCCAGCCACCACCTGGAGGTTGGTAACCTTAGCTTTACTGATAACAATATTCTCCTTAGTGTAAAGGGTATTTTTTTTCTTTGTTGGAAACAGCATGCTAAAGATTAGAACAGCAACTAGTTTGAGTGGGGTTGTACCAAATCTTTTTTTTCTGTTCACTATAACTAAATTGTTCAAAATAATGCAAAGATTTTTTTTTTTGATTGCATTTGCCAGCATTTCCCCCCCTTTGGGATGCTGAAATTGTGGAAGGTCCTTTCTGCACTCTCCTTTTAATCCATGTTCACCGCAGTGTTCTCCAAGCAATTCTGCACTAAAATCAAATTCAACCTTCTTTTTAAAAGAGGGTTTTTTCCCCCACCATTCTGCATTAAAATCAAGTTCAACCTTCATCTGGCCATGGGGTTAGAAGGGATTGATGGACACAGCCCAATTTTGGGCTCGCGCCCGGTGCCCCTGCTATTGTTTGCAGACGACGCTGTAGTTCTATCTAGATCTGAAGTAGGGCTAAAGAGGATGTTAGCACATTTTATAGAGTATTGTGAGCTGAATGGGTTATCTGTGAATTTTGATAAAACTAAAATAATGGTGTTTGGTGACTCCTGGAAACCTATCAGCTGGCGTGTCAAGGGTAAAACCATTGAACAGGTGAAGTGTTTTAAATATTTGGGAATTCACTTTCACCATAGTGCAAGATGGGTAGCCCACAGAGCAGAAGTAATTAAATCTGTGAATAGTTGCGTGCTGGCAATAACTCGTTTCTTTTTTACTAAGGGTAACCAGTACGTCCCAGCGGCCTTAAAAGTGTTCGAGCACAAAATCAGAGCGAAGCTTCTTTACGGGGTTCCCATTTGGATTACTGCTTTTAACAAAATGGTAGAACAACTACAATCCAATTATGTGAGGAAAATATTAGGGTTGCCTATGTGTGTATCCTATGCCGCCATTTGTTTGGAATCCAACTTGATACGTTTAGAAACAAGGGCTTGGATAATCTCTTTCAGATTTTGGCTGCGTTTGCATTTTAGGAGCTGTCCCAATAGCCTTATTTTATATCTGCTGAAAGAATCCCATTGTTCTGAGTGGTTTGCGGCTATAGAAAAGAAAATCGCCTCAATAGGCTTATGCCTGAATGATATGATGTCCTCGTCTGAAATACATATTTTTGCTTTGCTCAAACAGAGATTAATTGACATTGAGTTTCAAGAGCTTAGAGCCTTGGCTTCTGGTAGATGTCCCCCTTAAGATGGGTACGTTTCCCGATCAAAGCCCCAGCACAATATTTATCGGGTCTGACTTCCCCACAGCTGTGCAGAGCATTTATGCTGGCCCGCTTTAACGTGCTCCCCTCCGCTGTTTTAGCAGGGAGATTTAAGAAAACCCCTTATTCTGCTAGGCTTTGTAACTGTGACTCAGATGAGGTAGAAACAATAGAACACATATTCCTCTACTGCAGTTTGTATGATGACATTCGGGCTGCCTATTTGGAAGCCATTCTTAAGAAAGATGCTATACAATCCAATGACAGAATGATGTACTGTCTACTGGCTTCACAAAATATAGAGGTTATTGAAGCGGTTGCTAAGTTTTGTAACTGCCTCATAATGAGAAAGATGTGTGTTGATCCCATGAATTGAATGGTGACTGTTTGTGCTTCTGTTCTATGCCAATAAAGGTTCTGAATTGAAAGTTCAACCTTCTTTTAATTCTGGGGTTCCCTCCCATTCTGCATTACATTACCTCCTTTCAGCAGTTAGCCTGGTTTCAGCCTGCTGTTGCCCTGGGTTTTGCCGTGAACTTAGATTGCCTCGAAACGAACACTGAGAAAATCCGGAGTGGTAGGCAAATGCAGGAGGGACCAAAGTTGAAGACTGAAAGTCAAAGCACATCTTCCTAGAGAAAAACCAAATGTATGGCTAATTTATTCTAGTCTACATGGAATGGGCATAAGGTAGAGGGAAAACATTTTGAAGGAGAACAATGACACCATCATGTAACGACTATAAAATCTGTGCTGACTTTAAGGAAAAAAATTCAATAGAATTATATAAAGGTACGAATAAGGCCTATTGTGGAAATAAATACAATGAGCTCTAGAGAGAGGCTCTGGGTGGGTGCCCTGGCCTTGGACACTCAGCATCAATTTGCTGTGGCAACCTCAGCTGGGTATAATGACACAGAGCTTACCATTTTTTCCAGTGGAGCTGATCTCTGCCATCTGGAGAGCAGTTGTAATTCTGATTGATCTCCAGCCCTCACAGGGAGACTGGCAACATGGTTCCCCAGAAGGAAAAGTACAGTCTGGGCAACATGGTTCCCCAGAAGGAAAAGTACAGTGGGGACCAAAGCAGCTTACATCATTCTCCTCTCCCCCTTTTGATCTGCACAACAATCCTGTGAAGTAGGTTAGGCTGAAAGTCTGTGACTGGTCTGAAATCACCCATTCAGCACCCACAGGAAGAACCTAGGTCTCCCTCTGGAGAAAATAACTGCTTTGGAGGGTGAACTCTATGGCATTCTGTTCAGTTGAGGCCTCTCCCATCCCAAACTTTGGCTTCTTTAGACTCCACCACAAAATCTCCAGGAATTTCCCAACCTGGAGCTGGCAACCCTAGTCAGGACTGCTCCCAATGGATTTAGGATTGCCAGGTCTTACCTTTGTTCTGGCAGGGGAGTCCTGGCCCCTCTCTGGGACATCCTTGGCATGCATGCTTTGTGCGTGTGCTGCGATAACGTTGCCTGGAAGTGATGTCATCATTTTGAGCATGTTGGGGGCAGGGCTAAAATCATTAGAGGGAAAAAAACATAGCATTTTCCCTTGAATGATAGATCATTCCCCCTGCAACATGCCTGGTGTGATGACGTCACCTCCGGGTGACCTCATCGTGCTGGGCACGTCCCAGCAATCCTGGCACTTTGGGGGTGGGGTAAGGGGCCCATTGAACGGGCAAGCCCCCCCCCCCGGGGGGACCTGGCAATCCTAAATCAGTTCCCCACAAAGGCCAAAGTAGGCCTGGAAAGGGCCTCTTGTCTTTCCCATTTTACTGACAGAACCAAGCTTGGTTGCCTAGCAACAGCCACTGAGGGGAAAGTGAGCCACACAGCATTTTTGGCAGTTTATTCAGACTGGGAATGGCAATGGACGGGGGACAGGAGTGGACCCAGCACCCAGCAAATGGCATGCAAGTACTTTTGAGTGATGGTTGATGGGCTAGTGACTGATGCAGTGCACAACACAGCCAGTGGGAGAGCTAGAAAGTGCCAATATACTGGGCTTTTATATATATCTAGCATGATTGCAAAAAAAAAAAAAAAGCTTTAACTCAAGCTTTACACATCTGTCATGATCATGGGCCTATAGTGGTGTGGCCTACAGTCTTTAGGGAGGCCTGGTGGCTCTAGGGAAGGCTGTATTGGAGTAGCTATCAGGGACTACGGTTCCCGGGTTCGCTCTGGACCCTTTGATTGGCTAACAGGGGATTTTGGAGGGCAAACTACACCCCCCCCATCACCATTCAATATATGCCTGTCAGATGACTTAGTTTGCCATTTGGGAAAATGATGTTTCTGTTCACCATGAAAATTGGAGCTCATTTATGTAGTTTTATCAGCTGCCTTAGTATCTTTGTATGTCATGCTATGTGGCTTTTCTTCCAACAGACAGCAACCTGTTTTGACGGCACTTGGCACTGAGTGTCACAGGGAGAGAAAACAGCTAAGGCATACCAGATGTGTAGAAGCTGAGAGTGTTGAGTAGTTGGGCCTCCACATCTATTTAGTCCAAGAGGAGAAAGATTCAGCACTATCAGGTACTACAAATCTGATCTGGGAACAGTATGGACAAGATCTCATTCTTGGCTTCACAATATTGCTTGTTGTTTTTTCAGGTTTATGGAACAATCTAGCAGTAGCTATGCTGTAATTTTGTAAGTTATGTACTTCTTGTTTTCATTTTTCGAAGTGAACATGGAGAATTCTAATTTTCTGCTCCTAAGCATATTCCTTCTGCTCTAATCAAGCTAATTACAATGCTCATTGTACCTCTGCATTCCTGAGTTCCTCCTTTGCAATACCCCTTCCACCTTCTGACTAGGGTAAAAGGACTCAGATCTCCAGTCTGACTTGTATCTGATGAAGTGAGCATTGACTCTTGAAAGCTTATACACTGAAATACTTGTTGGTCTCTAAGGTGCTACTGGACTCAAATCTAGCTGTTCTACTGTACCACAGGGCTCGGTCCTAGGCCCGGTGTTATTCAATGTTTTTATAAATGACCTGGATGAAGACATAGAGGGGATGCTTATCAAATTTGCAGATGACATGAAGCTGGGTGGGATTGCTAATTCTGAAGAAGACAGAATCAGGATTCAGAAGGATCTTGATAGGCTGGAACAGTGGGCTGAGACAAATAAAATGAATTTCAATAGAGATAAGTGCAAAGTCCTACACTTAGGTACAAAAAATCAAAGGCACTGATATAGAATGGGAGGGACTTGGCTTGACAGTAGCACATGTGAAAGGGATCTAGGTGTTATGGTTGATCACAAGCTCAACATGAGCCTGCAGTGTGGTGTGGCTGTGAAGAAAGCGAATGCAGTCTTAGGATGCATTAGCAGAAGCACTGTGTCCAGATCACGGGAGGTGGTAGTTCCGCTGTATTCTGCTATGGTCAGGCCCCACCTGGAGTACTGTGTCCAGTTTTGGGCACCACATTTTCGGAAGGATGTTGACAAACTCGAGCGGGTCCAGAGGAGGGCGACCAGGATGGTGAGAGGGTTGGAGTCCAAGTCTTATGAGGAAAGGCGGAGGGAGTTGGGTATGTTTAGCCTGGGAAAGAGAAGGTTTAGAGGGGACATGATTGCAGTCTTCAAGTATTTGAAGGGCTGTCATGTAGAAGATGGAGTGGATCTATTCTCTCTTGCTCCAGATTGCAAGACTAGATCTAATGGGTGGAAATTACAAGGGAGTTGTTACCGGCTTAATATCAGGAGAAACTTCCTGACTGTAAGAGTGGTTGAGCAGTGGAACAGACTGCCTCGGGAGGTGGTGGATGCTCCTTCGCTGGACGTTTTCAAGAGGAGACTGGACAACCATCTCTTGGGTATGTTGTAGGTATGTAGGGGTTTTGGCTGTGTTCCTGCAGAGTGCAGGGGGTTGGACTAGATGGCCTGTAAGGTCCCTTCCAACTCTAACATTCTATGATTCTATGATTCTATACTTTAGACTGTCATGTCTACCCTCAAATTCATTAAAGTTTACCAAAAGAAATCCATCTCTAGACCCTCCCAGTGTCTGATGTATTCTGTGATATCATTTGAAAAATGGTATGTGGGCAGCTATAAGGTTGATCAGATAAACAGCAAATGGTGAGACTTTTCAAAGAAAAAAAACCCTTAGTGTATGATTATTTTTGTTTATTCATTAAAATAATTGGTGTCAGAGTGCAGCAAGATGGTAGCAGTGGGTGGGGAAGTTAATGTTTGCATGAAATTATCCTGGTGAAAAGGACTGAGCTGCTCATGAACAACCCAAACTGTCCACTGAACAATTGACTCATTTTGAGCATATCGCAAAAAACATAAAGACCAACAATAAAACTTTCTTCAAATACATTAGAAGTAGGAAGCCAGCCAGGGAGGCAGTGGGGCCCTTGGATGACCAAGGGGTAAAAGGAGTAGTGAAGGATGATAGGGAAATGGCTGAGAAGCTGAATGCATTTTTTGCCTCTGTCTTCACTGTGGAAGAGGAGAAGTGTTTGCCCACTCCAGAAGCACCGATTTCGGGAGGGGGTTTGAAAGACCTGAATCAGATTGCGGTGACAAGAGAGGAAGTCCTCCGAATGATGGACAATTTAAAAACTAATAAATCACCAGGCCCGGATGGCATTCATCCGAGAGTTCTGAAAGAACTCAAATGTGAACTTGTGGATCTCCTGACAAAAATATGTAATCTTTCTTTAAAATCTGCCTCCATTCCTGAGGACTGGAAGGTAGCTAATGTCACTCCCATCTTTAAAAAGGGCTCCAGGGGAGATCCAGGAAATTACAGGCCAGTCAGTCTGACATCGATACCGGGTAAATTGGTGGAAACTGTTATTAAGGAAAGAATTAGTAGGCACATTGATGAACAAAAACTATTGAGGCAGACTCAGCATGGGTTCTGTAAAGGAAGATCTTGTCTCACTAACCTGTTAGTGTTTTTTGAGGAGTGAACAAACATGTGGACAAGGGGGACCCAATAGATATTATTTACCTTGACTTCCGGAAAGCTTTTGATACAGTTCCTCATCAAAGGCTCCTAAGTAAGCTCAATAGTCATGGGATAAAAGGACAAGTCCTCTTGTGGATCAAAAACTGGCTTATAAATAGGAAACAGAGAGTGAGTATAAATGGGAAACTTTCTCAGTGGAGGGTGGTAAGCAGTGGGGTACCACAGGGATCAGTACTCGGTCCGATGCTTTTTAACTTGTTTATTAACGATTTGGAATTGGGAGTAAGCAGTGATGTGGCTAAATTTGCAGATGACACGAAGTTGTTCAGGGTGGTGAAAACCAGGGAGGATTGTGAGGCACTCCAAAGGGATCTGTTGAGGATGGGTGAGTGGGCGTCAACGTGGCAAATGGGGTTCAATGTGGCCAAGTGCAAAGTGATGCACATTGGAGCCAAAAATCCTAAATATAAATACACATTGATGGGGTCTGATCTGGCAGAGACTGACCAAGAGAGAGATCTTGGAGTCGTAGTGGATAACTCGCTGAAAATGTCTACACAATGTGTAGCTGCAATAAAGAAGGCCAACGCTATGCTGGGGATTATTAGGAAGGGAATTGATAACAAATCAGCCAGTATCATCATGCCCTTGTATAAATCATTGGTGCGACCTCATTTGGAATACTGTGTACAGTTCTGGTCACCACATCTCAAAAAGGATATTATAGCATTGGAAAAAGTGCAGAGAAGGGCAACTAGAATGATAAAAGGGTTGGAACACCTTCCCTATGAAGAAAGGTTAAAATGCTTGGGGCTCTTTAGCTTGGAGAAACGACGGCTGAGGGGTGACATGATCGAGGTTTATAAGATTATGAATGGGATTGAGCAGGTTGAGAAAGAAGTACTTTTCTCCCTTTCTCACAATACAAGAACTCGTGGGCACTCTATGAAATTGCTGAGCAGTCGGGTTAGAACAGATAAAAGGAAATACTTCTTCACCCAAAGAGTGATTAACATATGGAATTCACTGCCACAGGAGGTCGTGGCAGCTGCAAGCATGGACAGTTTCAAGAGGAAATTAGATAAACATATGGAGCAGAAGTCCACCAGTGGCTATTAGCCACAGGGTATGGATGGGAACTCTCAGTCTGGGGCAGGTGATGCACTCTATTCTTGGTGCTGGAGGGGGCAGCAGTGGGAGGGCTTCTGGTGCCCTGGCCCCACTGCTGGACCTCCGGATGGCACCTGGTATATTTTGGCCGCTGTGTGACAGAGTGTTGGACTAGATGGGCCATTGGCCTGATTCAACATTGGCTTCTCTTATGTTCTTATGTTCTTATGTTCTTATGACTCCCTGTTTGCAACATGCAAGCAGCCTGACTGGCAGGTGCTTGAACTCTCCTAAAGAGGGCTTAGAGGGTCATCATTCATTTGTGAGACCTGAAGGAATCTGAGGAGATTTCAGGCTGTCTGACTGTCAAAGAAGTAGAAGTTCTGTTTAAAGTTGAAAACCTGGTCAGGGTCCAAAATTCTATAAGGTAAGGTCAGAATGGATGAAAGTATCCCAGCAGGTTTTAGGAGCTTCATGGTCAGATATGGGAAGAGGTAGCTTTTCCCCCTCTGCATTGGATCTTTATAAAATTGACCTTGTTCTCTCTTATGTATCATAAAAAAAGGTTTCTGAATGAAAGCAGCATCCATATTTAACAATAAGGAGTATAATGTTCAATGAAAGTAACTCATACAGGTCGTCTTTTATGTAGCCACATAACAAAGGATGAAACTATGCTAAACAACACCCTCTTTTTGATTGGGGACTACTTTGGGGACATGATATATTCTGTTCAGAACCAGCTATTTAGCATTTGCTTACCCCAATGGGATATTTGCACTGTATAATGTTTTCTAACAGCTGTAAGGAAGACAGAATGTGAAAATTGTCCCTGTACATAATATCCATGAAATTGCATTGAATATTGTAATGATGTGTTATGCTGTCATTAGTGCACTGTGAATACCTAATTTGGAAGGTTAATGAAATTGACAAATGTGTGTACTGTATGCATATTGTCAATACTACTTAATGGTAAATCTCTTCTTTTTCTATTTGTAAAATTATGTCAGACTGAAAGTGCTAATTATTGTGACTCCATTTTCCTGTCAGAAGTTCTAGAATATATCATCATGTACTTATTTAGCTATGACCATGTGCCTGAGTTTAATTGAGGCATACTATCTATTCAGTTTTTAATATAATATGTTAGAATTAGTATAAAACTTGACATTCTATTGAGCCAGATTTTCTTCTCAACTGACAATTTATTTGCCCCTATTGAACAAAAGGGTCTTGTTCTTAATACATTTTGAAAGTGCTGATTTCAACAAATGGGCATCAGCTTGGGGGATAAAAATCGGCTGGTCTTTGGTTCTCTAAATGGAGAAAGCACGCAATATGCACTTGGAATAACTGAAGCACTCCCTGATGGATAGTTACCACAGGAGATATCAATTTCTTGCATAGAACTATTGCACTTTCTGTTTTAGTTGCCTGCCATCAACCTTTTGATTGTTGGTGGTTTTGGTATGTAAAAAAATGACCCAGTCCTAGACAGGACCGAATGAGTAATACTTTTATAACAATTTCTTGTATTTTTTTCCCCTTGTATTTTGGTCCTTTCACCACTCAAAAGATAAAAACATTGTTCATAAGGTAATAATGAGAAAGAGGAGAAAAACCTCAGAGCCAATAAAATCAAGTGGTTCCTCCACCCTGCAAACACCCTTATCAGGCAAACTTGAAACTGTTCACTTGGCAGCCAAAGGCACCAAATTGGTTTTGCTCTCATAGTTTAAGGCCATTGTCAGTGATGGGAAGGAAGTTACCTTTGCTTCTTAGTAGGTTAGTTGAAAATTCAAGCAGAGCTTCTCTAGAAGGAAAAAGCAGGTCAGGGATGTTATATTTCAAAGGAAGGCTTACTATCAGAGCAATTAGCTGATGGACTAAGAATAAAGAACAGGATAAAATATGTATATGTGACCCTTTTTCTTGCCCCAAATAGATAAAAATAAAGGCCTTAATCCTAAGCAGAGTTACACCTTCCAGTGGACTCAGATTGGTGTAGCTCTGCTTACGACTGCTTTGTTAATGTAAAGATACTAGTATGATTTCAAAGATGTAATTTTTCTTGAGGCATTTATATCTGCTTTTCTCTCCATGAAAAATCCAGAATCCCAAGATGTTTTCCTCAGTGTGAGGGAAAGCAGAAGGGTAAACAGTTTTTAGAAAAAACAACAACTGGAGGATAAAGTGTAATGCAGCAATTTCTACTTTTGCTTTTTAAAAAAGCGACGCAATGAAAAGTGACAAAGAACTCCATGCCATTTGGCCCTAAACTGATACTATAGCTTGGATGAGGCAAGTCTGGGCAAATAGTGAGCTCTTATGCACATTTCAATATTATCATTATCCATTTCAGGCTCTGTCATGCTTTGCTGAATAGCTATGAGTTTAGGCCACAGCACACATGACAAAGATAATGGGTCATCCATCTGTAGAAGGCCAACTGCATGTGTATGCCACTGTTCTTTGGACTGGGGCCATGTGGGGTAGCGAGAGAGGATTTTACCTTCAACTCCTGCTCAGTGTCACTAATCAAAATATGGCTCACCTGTTTAAGGGTGCTGCTAACTTCACCACAAATGAATTCGCCAGATGAACTTACTATATTAGATGGGAGCATGTTAGCATTTTAAAGGAAATAAGATGTTTCCTTTAAAGGCTTGTCTTCCCCCCCCACTTTAAAATGCTAATCAAAATGCAGGGAATCTGGGTTTGATTAACGGAACCCAGAAGGGATTGGATTCCTTTCTACTCTCCCTACAGGTCCCTCACAATCACAGTGATACTTGCTATAAAAATTGTCAGGACCGCCAGAATTTTTTTTCATAATCTGTCCAATAGATCTTCTTCTATTAAGAGACTGTTAAGGAATCAGTGGGCTGAACCTGTGGGTTCTCAGGATAGTTGCATGCAAGTAACCAGACGGATGTTAGTATATATATATGTGTGTTTGTATGTGTGTGTATACAAGGGACCACAGTGGCTCAGTGGTTAAGACACCTAGCTGCAGGCTGGAAGGTCAGTAAGCTGGACAGTTTGAGGCCCGAGTGCCGTGTGATGGAGTGAGCTCCCGTCTCTGGTCCCAGCTCCTGCCAACCTAGCAGTTTGAAAGCAAGAAATTGCAAGAAGATAAATAGGTACCACTTCAGTGGGAAGGTAACAGCGTTCCACGCACCTCGGCATTTCGCCATGCCAGCCACATGACCACGCAAATGTCTTCGGACAGCGCTGGCTCTTTAGCTTGGAAATGGAGATGAGCACTGCCCCCTAGAGTTGGATTCAACTGGCTTTTGAGCAAGAAAAACCTTTACCTTTACACACACACACACACACACACACACACACGCACTGAAATGTTTAATGTTTAATGAAAGTACAGCCAACAGATTACCAAAGGTCAAACAGCAAATAAAACAAAAAAACTGGCTTTATCTACCTAACACTATTAAAGAGCTCTGTTAGGTGGCACAAACCTACATCCAGATGAAGACCTATACTTAGTATGGTCTACAGTCTCAGCAATTGCAAATCATAGGATCAGGCCTACAGTCCATGAAAATTTCAGTTAGCTAACCTTTGGAGTCACACTGCAGTTATAGTTTTTGACACCCCCCCCCAAGTCAGGTGCAGATGGCATCCAATCACAATACATTTTCAAGAGAAAGCTCTAGAAAATTACATCACTACTCCTGGTCTTCCCCCCTTCCATCAGCAGTAAGCTAATTGCCCACTTCCACTCTGGCCTTGAAGAAGATAAGGTGCCAGGCAGGCTGAGAATCTAAGGCTGCGATCATACACACTAAATAATCCACTTTCAATCCACTTTCAGTACACTTTCCATTTGGGTTTCAATGTCAATTTTGCACAAGGAGCTGTGCCACTGTCATGCCTCCCTTTGCCCCATTTCCATTGGTTAATTTCCCACTTGAAGCCGTGTGGCTGCATCAAAAAACAGGATCATGAAACCACGGGGAAAATCAGGCGAAGCCATGGGTCAAAATGCGGCCGCATGGCTTCGAGTGGGAAATTGACCAATGGAAACGGGGCAAAGGGAGGCGTGACGATGGCGCAGCTCCTTGTGCAAAATCAGCCTGTGTGAACTGGCAAAATCCAGTTGGAAAGTAGATTGAAAGTGGATTATTTAGTGTGTGTGACTGCAGCCTAATTAGCAACACCTGCAAGGAAAACCAGGCCCATTATTATACACATTAACTCAGGCCTTGGTTCATGCCAGAGCACACCGGAGCTCTGCTCCACCAGTAAGGAGCCCAGGGGGCGGGCACATAAGCCCCATCCCCTGCTCCCACCAGCCATTGTGAAGAGCAAGCAGCAGACAGTGTTGCCCTGCAAGGCTTTTGAGCCTCTTTATGGACTGTAATAAAACAATAAACTGTGCCAGTGTATACCTAAGGGACTGAACCACATGGTGACCCCACCAAGATGCCAGAAGAGACTGCACCCAGGCAAGAGACGTTCTCCTGACCTCCCCAGCAGCTCCAGTGCCCAGCATAGGTTACCAGCCTGTTCCTTATGAAGGAAAATGGAACAGATCCAGTATGCACTAAACACAGCATCATGCCTTAATAAAATACAAGGACTAGGAGTTCCAAAAACCGCCATTGAGAGTTCCTTCTAAATCAGGCAGGCAGCCTCTTTCCCTCCCCCCTCACCTGCAAGACCTCACGTAGCCCTGGCAGAGACTATTCATCGTTGCCTGGTAACTAATTGATGGCCATCAGCAGCCTGGCTAATGCCATCAAGAAGACAATGGAATCGGCCTGGTGACTCATCCTAGCTGCTACCAGGTGTCAGACATGAGTAAGTTTCTAGCTCTCAATATTGACCACCCCTCAGGTACACCTCCCCTACACCTTCCAACCAATAGGGTAATTTTAGGGATGGACTTACCAGGAGGTGGAACCAGAGGCTGTGACCAGCCTCCCACACAAAGCAGCTGTGGCCGAGTCCCTGCACCGCCTCTTGGACAAACATGCACATTGGAAGTGGGGGCCACCGCAGGCCACGGCTTTCCGGACAGTAAAGGACCTCCTAACCTCCAATGTGGTCCTGGCCCACTTTGATGAATCCCTCCCCGTAGTGCTTGCATGTGATGCATTGCCCTATGGGGTGAGGGCGGTCAGAGGCTAGCCGATGGCCGTGAAGTCCCGGTAGCCTATTACTCACGCACCTTGTCTTCAGTGGGGTGGAACTCTGCTCAAATTGACAAGGAGGTGCTGGTGATTGTGGCAGGGGTGCGGAAGTTCCACAACTATCTGTATGGCAGCCCTTTCACTATTTTCATGGACCACAATCCCCTGCTGGGTCTGTTGGCCCCAGACCCCCAGACCCCCCAGATGCTGTCTCTATGGGTGCTGTCTTGCAGGTTATGAGTACACCCTGCAACACTGGCCGGGAAAGGTGATGGGACATGCTGACGCTCTCAGCTGCCTTCTGCTACCCATCTGCAGCCCAGCCCCAGCCCTGCACACCAGATCCTGTTGCTGGAAGACCTCCCCGATTGCCCGGTACAGGTGCCAGTAAGCACTGCATCCTCTGCCGTGTTCAGGACTGGGTGGGGAGGGGCTGGCCCACAGGGAGTGTGGGCCTGGAGTTTACAGCATTCTCATCCCGCTGGGATGAACTGTTGACCCACAAAGGCTGTATATTGTGGGGTAGCTGAGTAGTCATCCCTAGCTCCCTACACAAATGCATATTCGCTGCACTGCATGAGACCCCACCCGGGAATCGTGCACATGAAAGCCTTAGTGTGCAGCTATGTCTGATGGCCTGGCATGGACAGAGAGATAGAGGACATGGTTAAATGCTGCCAGACCTGCCAGGAAACATGGCCAGCCCCTCCCGGGGCCCCAGTGAGACAATGGGAATCCTCACACAAACCATGGGCCCACCTCCACCTAGACTTCGCAGGCCCGTTCCAAGGACAGACATTTTTCATTCTCGTGGATTCCTACTCTAAGTGGCTAGAGGTGGTCCCTGTCTCCTCTACGTCATTGAGAGCAGTGATCAAAGCCATGTGGAAGATATTCAGCACCCATGGCATCCCCAACACCCTGGTTTCGGACAACGGGACTGCGTTTATGTCAGCAGAATTCCTGGACTTTGTGCAGTACTATGGGATTTGGCACATCCGCTCTGCTCCTTTCCACCTGGCAACCAATGGACAGGCAGAGCGGATGGTATGCACAACCAAGGAAGCACTACGCCAAATCATCCAAGGGGACTGGGACTACAGGTTAGCTGCTTTCTTGTTCAGCCAACGAACGACCACACACACATCCATGAGATGCTGCCCCGTGGAACTCTTAATGGGCCAGCGCCTAATGACCAGACTGGACCAGCTTCACCTGGACAGGGCACCTGACCACAACTTGGGCACAGTAACTCAGGAGGCACCTTGGGGGTTCTTTCCCGAGGACCCAGTATACGCCTGTAACTACACACGTGGCAAACCCTGGATCCTGGCCCGGGTAATGAGAGTGACAGGACCTCTCTCATACGAGGTCTCAACAGAAGTTGGCCAGCTCCTCCGGATGGCGCTGTATTTTGTTTTAGCATCTTCTATCCTTGTGGTTAAGTTACCATAATTAAAACTCAAACAGAATATTGGGACTACTGAGGAAAAGCTGAACAGCTGTACTTCAGTTGATACAAAAACCTGCAGCCCAATTATTAGTGGATGCAAGGCAGGGAATACATGTCACACCTGTGGAGTGGCTGTGGCTCATTGGAAAAACTTCTGCTTGAGGCTCAATCCCTGACATCCCCAGTTAAAAGGACCAGGCAGTAGTAGGTAATGTGAAAAACCTCAACCTGAGACTCTAGACAGCTGCTGCTAGTCTGAGTTCACAGTACTGACCTTGAGGGACCAAGGATCTGATTCAGTATAAGGAAGCTTCATTTGTGTTCATTCTAGAATAACCTATCCTGCAGTCACTCCATCAGTTGCTGGGTCCATTCAAGGTACTGGTTGCCATGTACAAGGCCCTTCATGAGAGGCTGCATCTTCTACTATGTTACAGCAGCTTTGGTCTATTGAAGAGCTCACCAGCTCTGAGTTGAGAAGTACCTGGAGATTTTTGGGGTGGAGTCTGAGCGGTGGGTGTTGCATTCTGACACACTTCCAGTGATGTCAGGGGGTGTGGCATATGCAAATAAGTTATGCTAATGAGCGCCTGCACCTCTTTTTCTATGAAATGACCCCTGCATTAACCCTTGAGGGAAGGCAAGGATGGCGCTTTGCCTCACAGAGATGTAGCATCTTCAAATCATTAAATGTCTGTTTAGGTCACTGGCAATGCAATCCTATACAGAGTTTCTCCAGTATGACCAACTGTTGATTTTAATGACCTTAGCTTGCCGTAAATCTTCATAGAATTCACTCAACATACTATGGTGGCTTAACAGAAAGACAAGGCTATTTGTAAGAGGAGTCAAATTTCAAAGCAAAATTTCAGCAATATCAACAAAATTACAATAGATGAAAATATCTGTAGTAATTAAGATGAAAAGAGAGAATGAGTGCTTACATGAGGCCCTTTACTAAGCAGTGTTTCTTGATTTTGTTTCAAAAACTTGTCAGACACCCAAATATTTGTTTTCATATTACAGATGCTCAGGTAAGACTGCTTTTGTTTGTTCTGATTCTTTGCAGCAGTAAACACAGAGCTTTGTTTACAGTCACATTTTCTTGTGTGTCTTAAAATAATCTGGAAATAGTTTGGTTTTTTGGTAGCTTTATTTTACTTCTGTGAGAGAGGAAAAAATCACTGAGAAGTGTCACTTCAGATGGTATCCCACAAGCGTACAGGATATTACCCAAGGTAACAATAATAGGTCAGGAATTTGGATTGATTTTGAATAATCCAGTTGCCGCAAAGTATGCTATAATTTGAGTTTACCACATGCAGTCCACCAAATTAGAGAACTGTAAGCAAAAGAGGCTCTGGCCCATGCAGATTTACATCACAATAAATGTGTTGGTTTCCAAGGTGCCACAGAACTCTTGCTGTTTTATTAGGATCAAAATTATAATTCTTTCAACTGAACAGGCTATAAAAGTTTTGCATTTTCAACAGAAAAATGATGATTTATCAATTTATTTGTTTTGTGATCTGTAACCCACATGACAGGTCTTCAGTTTTAAAATCAGTTCAAAAATATAAAAAGCTGAGAGCAGCCACAATTCCATTTTACAGCACCTCTCTGATCAAGAACCCTGTTTCTTGTGTATTTATTTTTACTGAATCTAGGGCATAACTATGTGTGAAGATGAAAACACAGGGTCCCCCATATTTTCGTCATAAGAGAATTGGAGGAGTGAGGGACACACGAAGAGGAGAAAAAGGTCCTTAACACTTCTTTCTGACAATCTGTTCTCCTTTTGCTTTTTAATTTCCTCCTCCAGCTAGACTACCAAATGACAATAAATCTGACTGAAGAGAAAATGCCCAGGGAAAGAGCATTAGCTGGGGAAATCAGTGGCTTATGAAGGGTTAAGATCAATCTGCTTTCTGTTCCTTGATGTAATAGTACAAAGGAAGTTACTCTGTCCCTGCATTTGTTTTACCTTAACAAATCTATATTTTCCAAGGTACTATGCACTTCTGCAATCAGGTCTGTGGTTCATTGTTTCTGCAAGTTGATGCCATCTTCCGAGTTAAAGAAAAAGATTGGAGTAAAAGTGGCTTCAAAGGAACCAGAAAAAAGTCAGTGAATAACCCCCAGAAAACCCAAAGTGAAAACTAAAAAAGCAAAACCCAAAGTGAAAACTAAAAAAGCAAAAATGAATGCGGACATCAAGGGATAAATCGAAGCAGTATGGGGCCAGAACCAATGGTGGGGGGGAACATTCGAAAAAGCCCTAAGTGGGTTTTAGGAATTGGGGGGAGGGGACATGTGGCAGGATTTCTTTCCTACGTTGGGAATTCTACTGTTACAAGTACAGTTGCAAAAGAAGTGGTTGTATTATGTTGGCACCTGCATAGGGAGCAGTCAAAAATTAAGGGGCTATACTGCAGTGCTTAATTTTTTTTTATATTACTGTAAGAAACAATGGGGACAAAACCAGAATTAGTTGGTTCCACCTATTTTTGGCCCTAACTACCATTGGCTGCCCTGTCCTCTACCCTGCCAGCCCCAAGGAGTACCAGCTAACCATGATGAACCCTCATTGGCTAATCTTGGACCAGTTATTCTCACTCAGTGTAAACTGCCTCTCAGGATATTTTGTGGCATGAAAATGGGAAAAGGAGAACCACATATTCTGCCCTGAGCTCCTTGGAGAAAGGGTGGGATAAAAATGTACTGGAAAGAAAAGAAGGTATGATAGATGTTCAATCTGTATCAGCAGGTCAGAGAGAAAACAACAGGATCTTTGGGTTGCCATTGCTACAAGCCAGAATCCTGAGAATCAGGTGATGCCTTGCAAGCCAATTCCATGTTGTTACTTGATAGAGCTCCCTGATTTTTGTCATTAATTTTCTAGTAGCCTGTCAGTGAGGGAAACTGCTAGTCCCCTAACTGTCTGCTGCCAAGCAATCTACTGCAGGAACTTGCTAATAATTGGACATGAGCTCATGACAGGCACAATGCTTATACTAAAATACTTGTACAATCCTCAAGAGAATCTTAGAAAGAATTTATAGGAGGTGGAAATATTTACCTTGTAGAAGAACACAGCTTTTACCAAACTGATATTTCCCATGTGCACAAAGATGCAGTAACCTGTTTCTTTGGGCCTAGTCACACTGACGCTTTGATTGGGGTTCGCTGCTGTTCCCTTGCGCATGTCAGTTTCACATTCACACGCACCAATCTACCTCCTGCCCCGAAGCAGGCTCACTCTTGCAATGCTGCCGGGTTTTCCTGACCCCTGGAAAATCAGGTGTTTTCCTGGCACTTGCAGTTTGAATGCACGATTTCTCCCATCTGGATAGCCCATCTTTCACAATGATTGCGATTAGGGCCATCTGACCCCTCTTTGTGAATTTTCCAGTTTGAGCACTTGAACAAACATGCGCTTAATAAATCCATTTAATGTTTAATAATGGATTTATTAAGTGCATGTTTAGTCAAGCGCTCAAACTGAAAGCTATTTTAATAAAAAAAAAACACACACAAAGACGGCCCTGGAGGCGGGAACGAGAGGCGGGGGCTCCGGCAGCCTGGACGGGGCCGGCAAGGAGGATGGCAGAGATGGTGGACATGGCGGAGCCTGTTTTCGTGGGGCAATGGCAGCAGCAGCGGTGGCGGCACCCCCCCAAAGTGGCGGCAGAAGCAGCAGCCCTCCGAGCCTCCCCCGTGGCCAGCAGGATCACCTGGAGGGACAGCACAGCAGCAGGTGAGCGGGTGCTGTAAGAGAGGGGCTGGCTGCATCTAGTCAGCCCAATGCAAAGAAAAATGTTCCCAATTTAAACAAAGCGGGAACAAAGCGCAATTACTGTTGCAGTGTGACCGAAGCCTTTATCTCCATGGATAAATATAGAGAGGGTAATTTTGTGCTTTAAAAAATGATCATAGTGTAAACTAATTTTGTTTTTCAGGTTGGCCAAGTCTGCAGTGTCTTTCATGTTCTTTTATTCTTGTCTGAATGCTACGCTGTATGGTCCCGATGTAAACTTGTCCACAACTGCATGATATGCGGTATACTCCTGAAGAAGTGAGGGGGTCTCTTCTGTCTTTTGCCGATCGTAGCATCTGTTGTATTTTTCTGGTGGGTCTGAATACCGTTTGTAGGTTGTGTTTTTTCATAAGTTTTCCCATCTGATCCGTGATTCCTTTGATATTTGGCAAAAACACTTTTCCTGTGGGAGACTGTTTTTTCTCAGTTGTTTTACCTTTGGTTTACATCGGGACCACACAGCGTAGCATTCAGACAAGAATAAAAGAACATGAAAGACACTGCAGACTTGGCCAACCTAAAAAATCAGCAGGGGCTGAACAGAGCCTAACCCAAACAGGACACAGCATTTTGTTCCAAGACACTGAAAGGCTGGACAACACTTCCAATTACCATGTCAGATTACACAGGGAAGCCATTGAAATTCATAAACATAAACACAATTTCAACAGGAAAGAAGAGAGTTTAAAAATAAATAGGGCATGATTTCCTGTCCTGAAAAACATAAAATGCTCTACAGCTGGCAATAGCACTACAGATAAGATTAGAGTTTCCACACACAAAAGAACCTCCTCAGGAAACAATCCATAGACAAAAGAACCTCCTCAGGAAAGCTCCTCCATTAGCATGTTCGTAGCCTGAAGAACTACACAAGACAATTGACTCAGCCCTACCCCACCTTCCAGGGTAGAAATAAATTACTTGCCTACCATTTTTTTGCTCACCTTGATATAGAGCGTACTCCACCTTTCTGTATTATACCTCTGAGGATGCCAGTCACAGCTACTGGCGAAACATCAGGTCCTACAATGCCAAGACCACAGCCACACAACCCAGAAAATCTACAACAGCTAATGAACTGCGGCCATGAAAGCCTTCGACAACATATTCATTTGTTGTCAGTCGACAACAAAACAAAAGTTTTAATCACTAAATTCTATGTGAAGTTTGAGCCTTATTTTATGTTGATTCCACCTAAGATATGTCACTTGGAGGTGGATCCAGCCACACTGCCCAACAAAGTTTGAAGCCTTCCTCCAGCCTATGGAGTCCTCTTCCAATGTAAGCATCTCTTTCCCCAAAATCTCTATCTTGGGAAAGAATATAAAAGACGACTTTATTCAGAGAGAATCTACCACTGAGTATTTTCCTAGAGTCTTTGTGCACTGATGTCTTCATCACTGCATAGGCCATAGAAGGCTTCAGAGGACCTTTGGCAGTAGAATTCCATTTAGTTTGTAAATCTCAGCAAGACACATGTACAAGCTCCAATATAGTTCACTATTTATTTATTTTTGTGCTGCCTTCTCACCCAGTACAGGGTTCCCAGTGTGGTGAACATCAGAACATTAACAGCATTTCAGGACATTAAAAAGTGTTTCAGTACAAATATATGTAAATCATTTGAAACAATTAAATAAAGCATTTAAGCTAATAAACACACACAAATGAGGAGAGCTAATAAGTGTTAATGAGGAAATACTAAACTAAATAAAAATGTATTCACCCACCTGTATAGTGTAGTGGTTAAGAATGGTGGACTCTAATCTGGAGAACCAGGTTTGATTCCCTCCTCCTCCACATGAAGCCTGATGGGTGACCTTGGGCCAGTCACAGGTCCCTCAGAACTCTCCCAGCTCCACCTACCTCACAAGGTGCCTGTTGTGGGGAGAGGAAAGAAAGGCAATTGTAAGCCACTTTGAGAATTCTTAAGATTAAAAAACCAGGGTATAAAAACCTACTCTTCTTTGTGGAAGGTGATGATAGAGAGAGACCAATGAATCTCCTTATGAACAGAGTTCCAGTTTCAGCATCATGATGGAGAAGACTGTTTCTTGGCTTGCTACCTGTCTAGCCACAGATGGTAGGGGCACCTGAAGGTGGACCTCCAAAGATGACTGAAGTGGCTGGGTAGTTCATATGGAAGCAGGCCAATCCTTACCAAACCACTTTGGTCACTAGGCATTGCCTTCATTTTTCTGTCGTTCTCAAAGACTGATAAGTGATCCCTATAATTATCCCTACAGTTTTAAGAAAGTTAAAAACTAACTTTTGTGCAATATTGAAATTTAGTAACTTTTCACATTTTAAGTTAGTTTTATTTATTTCTAATGCTTCTGGATTACTTTCCAGCTACTGTGCCCAGCACAGTTTACAGAGCATAAAACTTCTTAAAATAGTACTTTAAAAATTGACTGAAGAACTAATACTGCCAAAATTACCAGCAACTGGGAGAACAGAACAGTTCCCAAAGGCAGAATGAAAAAACATTTTCTAGGTTCAACTTTAGAAATGTAAACCCTTTAAAATTTGATTTTGGAAATAAATGCAATTATTTTTAAAAGTAAGTGAAACTTCTTCCTGATAAATTCAGTACTTTTAAACTTCATTTCTTGTGAGAGCCAGTTGGTGCTAATCCCCATTCTGTCATGGAAGCTTGCTTGGCCCGGAAACTTGGGCCGGTCACACATCCTCTGCCTAACCTGTCTCATAAGGTACTTGTGAGGATAACATGGAGTACAGAAGAACAATAAAGCCACTGGTTCTCCATTGAAGGGAAAAGGTGGGGTAAAAATTAAATAGACAAATTATTAAATGCTTAGATCCAAGAGTATCCATAACAGGAATGATGAAAATGAAAACACTCATGAATCTGAAGCTCAAGCTAGAAAGATGCTTGAGAATTTTCTGCACATTGCACACTTGGTCAAAGTAGATTGCTTTCTTAAAAAATATAGTTAGTTAATTTTTAAAAAAAATTCTTTTATTCTCCTTATCCAGTTCAAAAAATAATTTCATTAATATCATGGCCACTTGCTAGCTTGTTTCACCTTTTTGCTTTCTCTATAGAACAAAAATTCCATGGAACAGAAATGCCATAGTGTTGCCTCCCAATACCCCAACCCACCCACCTATATGTCAAAACCTCTTTCTCACTTGTGTTGTAGAGATTAGAACTTGCATCTTGAATAACATCTCGCACAGTTAAAAGAAATTATGTTTACTACTGAGCCTGTGCTTCTGCATAAATTCCTCTTTGTTAGTCTTCTACTTGGGGGATATGGAATACTATAGGACAGTCCAATCTCATCAGATCTTGGAAGCTAAGCAGAGCTAGTACTTGGGTGGGAGCCCACCAAAGACGACTTTGCAGAGGGAGGCAATGGCAAATGATCTCTGCTTAATCACTTGCCTCAAACACCCCTTGCTGTAAATTGGCTGAGACTTGACAGCACTTTACACACACAAACTTCTATTCTCACTAAATCTGTTATGAGCTTCACTAAGTTCTTAGTGGTGAAGTGTTATAAGAAGTTCAGAGAGATAGTAATGGTGCAGCTATGCAATATGTGGGGAAGGTGATTCGGAAGTATTGCCTTTTTAAAACATATATGTCTTGCAGTCTGGCTGGTTTGGAGTGAAAAATCTTCAGAGGACGCTGCTCAGTGCCATCTCCTTTGCATGCAGAAGGTCTCAAGTCCAATACCCCACATTTAAAAGGCTCAGAAAGTAGGTGACATGAAACATCTTCCACCGAGAGCCTGGAGAGCCACTGCCACTAAAAGCAGACAAAACTGACTTAGGCTGTGATCGCACACACTAAATAATTCACTTTCAATGCACTTTCCAACTGGATTCTGCCAATTCACACAGTAAAAATCCAGTTGGAAAGTGCACTGAAAGTGGATTGAAAGTGGATTATTTAGTGTGTGTTACCACAGATTTAGTATAAGAACAAAGTTTGAGTCCAGTGGCACCTTTAAGACCAACAAAGTTTTATTCACAGTATAACCTTTCATGTGTAAGCACACTTCCTCAGATACAGTGTAACAGAACCTCCTCAGCCATTACTTATAGGGGGTGGGGTAGGGGTTGTTGTCAGGAAGGGCCATTTAGAGTCAAGATGGATAAGTCCTGGGTGATTATAGCTGAGATTTGATGTAAGAAAGATCTGTGAATAGCAATAAATTAGCATACAAATACAAGAGTTAACAGATGTGGGAATGAACTTTGAGTTCAGTGGCACCTACAAGATAAATAAAGTTTAATTCTAGGTACAAGCAAGAACTAAAATACTTAATATGTACACTCCTTTAGATTCATGGAAACAGATTTCCTCAAATCTTACATATAGATAGGGAGGATTAGTTGCCAGGAAGAGCTAATTAAAGTCAAGATGCCTAAGTAACTGAGGTCCCCCATTGAGAGCTCTGGAAGGCTGAAGTGTTCTCCTACAGGGTTCTCAGTCTTGTGGTTCTTTTTGTCAGTTTTGTGACTATTTATCCTTTGGCGCAGGGTTTGACCTGTTTGTCCTATTTAGAGAATTGAAGGGCATTGCTGGCATTTAATGGCATACACAAAATTGGAAGATGAGCTAGTGAATAAGCCTGAGATGGTGTAGTTGATGTTGTTAGGTCCAGTGATTGAGTTGTCTGGGTGTATATGAGAGCAAAGTTGGCATCTGGGTTTATTGCCAGCTCTGATACCAGTGTCCATGTTCAAATTAGATGTTGTATTATTGTGAGTGAGAAGTTGGGAGGTGTCTGTGCACAAGGCAAGGTTTGCCCCCCAGTACTTGTGAAAGAGAACTGTCTTTATCCAGTAGAGGTTGTAAGTCGCTGTTGATGTGCTGAACTGTTTTGAGTTGAGAACTGTATGTGACCACTAGTGGTGTTATCCTCTCTTTTGCAACTGATTCATTTTTTTTTCTTTTCCCAAAATTGCACCCATTCATTTACTTCTTTCGTTTTCCAAACTCCTGTGTTTGCTTACATGCAACATTAAATTATGTTGACAACAAAACCATTCATACCAGCTAAATCCTTTCCTCAAGTGGTCAGGAACCACTATGAAATTTTCCATGAACCTGAAGAACCTTTAGACTGGAGCCCAAAGGGCATTTAGACAAAAGAAGAACCTTGCTGAATGAGTCCATCTAATCCGGCATTCTTTCTCATGCAGTGGCCAGACAGGTATTCTGGACTGCCAACAACAAGGAATAGATCCCAAGCCTTCCCCTGCAATGTTGCCTCCTAGCACTGGTATTCAGAGTTTTACTGCCTCTGAATGTAGAGATTCTTTTAGTTACCATGGCTAGTAGCACTGATTGACCTAACCTCAATGAATGTATCTCACCCTCTTTTAAAGACTTCTGTGTTTGTGGCAATTATTACATCCTTTGGCAGTGAATTTCATATTTTGATCACTCATTGTGAAATATTTAGACAGATCATATGTTAAAGTTGTAGGTAATACACCTGAAATCTAGTTCTTTCTCCTGAATTAATGCAATTCTACTTTCAGTCTCAGAGCCTTCTTGGAACAGATCTCCAGTTCCTGAAGCCAACATTCTGCATTATCAAATTATTAATGTTTACAAATTGATTTATAATGCCTGTAGGGGGTTAGTTTTTATTTCTTGAAGATCATCCAAGAAACCATTTCATTATGGACCAATGCTTTAGCTGGCTGCTTGGATATATTACCATTAGGGGATATGCATCCTATTAAAGTCCAAAAGCCCCTTGGGCTTTAAACATAAATCATTGTAGAATTTATATGAGGCATTTAACAAAAATCTCTACTGGTTAATGAGGATCCATTTGGGCTGACTTCATGTGTGGTGAGAAGTGGAGTACTTCCCTTAAAACCTAACTCACTAGCTCTTCACCCCGTGGATATATGTGCAATAGCATAACCTGTAGATGTGAGTAAATCCAATGTGTTGAAATCCTGTATTTATTAGTTTAATCCTAATAATACAATCCTGAGAGTAAGCCCCACTGAATGAAATGGAATTTACTTCTGAATAGGCCAGTTTAGGATTGCTACCTCAGACTAGGATTTCAGTTATGCATATGGAGACTACATGCTTTGGACTTGGTCAGGTGAGGCATTCTTTTACCACATGGTCACCTACAGGTGTCAGAAGTGGGGCCAGCATGCTAGATGAACAAGTAGGCAAAACATTTCTACCATGCCTTATTGTGTGTGGAGCCAGTTTATCATCCAAACCATTGTTCTGATGTGGCTTATTTTCTCTAAATAACATGTTTGGAAAATGTCTTATCTGACTTTAAACATAAAGGTATTCAACTCTTCCATAACTTTCTTCTTTCAGAATCTGATTTTTATATTTCATTTCCTGTTTTCTACTATTGCTTTCCATTATTTCAAAGAATCAGTGTAGTGTATTTCAGGTTCAGTGAAGTATATTTCAGATAAAATTTGTAAAGATATGTTATAGATTACTGTTTTATTTAAATAATTCTCGAGACTGCTAATAATAAATGTTTCTAGTACACAGTATTGACATAAAGTTGTAATCAGCCTCCTGGGCCCTGAACCCGGGGTGGTCTTTCCTGAGAGAGAGACACCTCAGCACAACTTCTGAACCTCCAGAAGCAGTGCCCTCATAAAGCCAGGTTTGGCTTAAACAGTGGCTTTTGCTGGGAGGCTAGGAGAACCACATCTTGGTTGGGAAAACTCAGGCCAAGTGAAGATTCTCCAGGCTGGGTGCACTGCAAAACATCCTCCATTGAAGCAACCCCCCACCACATTCTTCTCTCCTGTCAGGTCAGTCCAAAAGGACTAGAATGGGCAAGTCTCTGCTCTCACCTCAGGCATCTTCTACTGACCAAATGGCTAGTCTTTTGTCTGTCAATTGTACAGGCAGGCAAAGAGAAGAAGAAGAAGAAGAGATTGGATTTATATCCTGCCCTCCACTACCCAAAGGTGTCTCAGAGTGGCTTACAAACTCCTTTCCCTTCCCCTCCCCACAACAGACACCCTGTGAGGTAGGTGGGGCTGAGAGAGCTCTTGACAGAAACTGTTCTTTTTCAAGAACAGCTCTTATCAGAACTACGGCTTGTCCAAGTTCATCCAGCCAGGTGCAAGTGGAGGAGTGGGGAATCAAACTTGGTTCTCCCAGATTAGAGTCCGCACACTTAACCACTACACCAAACTGGCTCTCTGGTCTGTGCTGTTGTCATGAATGAAGTATGTTAGCCCCAATTTCTATTTCACTTGTATATCAGGAAATAACTTTGGAATAATCCTCTCATCCCTGTTTCCATGTATTTGTCTAAAATATCTGCATTCTTACATCTATGCCAGACCTATCAAGGTAAACATTAACTCTCCATGTCTAGTGAATGGTCTCCCATTCAGTTTCCTCCTGCCACACATTAAGAAACATGATCTCTTTTGTCTGGCACCAAGGAAATACCAGACCACCCTATTGTTCCACAATGGACACTCCAAGCCCAACCATCGAACACCTGGCTAATCCCATCATAGCTATTGTTAATCCATACTCTGCCCCTCTGAGACTTTACTGGTCACACCTGGGTCTTGCCCATCCTGACACCATACCCCCCTGGGACCCCTGACTGGTCCAGGTAATCCTTTGTCTTCATCTGGGGCAAGCCCCTCCCATTGTTTAGCATTGTTCTCTAATGTCTATATCCGTCCACGCACATGGCTTCAGATTGTGTGTCTGCCCTGATGCCAATTGGCAGTTCACCCTCAAACTTTGGTTTGGGCCATAATCTTATCTCCATGGACCTCTGCATGTCTGGACAGGTTGTATTACCCCGTAATCGACCCCTCTATTCGCTATCATCACCTCTGCTTTCTCAGTTCTGAATTGATTGCTCCTTTTTGAATGCTTAGTGTGCTTGTAATTAGGGAAATACTTTAATCAAAGCTATTTAATTTACTCTTCAGATCTGGAGTCTTCCTACTGTACTAGACCTTGGTATACAATTGGTGTACAATCCCTGTACCCCGCTGGTTTCCCCTGCTGCATAGCTAATTTCCTCAAACAACGACACCAGCCATTGGTGGTAACAAAGTGACCTCACATTCTACTATCTTTTATTTTTATCGATGAAGGACAGTATATCTGTGTTTTATAGCTCAGCATATGCAGGAGGAAAAGACCACAGGGAAAGCTCTTAGACCAGGTTCTTATAGTAGGGCGGATCCACCCATACTCCAAGAAACCTTCCTCCGACTTCAGTGGCTCTTGTGTTTGAGAAAGAGCAAATTAAGTTGGAGGAAGACTCCTTAGGCTGGAGGGAAGCTTCAAACTTTGCTCAGTATGATAAATCAGACTTTTTATGTTACTGTACCAAAATGAGAAGGAGCCATACTACAGCTCTCACAATACCCAAGTAATGTAAGAAACCATTTGTATAGAACATTTTACTTATCCCACACTTCACATATTCTGTTTTTGTTAGATTCAGGCATTGTCTGTATGTAAAGTAAGACTTCTGCCAGGGATACTAGGCTGCAAAATTCCTGGGGCCTGAGATAGTGGGTGAACTTTTTCTGGGGGATAAAAACAGCATATATGTTCTAATCAAGCAGACTCTGTGTGTGGGTAGTTCTAGGTGGGCAGCTGTGTTGGCCTCAAGCAATAGAACAAAGTTAGAGTCCAGGGGCATCTTTAAGACCAACAAAGTTTTATTCAAGGTATGAGCTTTCATGTGCAAGCACACTTCCTCAGATACATTGAAATGGAAGTTCATATATATAGACAAATGCCTCTACACAGGTAAACAGCAAATTAACATACAACTTAATGAAGATGTTTTGACATATGCAAATAGTCACCAGGTCACCATTTGTTTGGATTTATTTTTTTTTTTTTGGGGGGGGGAATAGTGTGGTAATAAATATATCAAAATAGGAGACAGATAAGTAAGGCTATCTTTATTAAGTGTAAAGTGAATTAAACTGAAACTATTGTTATGCTTCATTGGTTCCTCTCAAGCATGGGGTTAACTAACAGCATCCTTTTCTTAGAGGACATTCAATGGGTGACCTCAAAGTAGCTATTTTATTGCAAAGAAACTTCAGGAATAGAATGAAAAAGAAAACTGCTAAATTACAAGTTATTAAAAATACTCAGAACAAATGCCCCTTAGGACTTAACAGGGATATTGGTTTCTTGTCTCATTACATATACTAAACTTATTCTTACTAAGAAGGGCTATGCATCTTCTGTATTTTAATGTATTTATTTTTGGGAATAGTATATTGGAATAGTGAACGTAATGCAATGCAATATTTTGGAATAGATTTCTCTGACATAACATCTCTAAGAAAAAGATGCTGTTAGTTAACCCTATGCTTAAGAGGAGACCAATGAAGCATAACACCAGTTTCAGTTTATTATTCTTTGCAATTAAAAAAGATTACCTTAAACATCTGTCTCCTATTTTGACATATTTATTACTACACTGTTCCCCCCCATTAAATCCAAACAAATGGTGACCTAGTGACCGTATATATTTAGCTTGTTATTGCTGTTTGGCTTTTGCATATGTCAAAACATCTTCATTAAGTTGTATGCTAATTTGCTGTTCACCTATGTAGAGGCATCTGTCTCTATATATGAACTATTAGCTTCCATTTTAATGTATCTGAAGAAGTGTGAGTGCACACAAAAGCTCATACCTTGAATACAACTTTGTTAGTCTTAAAGATGCCACTGGACTCTAACTTTGTTCTCTCTGTGTGTGACAGAGAGACAGTTCTTGAGGGGGAGGGGGAGGGATTTTTGCATGGAGGCCTCTCTGCATCCTTGATACAAGTATAATCTGACATATGAGTTATCCTAACGATAAAAGCTTGGGGCCAGTTCACAAAAAAACAAAAATTAACATGATTTCAATATAGGCTGCTATTACCTATCCTTCGATCCAGATTGAATTTGATGAACCAACCATCTGAGCATCACTTTCTTGGCACCTGGAATTGGCAACATGTTTACCTAGATTAAGCAGGAGCACCCTTTTTGTCATATGAACTGGTTTTTAATATTCTGAACATTTTAGAAATGGAAATTTGTTAATTTGCCTTTCCATTAGACACCACACCTGCCAAGGAAATGGGAATGGGGTGGGAATTTGTCAGTGTGATAAAACAAAAATCCTGTGGCACCTAAAAAACTAGCAACATTTATTCCTATATGAGCTTTTGTGAGTCACTGCTCACTTCTTCAGATATATATGGAAATCAAACTGAGGATTCTTCTTTTGAGCCAGGTTAGAGTGGGAGGAGTTAAGACAGTGAGTCAATTGTAATAAGTCTTTCAAATGTAGACTGTGAGGGGAAAAGGAGGTAGAGAGTGGGTGAAATTTTTCTGGGGGATAAAAGCAGCATATATGTTCTAATTAAGCAAACTCTGTGTGTGTGGAAATCCAGGTGGGCAGCTGTGTTGGTCTGAAGCAATAGAACAAATTCAAGCCCAATGGCACTTTTAAGACCAACAAAGTTTTATTCAGGGTGGGAGTTCTCTCTCTCTTTGAGTCAAACTTTGCTTTATGATTACCATGGATGTACTGATGCAGCCTTGCCTGGAGGAAGGGGCTGGGGTTCAGCAGAGCAGGTCATGGGCAAGGATGCAAAGAGGAACCAGGATCCTGCCCAAAAGTCAGGAGGTCCAGAGAGCAGGTATGCCAAGTCCAGTCTAGGGTCAAGAGATTTAGGCAGCAAGTCCAGTCCAGGGTCAGGGGTTCCAGAAAAGCTGATAGTCAGGTCCAGTCCAAGGGTCAAGGTTTCAGCGATCGGGTAACAGCAAGGTCAGTGGTTCAGTAGCAATGTATACTTGTTGCATCCATGTAACTGCTGTTTCTCTGGGCTGATTTTATAGCCAATATTTTATAGGCAACCAACAAGCTATACTCCCAGCCAATTCCTTGGCAGTTATCCTGGAACTCCTCATCCATCTCATCAGTTGACAGCTAATGATGGGCCATGAGTCTTACACTCCTCCTCCTTTCCTGCAATTCAGCTCCCCTCTGACAGCATCAGTGCTGCAGGGATGTGGGTGAGGTAGGTGGGCTGGGAGTTGCTTCTGAAGCCTTGTTTACTGCTTCAGAGTGACAAGGCATTGGTTCGGTTTCAGCTGTAGGCTGTGACTTCTGCTCAGCTGGTAACCTGATCTCTTGTTGCTCCCCTCCTGGCTCAGAGCCTGCTGCAGTTGGTTGTTCAATTACTGGTTGAGGGCCAGCTGCAGGTAACTCTTCATCTGTGGAATCTGTGCTGTCACTGAGCACAGACTGACTTATGACAATGAGTCTAACCCATGGCTGTTGACACCATTTCAGAGGGAAATTTAGTTTACCCAAAAATCTCCAGGTAGTGAGACCACAGCACTCCCCAAAAAAGAGGAAAAGACCATTTTTTTAAAAAAATGACATAACAATTCTGAGTACATTCTGTACCTAATAAAAGCAAATTTAACAGAACATATTTGCTATGATAATATTGTTATCTCTTCATCCTCATATAGATGATCTTTTCTTTATTAATTTTAGTCTGTAAATCTGGGGTTTGCACTCTCAAACTCTTATTGTGCAATTTTAATCTTCTATCCCCTTCTTTCTGTTTTGTTCTTCTAACTTTGGGAAAGAAAGAAAGAAAGAAAGAAAGAAAGAAAGAAAGAAAGAAAGAAAGAAAGAAAGAAAGAACGGAGGGAAAGAAAGAAGGAGGGAAAGAAAGAAGGAGGGAAGAGGAAAGAAAGAAAGAAAGAAAGAAAGAAAGAAAGAAAGAAAGAAAGAAAGAAAGAAAGAAAGAAAGCGGGAAAGAGAGGAAAGAGATGGGAGGGAAGGAAGGAAGGAAGAGAGGGAGGGAGGGAAAGAGGGCAAAGAGATGGGGAGGAAGGAAGGAAGCCAGCACACCCTCACCCCACCCCACCCGATCAAGCCCCTGCCACCCTCCTGCACCAGCCAGGCTGCCTGTGGCTCTCTCACTCACCCGCACCCACCCTGATCAAGCACCCGCCACACCGCCCACACCAGCCAGGCTGCCTGTGGCTCTCCCACCCCCAATCAAACCCCTGCCACCCCCAGCACCAGCCAGGCTGCCCGTGGTCTCCCACCCCTGATCGAGCCCCCACCACTCCCTGCACCAGCCAGGCTGCCCCCACCTGAAACAAGCCCCCACCCTACACCCCCACCAACTTACCTTGCCTTCTGGCTGGTGGTGACAGTGTGGCGGTGGTGGCAAGTAGAGGGAGGCAGCATGTGCATGCTGCTTCCCTCCTAGCCTGACTAAGGGCTGCTGGGGGCGGGGCTTGCCACTCCTGGGCTTCTTACTGCTGGAACAACATCCGGGCTCGTCCCAGCTGGAAATGAGCTCTGGTGATGTGTTGATGTTGCCATTGTCCAACAGGTGCCGTTCTGTGCCATCACTGCTGATTTCCAGGGATGTAACTGATGAAGCTCTTCTCCAATAATTGGGGGGTGGGGGCTTCTTCCACTTGTTGAGTACAGTTGCTGGTCCCTGGCTATGCTACAGGCCAAGAACCCTTGTGCTCTTGCCTTTTGGCTTGTGCTGAGGCTCATTTTTCAAGAACAGGCCTCCTGTTTAAATGCCCAACCACAGCACACCTGAGAACAACAAGGGAAGAGAAATCTGTGTGTGTATGACCCCTCTGTTACTTATTCACAAGAACAAAGGGGAATCTGTCCTGTGGCTGACATAAGGCATGGCTGTGTTTGTGGTTTGAAGGTCAAAAATTCCACTAGAAGCATCCAATATTTTGGCATAACTGAAGTAGTATGTGAGGGAATCTTGGTCTATGTAATTTGTAAAGATAAAATTAATTTTAAAATACAATTATGTGGTTGTTTATCCAACATGTTTCTTAACCAAAGTATGCCACAGCTGATGGTAGTTATGCAATAAAATTTAGCTATGGGTATGAAAAAGGAAAAAAAAAGTACGCCAACATCATTTATACCCCATTCCTTTCAATATATCCAGAATGGCATACTTTTTAGAAACAAAGTAAGTATTTTAGTAATTCATTTCTCTTCCAAGTTCTTTCTCTTACTCTTTAGAATGGTGTGCACACAGAAGATACTGCAAAGAGAACAGAACTCAGAACTTGAAAGGACTGGAAATGTTTAAAGCTAGCATTTGGAATATATCAGTAAACAGCAGCCGTTTTCTACATAGGAAAGTTCAGGCTATAATTTTTTTCTTCAGCTAGATTATATGCAGTACAAGTGTTGACTTTCAATTTATACCTTTTGATATGAGTCACTGAATGTTCTAACTCTGAATTTATTTGTCCTGCCTTCAGCAAAATTGATTGAATATATGGGGGGTCAGCCAAGCATGGTCATTGTCTGTGCCTCAGATGTTACACAGATGAAATCTAGTGTCTGACGCTATCCTAGATGAATATAAAAATTTGATTTGGTCTGCAGCCAGTTTTTTCTTTTCCACTTTGGACCATTGAAGGAACATCTGGAGAACACTGTATTCATTAATCCAAATTCTGAACACTTTGAGTGGGATACCTGATCCTGTTTGAATCTTCTTATCATGTCAATGTGCCTGTTTGTCTGTTAGAGACCAGTGGCACATCCAGTGAAAGGTCTACATCACTTTTCAAAATCTGTGACATTCTGTTTTCTCAGAATACGAGAAGAACAAAAGCACAGTTGAGTGTTTCATTTTAGAAATTGTGCGTACACATACATGGAAAAACACGCAAACATACCGCCATTCGGATGGTAGCTCTTCAAAGGTTTCCTTTTGTTATGCATATTTTTTATTGGCTCTGGAAACCTAAGGGCTTAGTCTTCCCTCTCCGTATGTCAAGAGTCCACTGAGCCTCCCTGCAGCTTGATGCTGGAATATTAGGTTAGTATGATCATGCCGTATTCATGGGATGCCTTTTTCATAAATGCTGCCTTCTTGAAGCAGCTGCTGCACACACCAGCACTGTGCCTTACTGGAAGCCAGCCTCTTTATATGGCTCAGTCAGTGTTATTTCTTGGTCCACAGCTCTTGTGCAGTGTGCAATATCAATGTTATATTTAGAGAGGACTGTGGCATTTTTCTGGTTTCTGGACATAGAGTGTGCCTAATGATATGTTTTGCCGCTGTGCTGAGAGTCACAAACAGTGCCATCCTAAGAGCACTTTCCTGGGAGTAAACCCCATCAAAAAGACTTGATTTTGAGTAGACTTTTTAGGGTGACACTGTTTGAGAGCAATCCAAAGCAGATCTTGGAATTCTACTCAAGTCTGTTCACTGGGCCTTTCTCCTGGGAAAATGTTCTTAGGATGGCACTGTAAGAACTTTTGTGTCCTGCACAGAAAGAGATCATTTAGAATCAGGACCATCAATGGTACTCTGTGAACCACCTGTACCAATGTTCCCCTCTATTAAAGCAGACTATGCTAAAGCCTTTGATTGTGTGGATCACAATAAATTATGGCAGGTTCTTAATGAGATAGGAGTACCAGACCACCTCACATGTCTCCTGAGAAACCTCTATAAGGGTCAAGAAGCAACAGTTAGAACCGGATATGGAACAACTGATTGGTTTAGCATAGGAAAAGGAGTACGACAAGGATGTATATTGTCACCTTGCTTATTTAATTTATATGCAGAGTATATCATGCGAAATGCTGGCCCGGATGAATCACAAGCTGGAGTTAAGATTGCTGGGGAAAAGATCAATAACCTCAGATATGCAGACGATACCACTCTGATGGCAGAAAGTGAAGAGGACCTAAAGAGCCTCTTGCTCAGGGTGAAAGAGGAGAGCGCAAAAGTGGGCTTGAAGCTCAACATCAAAAAAACTAAGATCATGGCATCTGGCCCCATCACTCCTTGGCAAATAGAAGGGGAAGTCGTAGAAGTAGTGACAGACTTCACGTTCCTGGGATCCCAGATCACGGCAGATGCTGACTGCAGCCATGAAATTAAAAGATGCCTGCTCCTTGGGAGGTAAGCGATGGCAAACCTAAACAGCATGATAAAAAGAAGAGACATCACCCTGCCAAAAAAAGTCCGCATGGTCAAAGCAATGGTATTCCCCGTAGCAATGTATGGCTGCGAGAGTTGAACTATAAGGAAGGCCAAGCGCCTATGGTGCTGGAGAAGACTCTTGAGAGTCCCTTGGACTGCAAGGAGATCAAATCAGTCAATCCTAAAAGAAATCAACCCTGACTGTTCCCTGGAAGGCCAGATCCTGAAGTTGAAGCTCAAATACTTTGGCCACCAAATGAGAAGGGAGCACTCACTGGAGAAGACCCTGATGCTGGGAAAGATTGAAGGTCAAAGAAGAAGGGGACGGCAAAGGATGAGATGGTTAGACAGTGTCATCGATGCAACGAACATGAAATTGAACAAACTTCAGCGGACAGTGGAAGACAGGAGGGCCTGGTGTAATCTGGTCCATGGGGTTGCGAAGAGTCGGACTCAACTGTGCGACTGAACAACAACAAATTAAAGCAGAAAGTGACTGTGAGCATACAGCAGATCGTGTTGTGTTTCATTTTTTTTTCTCTGTTACTGTACTTGCTAGATAGCCTTGGACAAGTTATTATCTTTGGGTGAGGAAGGTAAATAAGATCAGATTTGTAACAGCAGATTTGCACAGATTAAAACGTACTCTGTATAAATAGCTAATATCAAGCTATCTAATATACACACCCTCTTCCTCCATTTCATTGATCTCCTTTTTAAAAACATGGAATGGGATCCAGAAAGAAAACTACAGCAGCAGTGTGTCCTCTGGATCCTGGATCCCCAAGTCACTAAACTGCTGGGACAGGATGGCAGAAGCTGCACCTTTTCCTGGATCTTTGGTGAAGCTGCCTTGACATTGGTCATCATAGGCTCTTGAATATTATGGGCCTGGTTGTTCCTGGCCTATCTGGTTTGGCTTCATGGCTGGTTTAGTTCTGGGAGTTTCTCACTCTTCACAAACCAAAGTACACTTTCTAAAGTACTACAGTCCTTTTAGGAGATGATGCCCCTTCAATGTGGTATGTGTGTGAGAGAGTTGTGTTTTCATTACTAAAAAGCACTTCCCTAAACTTTCTTCTCAAAGTACTCAAGAAGTACTTACAGGCTAGCATCACCTTTCCCATAACGTGTAATCTTATCAATGTAATGTAATGTAATGTAATGTAATGTGTAATGTAATGTGTAATGTAAGGTAATGTGTAATGTAAGGTAACGTGTAATGCTTACCTTTAAAGCCCTATATGGCCAGGTTCCGGCATACCTGAGGGACTGCCTTTCCCCACATATGCCCCGAAGAGCACTTCGGTCGGGCTCACAACACTGGTGACCCCCAGCCCTAGGGAGGCCAGGCTTGCTGCAACTAGAGCCAGGTCCTTTTCAGTGGTGGCTCCTACCTGGTGGAATGAGCTCCCGGAGGAGATCAGGGCCCTGTGGGACCTTTCGCAGTTCCGCAGGGCCTATAAGATGGAGCTCTTCTGCCAGGCCTTTGAGTAGCCGCCACTGCCACTACCACCACCACCAATGATATTGGTACCAATGGGTAAGAGGATGGCCCTACGAACACCAAATCATGCAGCTGCTGGATGGGGACGAGTAACATCTACACGATATATCCTCCTTAGTAAAGGCGTATCATTGCTTTATAACATTTTTTGATATACCATCTTGTTATATAGAGAGACTGAAACTAGTGAGCACTTTATTTTGTTAAATTGACTGTATTTTTTATTGTTTTATATGTAGGCATATGATGCCCTTTATAAGCCGCCCTGAGCCCGTTCGTGGGGAGGGCGAGGTAGAAATACAATAATAAGTAAATAAATAAAATTTAGGCCCTACTTGAAATGAAGGCTTTCAAACAAGCAACCTACCTGGCCTTGAAGGGGTTGCTACACATTGCAATCAATCCTCAATCAGTGTTGAGCACAAAGATAGATGCAGGTGGGGTAGGTCGTGCTGGTCTGAAGCAGCAGAACAAAGTTAGAATGTAGCGGCACCTTTAAGACCAACAAAGTTTTATTCAAAGTATGAGCTTTCATGTGCATGCACACTTACTCAGATAAGTTAACAATCCATACATATAGGCAGAGGGTGAACAGCAAATTAACATACAACATAATGAATATGTTTTAACAGATGCAAGGACCAGGCAGGAATAACAAGCTAAATTGATATGGTCACCATTTGTTTGTATTTAATGATGGAGGGAAACACAGTGAAGCAAATAAATATGTCAAAATAAGAGAGTGATGTGTAAATGTATCCTTCTTAATTGTGGAATGTTAAGAGTAATTAACTGAGACCCGTTGTTGCACTCCATTCTTCTCCTCTCAAGCATGGAGAAAACTAACAGCATCCTTTTCTTTGAGGTAGGATGAATGGTTGTGCAGTGTTATATCTCCTCTGACACCAGATCAGAGAAATACATTCCAATCACTATTCCAATCTACTATTTCAAATGAGAAATACACTAAAATACAGAGGTTTTATAGCCCTTCTTGGTCAGAATGCATATATAAGGACGGAATGAGTTTAGCATATGTAGTGAGATAAGAAACCAATATCCCTGTTAAATCCTGGAGTTTTCTTTTTTTCTGAGTGTTGTAATAACTTGTAATTCAGCAGTTTCCCTGCTGTCACCAATAAAGTTGTGGCTATTTTCAATCCAGAAGAATATTATTGTTCTTGCAGTCACTGGAGTATGGGTGGTTGCCTCACTGTTCCTTCCCACCTTTGGTGCTGGGACCACAAAGAGTGGTAGCAAAGCAAACTGGGTAAATGTGTATATTGAGTCTCTTTCCCCTTCATCACTGGCTCTGTCTTGTAATAAACTCTGATAATGTTTTTTACAATTATTTGCTTAGAGAAGGAACTCTTGAATATTAATATGATGACTTTCACTCTTTTAGCTGTTACTAAAAATTATACTAGTGTACTGGAAAGGGTGGCAAACTCCATTGCAGAAATATGGGTTGTAGTTAATGTGAGTTGACTGGATGCACAAGCACTTTCACACAATCTGACAAGGGATTTTGCACATTGTGTAGTCAATGTGTGATGTTGGGGGGTGGGTACAAGTGGGAAATGTCAGCTAAGGAGTTTGTGCACATTGTCTGGTCTTTGTACAATTTCTTTTGCTTGACAACAGTGCATATTGCCCAGAAAATGTATGAAACTGACATGAAGGCTAATAGATATTAATGAGGCAGTGTGCAAAACATTTGCAATAGATGTGCACATATATGAATACCCCCTAATAATCTATTAATTTGAAAGGAGATGTGACAGACTACATTTAATTGAGGTGGCTTGAGAAGGATCTTTCCAAGTCCTGCATAAGGTTTCAAATGTAAACTCTGGTAAATGTGTAAGATGTTTCATGTTAATATACTTAAACCATACTATGACAGAAGTAACTTAGTCCTTATGACCTAAGGTGGGCAAAAAGACAAAATTACATTAACAGGTTGGGGAAAGATACCCAGGGGGAGCACCATTAATGAGGTTAATTTGGCACCAATCCTAACCAACAGTGGCATGTTAAGGCAATTTTAATGAAATACCAGAGCATTTTTTCTAATTTCCCAGGGAAAACCCAACTAGCTCATCATAAGATTGATCCTGGGGATACCAGGCCTATTGCTCTCCCACCTTACAGAGCAACGGCCCAAATGCTATCAGTATTCAAAGGGAGGCTGAAGAAATGTTAGAACTTGGACTTATTGTCCTTGGGCCTCACTGGTTATTTTAGTTCCAAAGTCGGATAATTCAGTTAGGTTTTGTGTTGACTATTGGAAATTAAATAAGGTAACTGTCCCTGATGTATACCCAACGCTCAGGGTAGACAAACTGGTGGAGACCATTGGTGTCGCACATTTAATTTCCACCCTTGATTTAACAAAAGGGTATTGGCAGGTAGCAATGGATCCCACAGACCAACCCAAGACCACTTTTGTGACCAGAGAGGGACTCTTTGAGTTCATGGTCCTAGCATTTGAATTTAGGAATGCCCCAGCCGCATTCCAGAGACTGATTGACAAGATGTTAACAGGGCTAAAAGACTTTGCTCTAGCATATTTTGATGATATCATCATCTTTGGCCAAACCTGGAATGAGCATCTCCAATATCTGGCCATTGTCTTTTAGATTTAGAGGATTAAGGAGGCTGGTTTGACAGTAAAAGCTTCAAAAGTGTCAGATAGCCATAAGCCAAGTGAAATATCTAGGGCATGTGCTTGGAGGTGGAACCATAAAACCAGACTGGAGCAAGGTACAAGAGATACAGGAGTGGCCTAGACCCACTACCAAAAAGGAAATCAGAGCTTTCATAGGGGTTGAGGAATATTACAGGAGATTCATTCCTGAATTCAGCTCCATAGCAGCTCCTTTGTGTGTATGCACAAAGAAATCCTATTCAGATAAGCTGACCTGGACACAAGAATGCCAACTGCATTTGACCACTTGAAGAAGGTACTGAGTACAGAGCCAGTGTTGAGGGCACCTAACTTCATGAAGCCCTTTACCGTATTTACTGATGCTTCAAATATTGCTAAAGGAACCATATTAAGTCAGTGTTTGGGAGGATGGACAACAAAATCCCATCCTTTACCTTACCAGGAAATTAGTGGAGAGAGAACAACACCTCTCAGTAATCGAGAGGGAATGCTTGGCAATAGTGTGGGCCATAGGTAAGCTAAAACCCTACCTATGAGGGAGAAAGTTTACGCTATGTACAGATCACTCACCATTATGTTGGCTACATCAATTAAAAAGCACTAACAGCAAACTGATTTGATGGAGTCTACAACTCGCAAGACTATAATTTTGATGTTGTACACATTAGAGGGAAAGAGAATATCATAGTGGACGCACTTTACAGGACCACCTAAAGTTGGAGTTTTGAACACACATAGGGTGTATATATACCATTGAATGTTATTTGTTATAAGTTTAAAAGTGTATAACTTTTTTGTGTTTAAACGTCTATATGGTATTGATAACTCACATGCTGCTAACCCATTGCTTCCAAGAGGTTTGACAGATCCTCACTCTGAGTGATGATCTCAAAGGATGGGGCATGTGACAGACTACATTTTAAATGTTGTTTTCCTAATGCAGCAAAATCAGAGAAGGGAGGTGAATAGTTAACTCTGCTCTAGAATGTTGAGCTTGAATGACAGGCTGCTCCTTTTCGCTGACTGGCCAGCACCAACTGAGTGAAACATAAAATCAGCTGTGTGCTGAGGGGATATTGAGTTCATTTGGAGTTCAGCAGCAGTTACTGTTCAGTAAAGTAAAAGTTCAGCTAAAGGAGTGGATATCTGAAGACTCTGACTAAAAAATCTGTCAGACAAGTTTGGAAACAAAACGAGAGACTCCTGGTTTTAGCTGTGTTAAACATAACCTGAGAAAGAATTCTGTCCAAGAATTCAGAATCTAGTGTCAGCTAAAGCTGAAATATGTTTTCACACAGATGCAAGAATTGGGGTTTGAGATTTTGTCAAAGAGTGACTGGGTAGCAGGCTGAAGCTCCCAATCAGGCCAAATGGAATTGGATTATATTTTCAGGGAAGAAATATAAGTCCTTTCCAGTTATACAGGAAATGATTACAGACTACTCAGGGGAAAGAAGACAAGTGATTTTGGAAGAGGGGAAAGAATTGGGTACACTAAAAGAGTGACTTTTCTCAAAAACCTGAACAGTTAATGGGAAACGATATGCAGAAACATTGTAATGGAAATGTAAGTATTCAGTCAACCATCTCTCACTGATAAGAATGAAGAAATTGTAAAAATAAGCTGCTTCAACACCATGTCTGTCAACTGAAAAATACACTGTTTTACCAACAATGTTTACTTCAGCCTTTACAAACTACCCCATACCATCCTTGCCTCTTAAATAAAATTCAGTGCCATTTCAAGAGATAAAAAAAAGAGGGCTCCTATTTCCTCCTGACAAGCTCCTGGGCTGGGCAAAAGCCAAATCAGCTTCATTACAGGGTGGAACATTCAGATGTATAAAGTCACAAATATTATCATGCTACTGGGGACCAGCTCAGTGCCTGAAAGGAACTGAGAATCTTGGCAGGAAAAATCTGCCTCAGATCAGGGAGAGTAATAGGGGGGCCATCATAGCAGAGCTGCAGAAAGTTTGTGTGTGTGTTCATGAGAGATCCACATTTTCTTTTAAATGGGTGATAATGAATGAACAGCTTCATTTTTCTACTCAAAGTTCAGATTCTGTTCAATAATGCTTTTTCAACAATTATTGGCTATCATTAACAACCACCTATTGCAGTTTGTATCTTCATTTTCCCCAGATGGTTGAGTGGACAATGACCCAGGAGGATTATCCTTTCTCAAAGCATTATTATCAGCATGTTTCAGAGATGTCAAGTCCTGAATCCCTAGCTAGTCTTTTATTCAATGGACAAATATTAACAAGGAAGTCCTTCAACATCTCCCAGAGGGCTCACTTGCATTTGACAGCAAGTGTTGCTACATGTCATGAAGGCAACAGGCAACTTTCTTTTGATGATCCTAACAAGTGATGGATATAATAACAAGAAGGGCTTGGTGGGATGGATTTAGTTGTTCAGCTCTTTTTCGTAGTTCAACCTGGGCTTCATTTCTGCACATCATTGGACAGTGTGCTATTGCTGCATCGTAACAGTCATTAACAATTGAATTTTCCTTTGCAGATGAACAAGGCAATCCAGTTTCAAATGACTGCCGCAGCTCAAAAGTAGCACAATATCCAATAGTATGTGGATGTCACCCTGGAATAAGTCCCAAATAGCTGCTACAGGTCACACAACATCCACATTGTACTCTGGACTGGGCTCCTTTTGGAAGTTTTGCTGTAAGACTGTGTGCCTCATTAAATAAGTACTAACTTTCCAAAATATTTTCTTGCAATATTAAGCCTATGTGTGGTGTGGACAAAGGTTTGGTGGATATTTTCTTGAATGCTCCTGAAAGTTTTATTTTAAAAAAGTGTGTGTGTGTGTGCATGTGTGTGTGTGTGTGTGCGTATTCTGCAGTTGTTGGCCTTTCTTGAGCTACTTTAGTTAATCCACTCCATTTCTTTATTGTCATATTTTTTGATAATTTTCATGGGTGATTCTGGCCAAATGGAAATCTTGTAGTGACTATGCCTTTATGTATTATTTTGGATTTGTGCTGACGTCATTGAAGATGAAGCTAACTCAGAATGAGGACAGTTCCTCTAGAGCAGCCAAACATTTCTGACCCCATCAAAACAATCTCAATGAAAAGGAAGACACTTTTTGATGCCCCAAATGTACATGAAAAGCAGTTATGCATGAACACATAGCAGTTCAGCTCATGTCCTGCTCACGAGTTGCAAGGCAAAAGATTTAAACAATCTGAAGAGAAACCAGAGTATTACCCCATCGAGTTATCTTTTTTCATTGGAATTCCCCAAATACTGCAGAGTTTTTAGTCAGGATAGATTCAACGGTCTCCCTTTCGGCCCTTCTTGATAGGAGATGCCCACGTACTCCGTATGTGCAACATCTCTATTTTTGTCAATCTGGATCGGGAGTGACAATAGAACATGTACTCCTACACTGCCAGTATTACCAGAATATCCATACCTTTCCAATTATATCCAAGTATCCAGGCAGATCTAATCTTATTTATTTATCTATCAAATTTACACCCAGCTCTCCCAGCTGAGGCAGGCTCAGGGTGGCTTACATAAAAGCACATAAAGGTAAAGGTAAAGGTTCCCTTGCTCGAAAGCCAGTCGAATCTGACTCTAGGGTTGTGGTGCTAATCTCCGTTTCAAAGCCGAAGAGCCAGCGCTGTCCGAAGACATTTCCGTGGTCATGTGGCCGGCATGACTAAACACCAAGGCGCACGGAACGCTGTTACCTTCCCACTGAAATGGTACCTATTTATCTACTTGCAATTTCTTGCTTTCGAACTGCTAGGTTGGCAGGAGCTGGAACTAGAGACGGGAGCTCACCCTGTCATGCGGCAGTCTCGGGTCTCGAACTGCTGAACTACACTCTTAAAGCATTCTAAAACCATCTGACATAAAGTGCTAGTACTCACAGGGGTCTTTTTTGGGGGGAGCGCACTGGCGCTGAGCTCAGGAGCCAAGCCCCGCCCCCAGCTGGCGTCCAGGGGAGTCTTTCAGGCAGCCGAATGTCAATTTCAGCTCCATTATATCCTATGGGCCATTGAAGTCAATGGTGAAAACATAGGGTATATTCTGGGGGCTGGAGGGGAGGGGGTTTGAGGGAGAGGCTCCAAACTCACAGAGTAGCTGATGGAGCCTCTCCCCAAGAGACCCACCAAGTTTCAAGTACATTGGGTCAGGGGGTCCAATTCTATGGGCCCCCAAACAGGTTGCCCCTATTCCCTCCATTGTTCTCTATGATGGGGAAAAAGTTACTTTTTCCCACCATAGAGAACAATGGAGGGAACAGGAGCAACCTGTTTGGGGGCCCATAGAATTGGACCCCCTGGTCCAATGTTCTTGAAACTTGGTGGGTATCTTGGGGGAGAGGCTCCATCAGCTACCCTGTGAGTTTGGACCTCTCCCTCAAACCCCTCCCTCCAGCCCCAGAATATACCCTATGTTTTCACCATTGACTTCAATGGCCCATAGGATATAATGGGGCCGAATTGCCACCGAATTTCTTTCATTCCCTCCTTTCCTTCTCTCTTTTCCTCTTTCCCTCCTTCTTCTCTTCTCTCTCTCTCTCCTCTCCTTCTTTCTTTCTTTCTTTCTTTCTTTCTTTCTTTCTTTCTTTCTTTCTTTCTTTCTTTCTTTCTTTCTTTCTTTCTTTCTTTCTTTCTTTCTTTCTTTCTTTCTTTCTTTCCCATCTTCTCTTCTCTTTCCTCCTTTCCTTGTTCCCTCCTTCTTCCCTCTCTTTCTTTCCCTCCCTTTCCTTCTCTTTCTTTCCCTCTTTCCTTCCTTCTTTCCTTCTCTCTACTCTCTCTCTTTCCTTCCCTCTTTCCTCCTTTTGTGGCCCAACTCTCATGAGAAGGACTTTAAACTTTAAACCCCTTCTCTCTTAGCTCCCCCACCCAGGCCAGCTAGAAGATGCTTCCCCCCTTTTGCTTCCCCTTCTGACATCACTTCCGGTGATGTCAGGGTGCATGGCATATGCTAATAGCCTAATAGCTCATTAGCATACCATATGCTCCTGCATAGGGACACCCATCAAAAGCCTGGCTGGAGCATTTTGCACTAGCTGTAGCTTCTGGATTTGTGACAAGGGCAGCCCCATGTAAAGAGCATTACAGTAGTCCAGTCTTGAGGTGACCATCACATAGATCATTGTTGCCAAGTCGTTGCGTTTGAGGAAGGGAACCAACTGCCTGATCATCTGGAGGTGGTAAAAGGCTGATTCAGCAGTGGCTGCTACCTGGGCCTCTGTTGTTAAGGAGGCATCCAGGAGCACTCTCATACTCCTAACCTCTGGCACTGGTGCCAACGGTGCCCCATTGAAGGTTGGGAGCGGGATCCCTGCCCTCGGTGAACCCCAACTCAGGCATAGGACCTTCCTCTTTGTTGGATTCAGTTTCAGTCAGCTCAGTCTAAGCCATCCAGCCACAGTTTATAATGCCTGGTCCAGATCGCCCAGTTTGGAGTCAGCCTGGCCACCCAACAGCAGATAGAGCTGGGTGTCATCAGCGTACTGTGGTATCCCAGCCCATGCCTCTGGGCAATCTGGCCAAGGGGGCTCATATAGATGTCAAAGAGCTTCAGGGACAGCACTGCCCCTTGGGGCACTCCACATTCCAGTGGGTGCCTTTGGAATAGCTGTTCCCCTAGTGCCACCCTTTGTCCTCGACCTTGGAGAAAGGAGGCAAGCCATTGCAAGGCTAGCCCATGGACTCCACTGTCAACGAGGCAGTGGACCAGTAGCTGATGGTCAACTGTGTCGAATGCTGCCGACAGGTCCAACAACAACAGCACCGCCAATCCACTTTGATCCAGATGCTTCTGGAGGTCATCCATGAGGGCAACCAGTGCTGTCTTCATCCTGTGGCCCAGGCGAAAACTGGACTGGAAGGTATCTAAAATGGAAGCGTCATCCAAAAAGCTCTGTAACTGGGTTGCCACAGCCCTCTCTATTATCTTGCCCAAATAGGGCAAGTTGGACACTGGCCGGTAATTTGCCAATTTGGCTGGATCCAAGGATGGCTTTTTCAAGAGAGGATGGACCACTGCTTCCTTAAGTGCCCCAAGGAACAGTCCCTCTGAGAGGGACTTGTTGATAATCTCCCTTAGGGCACCTCGAAACCTGTCACAGTCACCTTTAATTAGCCATGAAGGGCACAGGTCAAGGGAGCATGTGGTAGAGTGTATAGTTAGGAGTAATTTGTCAACTTCTTCTAGGTTGAATGGACTGAAATGATCCATAACCTGACTAGAAGACGTGCATGGAGCCTCAAGTTTGCTCACTGTCTCAATTGTAGCGGGGAGGCCGTGGCAGAGTGACAAGACTATCTGTGAAATAGTTTGCAAAGGCCTCATAGCCAATATCCAATTCCCTGGCATTTGGTCTGTCTTGTGGCAGGACAGTAATGGACCAAATCATTCTAAACAATTGGGCCAGGCGTAAGCTCGCAGACACAATTGCAGCTGTGTAGTATTCTCTCTTTGCAGCTTTGACTGCCATCCCATAGGATCTTATAAACATCCTATAAGATGTTCTTGAAGCTTCATTGCAGGCACACCGCCACTGTCTCTCTAGCCATCTTAGCCCTTGCTTCATCAATTGCAACTCCTGGGTAAACCACAGAGTGAGCCTAGAGTGAGGGCACAGAGGGTGTTGGGGGGTGATCTTGTTGATGGCTGTTGAGAGTTGACTATGCCAATCCTCTACAAACTCATGTCATGAACCACCAAGGGGCATCAAATCCCGGAGAGCCATTCGAATCCACATTGGGTCCATTTGGCTGTGCGGGCAAGCTAAAATGCGCCAGCTGCCCAAACAGGGTCGGGGTGAAACATTCAGATGGGCCTTCAAGGCAAGGTGGTCTGACCATGGTACTGCAAAAGCAATAATCTGGTCCACTGTAACCCCCTCCATGAAGATCAGATCAAGCGTATGCCCAGCCCGGTGAGTGGGAGTTGTAACATATTGGGAGAGTCCTAGCACCACCATGGACTACACTAAGTCTGTTGCCTGGGCTTTTGGTTTCGGTGCTGCGAATGGCGACCGCTTCTCGGGACGCTCCCGGAGGCGGTTAGCCCACACGCGGAATGGGGGGGTCTTCGCGTTTGCGAAAGACCCTAGTGAGCCTTAGTCAAAGGCTCCGAACCGGGGGCGCATGGGGAGTAGCCTCTTTGCCGGCAAACTGCCGGGAAATTGAGGCTTTCTCCCCGCCCCAATCGGCCCCGCCGCGTAGTGCGTCCCGAATGGGACTTAGCAGCCCTGCCGACTTCCAGGAGTGAGGAAAAGCGGATGAATTACCATGAAAAGAAGATATGGCATCTAATCGTGAGTTGAAGATCTATTTTGAAGCGAAAATTAAAACCCCCCCACAAGCGGATAAGCGTATGGGAGGAGGGAGGAGCTTCCACCCTCTTCGAAGAAGCGAATTTTTAAAGGAAACGCGAAGGGGGGGTAACAAGAAAAAATGTTGGTGAAAGTACCGTTGGGGTTCTACAGAAGATTGCGGCTTTAGTTGCTTTCTGGGGGATGTGGCACGAACTTTGAAAAAGTAAATAAAAAACAAAATGTCGATGCTGGGGAAAATCCTGCTTAGAACGGAAGAGAAGAGAGGAGGGACTTCCGCTCCAGTCAACCCCCCCCAGAACTAGCTGTCAATCAACAAGTGACTGAGATACTGCGCCACCTGCTGGAGTAAATCTAAAATATCAATGAAATGCTTTTAAAATGGAAATTGTTCTCATCGGACTACAAAAACAAATATTTAGAATTAACAAGGTTGATGGCAGAAAATGTATAGAAAATTAATTTGATGCTAAAGTTCCAAGCTATGGATGAAGAAGGGAAAAGAAGATCTCAGATTTATTTTGACGAAAGTCTTGACACCTCTATCTGGCAGTGGAGCGAATAAATAAAAAGAAGAGGCGGACAAGGCTCCCAAAGCCTACTCCGCCTTTTAAAAAAAGGATATACTCTGCCAGTAGAAAGGGGTGTTGAGCTTAGCAAGTAATGGAGATCTAATTTCAACTCGAGTGTTAATGGAGCCAACGAACAAGGACTGCCAGAAACAGCAAGAAAAAAGAAGCGAAAGAAGATGGATTAAAAAATTTCTGAAGAGACATGCCAGCACAGAGGAGGAAGCAGTACTCAAAATTTGGATTTTTGAAGAAGACGGCGGCCCGGGGAAGGAAATGACGGAACGGGAGGCATTAAAGTTCAAAGGACTTAATGATAATTTGGAGAGACTTAAAAAAGAATTTGTTCGTGTAACATCTGAAAGGATTTGATTTAACCCCAGTGGACTTTACTAACTTTACTAACAGAATTGATTTGGACTTTGTAAAGCTGAAAAGAAGATCTTTCAACCGTGATGGATGCCGACAACTGGAAGAAATAAAACTAACCTTTACTAACAGAAAAAAACTCACTCCGCTCTTTTTTCTCTTCCCATCTGTCTACCTTACCCTTTTCTTATAAAAAATAAAATTCTCTCCTTTTTAGGAGAGTTATTTCAAAAAAAAAAAAACTAAGTCTGTTGCCTGAGTATTGTCAGCATTGTCAGCATGGACATTGAAATCACCCAGGCCTATCAGTCTAGGGTGTTCCAATGCCCAGCCCAATACAGCCTCCACCAGGGACAGCAGGCTATCAGCCAGTGTGTTGGGTAGTTGGTACATTAACTAAATCACCAAGCTCTCCCCGGCTTCCCACACTAGGCCAACACACTCTATGCCTGCGATTCTTGGTGGCGGGAGTGCCCTGAAGGAGTAAGCCTCCCGAATGAATACAGTCATCCCTCCCCCATCCCCTAGTCCCTGATGGGTGAAGGACCGAGAACCCAGGAGGAGCCAACTGGGTGAAAGCTACTGTCTCCCCATCTTGCACCCAGGTCTTGGTCACGCACACCAGGTCTACATTCTGCCTCATCAGAAGGTCCCAGAGGACCGTGGTCTTATTATTTATAGACCTGGCATCATACAACACAAATGTCGGGGAGAAAGAAAGGCAGAAAATAGTTTAAACTTTAGAAGAAATATCTATACTATATTATATAATATTGCATTGTTAATAATTTAAATTTTTTGCATTTTGAAATAATAGAATAGAATTTCTATTCTTAATCTGAATAAGAGAAAAGCCTTGATTTAAGATATTAAATATTAGCATATAAGGTCGTTCTATAGCTGTAATTTTAGTTAGGCTGTAGTTTTGTAGGCTGTATGTAGAAAATAAAATTAAAGAATTATTTTAAAAAAACCCAACGCATATGTCGGGGGTGTGTGTCAGTCATCCTAGCCCCACTACCTACTACCTTTGGGATGGGATGCAGGCTGGAAGGAGGCCGATCTACTCTACTTCCCCATCCCTTTCCCTTATCTCCGTACCTGGTCTCACTGCTATAATCACTTTTATACTTCTCTCCTTGCTGATTGTTATAATAAAACCACTTTCAAGGTACCGAGATTCTGTGCAATGGCATGTCTAATCAGACGGAAGATCACTGTCTCCTTTTAACAATTTTAATGGATTTTATTTTAGCGATGTATGCTTGCATTTCTATTTAACATATTTAAGTACATAACAAATGTAGATGTCTACATGATTGCTGAAATATATGCTGATCTTGGATCATAATAAACTATGAATGACAGTTGCAAGCAAGAGCTAGTTGTTTTGGGAGCTGCTCAGCTACGTTAAAGCAAATTTAAATGTGCATGCATGATTAGATGATTTTCTCACAGCATCACTGTCCTCTCCACTGGTCAGCCAATGCTGCCTCTAATTTTAAAAGGCATTTGCCAGAAAGAAAATAAATCAGTTTGAGTATTTTTGAGTCGAGACCTACTATTTAAGTATCTCAGTTTTCATTCAGTATCTGTACATGAACCCAGTGATTCTTGCAATCAGTCCTTGCAATCACTTCTTGAAATAGATGTCACAGACTGCACAACCTCGACAAGTAGGCAATGCAATCTATTCAGTGTTGATCATTATAGGATGCATCCAACTGTACAGAGGAGATGAACCTGTGTTTTTACAAGATGGTTAGTTTAATGAACAAAACATCTATGATTCTGGAATCTATTGCATCTTCTCCAGAAGAAAAAAGCATTTTACATGTTTTTATTGATATCCTCCATTCATGTTGCTAGCTATTCAGTTGGATTTGAGCTGGGCACCAGGTGGGGTGGCACTCATTTATTTAATTAAATTAGTCCCGTTAATTAAAGTAAGTTAGCTGGGAAGGGAGAGGGGTGGTCTCCCCTCTTGGAAAGGAGGCATCAGGAAGAGCTGTCAAGGGGCATTAGGATCAGGTGGGCAAGTTTGGCACAACTATGACCTTTGCCTCACTGGGCTCAGTGCCTGGGCTTGCCTCTGCTCCTAGCATCCTCTCCCATACCCCGACGTTGCAGCGAGCTACCAATAAGTTTGGGGCTGGTCTTGGACATGGAGACAAAATCGACACCATTCTCCTCCTCTCCAGGGTGGCGGGAAGGACCCTGCTGGGGTCATGTGACTTGGGCCACATGACAGGTAACATGATACCAGCTGGGAGCTCCTCCACAATCTTCCCCTGCTGCAAAAGGTCAGCTGCCTGGCCCGGTGTGGGAGTGCACCACTCTTCTTCGCCATGCCAGAAGCATCTTTCTTTATGCTCCTTGTGTCGGGGCAGCCACAACATAACTTTAATTAAGCTCTCTCCCTCCTTGCAGAAGCCAATTGATCAGACACCTGGACACGCTCGCTTGGAAGTATCTGTACATGAACCCAGTGATGATCTGTACATGATCTGTACATGATCTGTACATGAACCTAGCTCATATGTAGTCCACGGCCAGCAGTGGGCACCCTTTGGTTGAACTTTTGCAGGCCCTTCCAAGCACTGCCAGGAATTTTTCCGTGGGGAGCATTGTGATGGGGGTTTCCCTGGCTGGCTATGGCCCTGGATACACGTGTTTACTCTGTGCTAGTAAGGGGACACCTTTGCATGTTTCCACCTTCATGTGTATGTTGATTTGGGTAGCAGTACAAAGAAGCCTCATACCAAGTCAGATGGTCCATTGAATAGGCTATCCTTGCACAGTCTGAGTGGCAGTGGTTCTCCAAAGTCTCAGGCACCAAAAGGTCATTTCTAGCGCCTGCTACTTGACATCCCTTAATTAGAGATGCCAGGGAAATTGAACCAAGGGCTTTTTGTGCGCAGTGCATGTGCTCAGCTACTCTGAGCCAAGGTCTCTCTCGCTCCAGATAAACTGCAGGATGATACGGGAAGTGAAAGCTCTGTCTATTAAACTGAGCAGAGGTATGCCTCCCACCAAGACAGCATGGGGTGGGGGTAGAGGAAAGTTGTACTGAATTGTAGTACAGATGCTCTTTAGTCTGCTCTCTATGCCTAATGTAAAATACAGTGGAAAAAGAAAATAGATGCATGGTTAAAAAGGTAGCCATAAAAAGAAAAATTGTGTGTGGTAGTTTGGAAGGATTTTTTTAGAATTAGTTGTTAGAAGCAATATGCAGAAAGTGTACATAATATTTAACAGAGACAGGCCCAAGGTTTAAATGTAGGTCTACTGTATTCATGTGTAACACAAGGAAATACAATAGAGCTCATGAATGAGAATCTGGTGTGTGTGTGTTTGGCATAGCCAAACAGGAAAAATACCAGAAAAATACATTATTGGTATTTTTGGGGTATCCCTTAAGCTGAATACAGATCAGAGTTCTGTACTCAGCTACCAGTATAGTTGAGACCAAAAAAAAGCCAATTGGGGGGGGGGCTTTTATTTGGGTGTGTTCAGCTATACTAAGAGCCAGCTCCAGCCGAGGCTGTGTGGAGTTCTCAGCTTCATGCCACCCCAGCTGATACATGGTGTGGCTTGCAAAAGGCATTTAAAGGGAACACATTCCTTTTAAAATGCCTTTTGCAAGCTGTGCTGCAATAGTGAACTCACCGCTTGGGACTCCATTTGCATGGCTTGGACTCTGCTTGGGACTCTGGGTGAACTTGCCGCTTGGGATTCCATTCACACAGCGAAATTTTTTGGGTCTAATATACCCAAACCCAAAAAATACCAGGTTTTTTTGCACACCCCTATGACAGACTGCTGAATTCCCCCTCCTCAGCTCCTCCAGTTGTTTCTCTTAACTACAGTTTAATACCAGAACTAAGCCTGGCTTGCAGAAAAGCATGGAGGAAGGCTGATTGATAAGGAAATATCCAGCAACCTCTTATATGTGCATCTTTGGCCCAATCTGCATCTAGCATTTGCTCCGCTGTTTTACCAAACCCAGGCTGGAACAGAAATTCCCCTCTACATTGCATGCAAATTCACTTTGAATGATTCTTGGATTTTATGGCAGTGTCCAGACTGCATGCCACTTTCAATTTGTTTGATTTCTTCCTTTTTATGATACTATCTGCATAGATTTATGGGGGTTTTCTGGCCATTCAGGGGCGACTCTGCAGTCAGTACGCATTGGCCCGGGGTATTTTGAATGTGGTTTTGAGCCGCATCTTTTTCTGTTCCAGTGTGGGTTTGGTAAAACAGCAGAGCAAATACTAGATGCAGGTTGGGCCTTTGTGTAAGCAAATCATATTCATCACAGTCTAGAAAATTGAAGAATTTGGCTCAGTTGCGGGTTTTTACGTTAATAAAAACAAAACTAAGGTGATGTGTAAAAACATGACGAAGCAAAGACAAATAGAACTTCAAGAGAAAATCCAATGTGATGTAGTTACAAAGACTAAATATCTTGGAATTGAATTAACCATGAAAAATATTGACCTGTTTAAAAATAATTATGAAAAGGTGTGGCACAGGATTCAGCAAGATATGAAGAAATGGGACACTTTGAATTTATCATTGATGGGAAGAATCGCAACTGTAAAAATGAATATTTTACCACGTTTGATGTTTTTATTTCAGACCATTCCAATACTAAAACAAAGGAAAGTATTGGATTCATGGCAGAAAGAATTATCCAAATTCGTATGGGCAGGAAGAAAGCCAAGGATTAAAATGAAAATTTTATGCGACGCAAGAGAGAGAGGAGGCCTACAACTACCAAATCTAAGACTGTATTATGATGCCGTTTGTCTAACATGGTTGGAACAGTGGATTAATCTTGAGAATAAGAAGTTATTGGCTTTAGAAGGGCATGATAACAAATTTGGATGGCATGCATATTTATGGTATGGAAAAGTAAAAATGGACAAATTTTTTAAACACCACTTTGTAAGGCAATCACTGTTCGAGACATGGATGAGATATAGAAAATTCTTCTCAGAAGAAAGACCACTTTGGATAGTACCAGCTGAAGTGATTAACCCACATTCAAGAAATCAAGGGTTAGATTGGCTACCTTACAAAAATCTTTTAAAATTAGAAGGGAAAAATTTTGTGTTACAAGATAGATTTGACCTCGAATTTGAATATGATTGGTTGAAATACAGACAGATTTATGATTTATTTAAGACCGATAATAGAGAACATGGTTTCAGAGAAAAGAACATTGAAATTGAAACTGTATGGCTTGAGAAAGGTAAAAAAATGATTTCTAAACTGTACAAGGTTTTATTGAAATGGTACACTGAGGATGAAACTGTAAAAGAGCAAATGATAAAATGGGCTGTAAATGTTAATAATGAGATATTAATGACATCCTGGGAATATTTGTGGAAAAAGTCAATGAAAATTTCAACTTGTGTAAATGTTAAAGAGAATTGTTATAAAATGATGTACAGATGGTATATGACGCCTAAAAAAATTGCTATTATAAATGAAAGTATGTCTAACAAATGTTGGAAATGTAAGAAACATGAAGGGTCTTTTTACCATATGTGGTGGTCATGTGATAAAGCAGTAAAGTATTGGACTGAGATCCACAATGAGATACAAAAAATTTTGAAATGTACTTTTAAGAAAGACCCACAGATGTTATTGTTAGGTCTTAAAATGGAAGAAATAAATGTAGCCAAGAGAACACTACTATGGTACTTGATCACAGCAGCTAGACTGATTTTTGCTCAATGTTGGAAACAAGATAAAGTACCTGAAACATGGGAATGGATTAAAAAGACGTTGTTTTTGGCAGAAATGGACAAACTAACAAGAAAGTTAAACAACGAAGAAGATGAAACTTTCTTTGAAGACTGGAAAGACTTTCAAAAATATTTGTTGAAAAATTGGGACATTAAACGTGGTTTGATTTGCTTTGATAGTTATTAAGAAGAAAATGAAATAGAATTAGATTTTTGAATTGTTACCGTTTGTAAGAGAAAATAAGTTTAGAAGTAATTGTAACAGAACAAGAGAGACATTAACGGGGTTGGAGCAGTGCGGGAAGCCTTGTTTGGGGGGGGAGAAGGGAAATTAGAAAAATGGATATGTAGGTAGGTTTAAAATGTATGAACATGTGATATATCCAATAATAAATTGTATTTACCAAAAAAAAATATTCATCACAGTCTAATCTCAGTTTTAAGAGTGGATGAGAAAAATTTACATTGCCATTATCATACATAATTATGAACTATATTGAGTGCATTTTCCAATGTCTCTGTTTCCTGTTTAAGCCGAAAAGATATGTCAAGGATAAAATGGTGAAGAAAAACCTCTCTTTCAATAGCCCACAGATAGAAAAATCCAGAGAACAAAACCTATTTCTCAGTGTGAGGCTTTTCATTAAGAGCTTGGCACAGTGTGATCTGAGGGAAGAAATCACAGGCTACCCTATTTTCCTAAAATGCGAGCAGATTTGGTTGCTCCAGGGGACCTGCAACTCAGTTACTCACTGAAGGGAGGAAAGGGGGGGAAAGTCAAGGTCTGATGATGGTTTCAGGATTATTATTTATAGTACAGCAGTTATACACTCTGTCCCTGGTTGAAGCATTGCAGACTGCACCAGCGATGTCTGTCCCTTAAATTTATTGATCTCATTAGAAGATAAAAGTGACAAAGACAGCTCATAATACTTCTGACAAATGTAAAACCATTAGCAGGTCATTGTTGAAGTTATAACATGTCCTTTTAAGCTGCTTAGGAAACTGGTGGCAGCCTATGATACAGGGATTAACCTGTGTTAAGAGTAAGTGAGTCAGACGTGGCAGGGTGGTTAATATATTCAGCCTGCCTCCCAAGCTATATAGCTGCCAAGTGAAATGATACAACAAAATGATAAACTAAAATACATTTAAAAAAAAAAAAAGACAAAGGCAAAGAATGATCTTCCATTTTTTAAAAAAATCTTCTAATCTCCTTCAAGGTTGGGGGTATACAGGTACCGTGAGCATCCATCTCAAATAAGGCTTGCCCCATGGAACTGTATCCTGACTTGGCTGGTGTGGTGTGACCTTGGAGAAGCTGCTAGAGGTAGAATTAAGAGAGTTTCAGTGCAGTCCTAAACACAGTTACACCCTTCAGTGTCCATTGAAGTCAGTAGACTTTGAAGGGTATAACTCAGTTCAGGACTGCACTGTATGTGTATCTATTTAATTTAATTTTTCTCTAATACCATATTAGGATTTGTCCTGGTCAGAGGACAATTTGTTTCCATGACTAACCAACATGGAGTAGAATGTTTACTGTCTGGAGACAGAGCTAAGATACAGCGCAGGCCTTATAGAAGTACAGAACTTGGCCAAAACATGAAAACTCTGCTCACTGTACAAGGATTCACATATTCCCAGGCTACATTTCAAATTCCAACAAGAAATTACAATTAGCAATAATCATCTGAAATACCATGCTACCTTTCTCAAGCTGGGATGTTTGTTCCTTCTGCTGAATAGTGTGTGTGTGTGTGTGTGGGGAATCAGTAACTGTCACATTGTGAATCCCCAAATTCATTATGCTTGTCTCCTCTTTCAGTTTTCTTGTCACATTTGTGCTTTATGGCTTGTCTCAAATTAGTTTACTAATTCCATAGCATATTTATTTATTATGCATAGTGCTGTCAACCATTTTTCCCGAGACTATTACCAGCCCCTCTTTCAAATGATTGACTAATTAGCTTATTAAAATTAATAACGTCATCTCAGTGTACAAAGTGATACTGTAGGTATAGTAATGGAGATAACAATTTGTCTGGATTAAGTAATACAGGAAGAGAAAACATTTATTGTTATATGGAACATGTTTTATCTAAACATAGACTTGCTGTACAGATACCACCACTACACTTTCTGGAGTCATAATAAAGTTTGGATTAAAATCCATGTTTTAAAACTGATAACTTCATTGTGTTATAACAATATTTAGTTATCTTTATATACAGCTTTGTGTGTAGAGAACAAAATGAAGGAAAGTATACAGTGTTTGAAAACACAGTTTATACATTGTGATCATCATTTTTCTATTGCTGAAGTCTCTGTTGCACTGTGATGGAAGAATTGTTAACAAATGCAATCAAAACAGTTTTGATCAAAGCCGTTTATGCTGTATCTGTATCACTTTGTCATTATGGTTAATGTACCACTTACTATATAATGCACCACTTACAAAAGTAAGGCACTAGTATCCCAACACATTACTGTATGATATGAGTTAAAGTGTCACAGTTTCATCAAGTGACCCCCCGATCCCTCCCCCTAAATTCTCAGGGTTCCATGGGAAAGGGAATTATTGCTAAAGTAATATATATCAATTTATACCATGGATTTCTAAAAACTAAGCATCATCATACATCCCAATGACTGAAAAGGAGAACAGAACTAGGAGAGCAACTAAAAAGGAAACACTAAAATCATTGTTTGACTCTCCCAAAATTTAACAATAAACCATAAAAGGCTGAGGAACAAATCAATATTCCAGAAATGTATGTAATCCAACAATTCTGCCTTAACAGATACACAGTGTTCATAAGTAATAAAGCATCCACATGAATACTCATAAAGAACCAGATGCATTTCAGCTGAACAGTATTCAGTGGTCTCCACTCTCTTACACAAGAGCCAATGTAACACAGTTGTTAGAGTGTCAAACTAGGATCTGGAACACCCAGGTTCAGACTTCCACTCTGCCATGGAAGTTTGCTGGATAGTCTTTGAACAGTTATGCACTCTCAGCCTAACCTACCTCACAGGGTTCTTGTGAGGATAAAATGGAAGAAAATGATGTAAGTCGAAGAAGAAGAGGAAGAGGAGGAGGAGGAGGAGATTGGATTTATACCCCACCCTTCACTCGGAGTCTCAGAGCAGCTTACAAACTCCTTTCCCTTCCCCTCCCCTCCCCACAACAGACACCCTGTGAGGTAGGTGGGGCTGAGAGAGCTCTTTCCAGAACTGTCCTTGAGAGAACAGCTCTGACAGAACAATGGCTTGCCCAAGGTCATCCAGCAGCTGCAAGTGAAGGAGTGGGGAATCAAACCTGGTTCTCCCAGATTAGAGTCCATGCACTTAACCACTACACCAAATAAAAGTAAATGCTCAATTCTTTCATAAACTTATACATACAGAATCAATACAACAATTTGTATTGTAGAAATCTGGAACCATCAGAAATCTGAAAATAGAACTGGTGTGAAGTATAAGTATTAGCATGACGTCTTAAATGACACAAAAATTACATAGCAGTATCCCACTTACAGCACCAGGCAGCATGAGCTATAAACAGTAATTTAGACCACAGTCAGCAACCATTTTGTTACAGTACAGCCCTATTACCTGTGTAGAAAAGCCCTTTTGAAAAGTTCAGTTCAGCATAGTTTGTGGGAATCTAGGAGAGAGATGTTATAGGATTACTTTCCTGTTTTCTTTTGGTAAAAATTAGAGATGCCCCAATATGGCTATTTTTATTTCTTTTGATTCTGTACACTGTCATTTGTTTCATTCCACCTCATTTTCATTGTTGATGATGTTTTGGTTTCTTTTAATTTCTTTGCACTATTTTGTGGGAAGACTGGGATGTATCAGCAATAGGCAAAAAGCAGACTTGATGTCACACTTCCCCATCAATGTGTCCCACTCACAACATGCCACCATGATCACTGCCCCATTGAAGGATGAATATCGCACCATGGCCAAGTCACCTGGGATCCCATCATTCACTGAGCTACCATGCGGGTATGATAAGTGATGAATCAGCCAAAATTTCCCCGGGACCTTCTGTGCTGTCTTGGCTGGCTGCCACAGAGACCACACACTGAAAGCTTGTAAACGCAGTCCTGAATCAAGGTCAGTCACAAAGCCCAAAGTCAAAGAGCCGGGAAGTCAAATCAAGGTTGCGAGGAGGAGGAGCTGCTACACACACACACCGGTTTGAATGAGCAAAGTTGCTACTGTTGAACCAGGTGCACGGAGTGCTTTTGAACAGGTCCTTCTTTCCTTGGGGTTGAGTCTGCAAAGGCTTACAGCTCTTCCCTCTGTCTCTGCAGGAGCTGAAGTCTGGCACTCCTTCTTCGCTCCTGCATAGTCAGCCTCTGGCATGCCCTACGTCTGGGGCACTCAGGAGAACTAGGCAGGGAGTCTGGCCTTGGGGTGTCTGCAACTGGGGGTGCTGGGCCAGGCTCAAGATTGGCCTCTCCTTCTGGCTGCACTTTCTGTGCAGCTGCTGGGGACTCTTCCTCCTCAGGTATTGAGGGTTCTTTTTCTGGGATGACTCCAGAGGAGGCTGGATTGCTCCCTGCCTCTTCCTCATCTGAGGAGTAGTCAGCCTCAGCAGACCTAGTACCCACGACACCTTCTTTGGTACCAGCCCCAGTGGGAAGATGTGCAGAATATGCATGGGCAACTCTTGAAAGGATCCCGCCACCCTACCCTCACGTATCTCCTTATCTATTTTTTGTTGCAAAATGTGCTCCAGTCCCACTATGGACTTTAAATTCCTGGCCATGCTATGTCTCCATTCCCCCACAAAAGTGATTCAAAACCCCACCCAGAACTTGTCTTCCAGGTATTCCATATCCCTCCTTTGGGGGTACCCCTGCAGCTACTCTTGCAGGACTTCAAGCTTGATTGGGCTGTGAGCCCTTCCTGGAGGTACCCATTTGCTTTCTTGGTGCCCCTGGCCTCCAGTGCCTCTCCTGCAGGAGGATGTGGGGTGTGTGCCCTTGCATGTGCTGCAGTTGTGTCTGAACTTGCACAGCTTCCTTGGGCACTTTCCCGAGGCATTGAAGTCCCACTAGACAAGGCAGCCCCCTAGACTAGACACTGCTTATTGCCAGCTCCTCACCTGGCTTCAATGTGCGACTGCACTACCAGGTGGCCACTATCTGCATGCCTGCCTGAAATGGCTATGGTGGGGCTGCATTGAGACCAGAACAATTGGTTCTCCCACTCCCAAGGCAACGAGGGCTCCAATGCTGCTTGCAAGCGGAACATCTCATCATAACACAGCCAAGCAGCCCCAGATTACTCCTTGTATCCCCTGTGTATGAGGTCCTGATACTTCACTAGTGCTAGCCCCTGGCCTGAGTGAACCTGCATCACCACACCCATGTAAATGGTGTAAGCTGTCAGCTAGTTGTCAAAGTTCTTGTCAATTTGCAACCGCTTAATTTTTCCAAGCTCCCTGGGGTCATCCCTCACCCTTGCCTTCACGTCTACATTCCTAAACAGGAGCACGAACATATCTACATACTCACCTCTCTGAATCTTGATCCTTGTGGCTGGGAGTAGGTGATCCCCCATAGGGGAGGTCTGCTGCTGGACTATGCAGTGTCCCACCCCACCAAGGGGCCTGCCTGTCAGCCCTGGAGGATGCACCTGGCCTGGTTGTGGCCCCTGGGCCCCTCTACACTTGATCCACCATGTTTTGCCCCCATGCTGTGGGCTGTGGGACAGTGGGCCATAGGGCAGGGGAGGGTTACCACTGCCCCCACCCACCTGTGAACCCCAATACCCTGCCCCCTGTCGAGGGGGGCTACCATGTGTGCACTATCCAGCAGCCCCCTGCTGGTGGTGCCTGTTTTCCCAGTACCTGTGGTCTCACCCATCCCTTGCTGCCCTGCTGGCACAGCTCCCATTCCACTGCCTGCAGACTGGGGCTCCCCATTATCCTTAAATGTGAACAAAAAGCTATGCAACGTGGACACTGATGAGGAGAAAGCAAGACAAGTTGCCCCAATTTGCCTCTTCCACCAGCAGACCATCCTATGATTTCTCCTAGTTACCCCTCCCCAGTTGAGCAGGCCATATTGTGTGCACTTTCTTCCATGTGGGTCTTCCAGTTGTGTACACTACCTTTTTGTGGCTCACAAGAGGTTGCGAGGCGAGGAGGAAGTGGGAAAAAATCTGCTTCTGCCAATGTCTTCCAGTGGGGCTGAGCAGAACCCAGCCCCTTGTGAATACATTCAATGCATTAAGCTGCACTCTTTTAGCCAGCAAATGTTTCTTTGGCTCACTTTGAGACTATCAGTTGTGAGCCTCCAGTGTTGTAACAGGTCTACAGGGGACATTTGTTCTTCAGTTGGTACATAGATTAAATTCATCAAATGATTAGAGATCTTTCTTTTGTCTTTAAGGCTGACATTTCAGTTTAAAGAGGACGTGTGGGGAACAAAGGTTTCCTGACAACTGCCAGAGTCAATTAACTAAACTGTAAGACTGAAATTTGTAATAGAAAACAATAATTCACATGTATCACATGACCTTGGTGGGAGAAATATGCAGTAATTCACAGTACATATGACAGGGGAGCACTTTCTGTGCATAAGCAGTGGTATCCATGAAGATTTTATGTCTACTATGATGTAGGACATTGGCTCCTATAAATTCAAATAATTGAAACTATTTCTTAGCGATCTGTACTCAGTTGTTCATTTAACCCCCTCAGTCTGAGGTAGCAGAAATCTTATTAAAGTGAATTGCAGATTCTGTACTGCATGAGTAACAACTTTGAATTTTGGTTTTTCTAAAATCTTAAAGTACAAATTTTAATTTCCCTTTCAAAAGTAATTATATTGTTTATTGTTTAGTGCCAGGTCCCTCACCATTGCCATCATATACTAGGGTCCGATTTGGCTGAAGTGTCTTCTCTTGGCCTCAGATGGAGAGGGCATGGTTTGAGTACCAGATATGCATAGAAATAAATTGTCTATTAAGTAATATAAAAATGCTTCCTCTTTATTTAGTATGTACTATATTATTATTCATTTTATTTCAAACCTTTCTCTGCCACCTTTCCACCCAATTTAGGGCCCCCAAGGTGGTGAATATTAAAACACTGAAATATTTCAAATATTTAAAAAAACATTTAAAATGCAAGCATGTATAAAATATTTAAATATTTATATGCCAAGAGAAATCTGATTCTGGATGCCTCAGGGGTTGTTTCCCCCTCACAGAAGCATGGATAAGCAGAATAAAAGGTAATCAGTTTCCAAATATAGATACATCTGACAATGGAGCTCCCAGTCTCCAGCCGAAGGCAATGGAGACCGGGGGCTGTTTTGCCGCCGCCGGAATGACGGGGCAACAGCTGGGTCATAGCGCAATGCGCTATGACGTGGGCGGGGAGGAGCCAGCCCAATATAGCTCGGCTCCCTCTCCCGCCCAAAGCAGTTGGAGCTGCGTGCTTGGCCCGCCCACCCGCCCTGTTTCTGGTGTAGGCTTAGGCTGGTCGCCTATTGGGGCCACGTAGGAATTTTTCGCCATTTCCCCAGATTGGCATTGGGGGAGATGGTGTTTTCGCCTACCTTACACTGGTTGACAGTGGAACAACGGGTTGGGGTAGGGCATTTAAATAGGCTGGTCACTTTGGCAGAATAGTGCAGGGAGTAGAAAGCAGAAATTGGTGAGCACCTTAAGCCATTCCTAGTTTAGGAACATGGGGTCATCAGGAACGGTCTGCAAGTTATTAAGGCTCTGGGTGGTGAATGATGATTCCCTCTGGGAACCTCTTGGATAAGCTCCTCTCTGCAAACTTTATGGTTTCAGGGGTAGGCGCTCCCAGGAGGCCACCAGTGGCTGGGCTGCTGGTCGCAAGCCAGATTAATGGCTCAAGATCGGGGTTGGTGGCTCGCCCGTATCCTGGACAAGGAGGCTGGTCTGGCTGACACCTGCCTTGTCTATTCTGCTCTTGAAATGCTTCCTTGCTGTTTTAGTTGTTTAAACGTTATGTAGTTAATAAAGTGGCCCTTGTCTGATCCAAAACTGTTGTCCGTCTTTTTATTCCGTCTGTGGGGGCAATAAGATCCTGGCTTTAAGAAAGTCTAACAAATTTATGAATTTGTTCAAGGAATCCATTGGATAGCCATTCCTATTGTTGTGTCTCTGCTGTTTGTTTAAGTTTCATTTGTCTTTTTTCATACGTACCCTGTTGTGTTACAGGAATCAATAGAAAGTACAAACCACACCAATTAACAAATGGCATATAGATCATATGACATTTGCTTTCAAGGAGATAATTGATAGTTCATATAAAATACAGTATAACAACTTTGTTAGAGCCTGGAAAAGAGCTAGTGCTCTAGTAGGTATTCTAGGAGAACAAAACTTTTTGTTAGTGAGGGACTTAAATAGGGATCCAAATGAAATTCTCACACTTATATGTTTTGAACAGTTTTATTTTATAACATGATACAGAGAAAGCACAATGAAACTTTGCTAGGTTGCTTGTCCAAATTTAAACAGAAACATATTTTTTTACTATATTCTGTTTCATCTGTTTCCTTTCTGTCATCTGTGTGCATCTTTTTTTAAAAAATCATTAATTTCTGTGCCTCTTATTTGTACTATTGCAGTGATTAAGGGGCTTTCTTGCAGCAGCACCCTCACACTTGTAAGATGCCACTGCTTGCATTCTTAGAAACACATAGTGAAAAGAGAAAAAAGTTTGAGTTTAAAGTTTAGCTTTGCTACTTAGATGTCTCTGTGTCCATTTGTGTCTCCGCATAAAATCTTGCTATATGTTTTTGTGATCACTTCTGAAATAGATACCACTGACTGTGAAGATGCAAAGAGCAGGTAATGCAATGTATACAAAGTTGGTCATTTAAAGGATGCATTCAGTTGCATGGGAATAAAGGGGGACAAACTGCAAGCAATTCCATGTTTTATACAAGTTGGTCATTCTAATGACCTGCAGGGCCATAGCCCCAGGGGATACTCTCTCTTCTCCAGTGAAAATGATTTATTTCTTGGATTGGGCAAAAGCATCCACTAGTTGCAATGGTTATGTGGCACAAAGCTGCTCAGCATGGTGCTATGCTTGAGATGAAATTTGCCAAGGAACATTGAGGCAATTCAGTCAGAGGCGTGCCTTATGTGTAACTGAGAGAGGTAGTACAAAGTAAATTTGCCTGGCAATTGTGTTCATGTCAGAGTTCACAGCATATCTAACTTGGTGCACAAGCAGCTGATGTGTACAAGCAATTGCTTGGCACTGTGCTTAAGCTGGATGTTAAACAACATCTTTGTTGGCCTAGCAAGGCTGCTGTGCTTGTGTCTGAAATGACAGAGACATTCCAAAGGTAGAGCTGTCCCTATCACTGTGACAATGCTGCTGGCCAAAGAAGTGTCTGATAAGTAACTTGTACTGGAGCAGAGGCCAGGCTGGTATAAGGAAGCTGGCAACCCCACAGCAGAGCAGTTAGATGCACACTGGTCACGGCAGCTGTTGGCGGTATTGTAGGCTCAGCAGATGGTTGGCACCGCTCAATGAATGGAGTCCATCCTGGCCTCTACCCTTGTAAGACAGCTGCCTGCAAAGAGTCAGGAGAGACAGAAAGAAAGTAATGAGCAATATTCTGCAGTAAAGAGCAATGCTCTGCAGTAGCAGCAAACAGTAAGTGCGCTCCAGAACTCTGCACATGGTACTCTAGCAGCTCCCTAGGCTCTCTCCTCCTCTCTGAGGATTCCCACACGTTGAGACACACCTCTTAGTACATTTTATTAGTGCACCCATTGGGCCAATGCTTACCTATCCCTTGTAGAGAGTTGCATTGAAATGATGTATGCCGTGTCCCTGAGACTCTTCAGTAGTACTCTGATTCTGCAAGGCAGTAGGCACCATAAGTAAGTGTCTGACTAGCAGTAGCAAACTTGAGAGTGCAATAGTCGCCCAGAACTGTTTCTCACTTAGAGGTGGGGGTTATGCCAGCATGGTCACACAATGCACTGGGGGCTTCTGGGTCCTCTCTGGGATGTTTTGCCCCTCACAATGACGTTACCTGGAAGTGACGTCATTGCGTTGCCAATGTCGGATGGAGGGGAGTCACACTCCGGTTTTTGGGCAACGATCTAGGGGTTTTTTGCCTTCAAAACCATAGAGTTTGCCCAAAAACTAGAGCGTTACTCCCAATGTTGCCAATGCGATGATGTCACTTCTAGGTGATGTCATTGTGTTGGGGATGTCACAGGGTGACATTCCTGTTTGGGGGGGGGGGTTTCCCCTGCTGGCCAGCTGGCCTCTGATGGATCCAGGCCCCTAAATGCAGGAGGAAGCCCTGTGTCCTGTCACCTGATATTATTGCATTTGGTGAGGTTTATGAATGACTGGAAGGGAGAGTTGTATTTTTATTCTCTGTGACTATGAGAATTTTTCCAGGTATGCTGAAGTTGGTACTGGAATAACGTGGAGCTGGAAAGGCTGAGCCTATCCTGACGACCACCCCCCTTTCTTTTTGGTGTCAGGATTACACTTCCTTGGCACCAGAGAGGTGCCAGCACACTTGATGCTGGTTGATCTTCAAGTTATACATGCATAGAGTTTAGGTTATATCCTATGATAGAGTGCCAGGGTAAGAATGCACTGTAAGAAACTTTTGTCAGTACAGAAAACTGGATTTTTCTAGCTCTATACAAGACTAATATTTCTATTGTTGTAGGTTTCCCCCTCATTTGTCTGACAACAATTTTAATAAACAATTTATCTCCCCTGTAGGATTGCCAGACTCCAGGTAGTTCCCCTGGAGAAAATGGCTGCTTTGGAGAGTGTATAAACAAGGGAAACCACAGCAATGAAAAGTTAACTAATAGCAAAGCAACAGTGATATAGATGCTAAAAACCAAATTTTTACTGTTCCTTAACTATTCATTTTGTGCAATATAAGATTTCTTCTTAAGATATTTAGTCACACAGTTTGTCATAGAATCAAATTCAACAATGTGGATCAATACTAATAGGAAACAGTCTGACTGGAGGGGCTCAACCAACAAGAGAATTACTGGAATAGTTGTCAATTACCATTATAGATTGGTGCCTCCGTCTCCACATGTGATTAATATCTCCATAGAGATTGTAAATTGTTCTAATCAATGGAAGAATCGTGTCTGATAAAGGCCAAGAACAAAATGATGGCATGATCCAGAAGCCACGTCATAATGTTTCTTGAATGAGGAAGATCCCCTACTGGACATATGAGGAGGATCTCCTAGTGCACTTGCTATATTTAAGAACATTTTTATCCTCATTGTTATGGGAGGGCAGGGTATAAATCTGGGAGGGTGGGGAAGGCTGGGAGGGTGGGGTACAAATCTGATAATAAAATAAATAAATAAATAAATAAATATTTTGGACTATTGCTTTAAGAAACACTTTAGTGTTTCATTATGTACACCTTAAAATGAATTGTTGTGCCTCATGCAACAATGTTTGTTGGACTGTTTCCTATTAGTATTGATGTACATTGTTGAAGTTGATTCTATGAGAAATTGTGTGACTAAATATCTTAAGTAGAAATCTTTATTACACAAAATGAATAGTTAAGGAACAGTAAAAATTTGTTTTTTTAGCAACTGCATCACAATTGCTTTGCTTTGGAGAGTGGACTCCATTACCAAGTACTCTGCTAAGGTCCCTCCCCTCCCCAAACCCCACCCTCCTCAGGCTCCACCCCCAAAACCTCCAGGTATTTCCCAAACTGGATCTGGCAACCATATTCCCTGTCCAAGTTATTATGAAAATGTCTCTACAGCTCAAAACATACTTGAGATCTTTAATATTTTTGTAATTCAATGTATCATCTTATGCTCCTTCAATATTACCTGAAAGCCAAAATATCAAGGATCTTTTGTTATAAATATCTGTGCTAGATTGTCAATCTCTGCTAGTTGTACTAAAATTTTCCCTGAGCCAGAATATATGGAGGACAGATCTCTCAGTGGGGGAAAGGCCTTGGTCTTGATGTCCTGATGTTGGCCGCCAAGAATAACTGGTTGGTCACTGGAACAAAGTTTGAGTGCTTACACCTTGAAAAACACTTTGTGGGTGCGTTTAGACAGCGTGCTGGAGCGGTTTAAACTGCTCCGGCACGATGCGTTTTTTTTTTAAACTGGAGAATCGCGATCACACTCACCTCCTCCTTCCCTCCTTCGGAGCTCCCTGCTGTCCTCCTGCAGGTGTGTGGGGGGTTCCCCTCTCCTTTGAGCATGCGCACAGGCAGCCCTCTCCCGAACAGGAAGTTTGGCGCGTGCGCAGAACAGCGATTTCAACCCGTCCCTTTAAAGTTTAAATGAAGACTTTCTCCCCGAAACTGGCCTCCCCAAGATCCTGGACTCGTCTAAATGCCTGAACTAGGCACCACTGAAGCTTTTCTTTACATAACTTAAGTGCGGAGCTCCGCTCAAGCGCACACCGCTAAGGGGGGGGAAAAATGGCGGACTAAAACCGGAAGCTGGAGGCAGCTTCCCAGAGGGGAGGGGGGTTGAAGCACCGGAAGTGGCTGGATGGAGCGATCAGACAGGGAAAAGTGCGGCTTGAAACGGAGAATCATGGAAAACACCACTTGGGTAAGTGGTGTCAAAATACTCCGTTTCAAAGGGGGTTTGCTCCAGAAAGCGACGGCTGGGGACGGTGGGCAGATGTTGGGCGTGTGAACGCGCAGGTAAAAGCCGTTTCTGAGCCGTGCCGAAAACGGCTCAAACGGCGCGTCTGAACGCACCCTGTGGGTCTTAAAGGTGCCCCTGGACTCAAACTTTGTTCTGCTGCTTCTGACCAACGCGGCTGCCCACCTGAATGATGGGTCATTGTATAAGACAGGATGCTGGACTAGACAGGCCACTGGTCGGATCCAGCAAGGCTCTCATTAGGTTTATTTACACATTAATTAAAGCAGCACATACACTACTAGTTATCCCTTCTTGTTTTACAAGCCCGTGTCCTATTGGCCATTTTGCATTATGGACTAAAGTCTACAGAGCTTCCTGATAATACTTTCGGCAATCTGATCCTGGCAAGACTATGCATGTGTGTATTTCTGTGGGAAACTGATGGGGTGCCCACTGCCTAATTAGAAACTGTTTACAAATTTGGTGGACAATTTGGCAGCACACTGGGAGAAATATGATGTACTGTAGGAGAAAGGCAGTTGAGTCAGCCATCTGCAGTACAGATAGAATTGGTGTGAACAGGCTGCCAAACTTGCCATGATGAATGGGGTACAGTTTTCCTGTGTTAAAATTTCTTTTATCAGCCATATGCAGAATCCTTTTACTTACACTAAACTGGTCTCCAAGATACCTCTTGTATAAATCATCACCTCCCATCCTCTTTCAAGATTTTAGAAATTTTTTGATGGGGAGAATTCTATTAAGAATTTAATGGATTGTTCATATTTCAGGAATTCTGTCCATAAGAAATAAAAAGGTTTTTATGGAAGAAATAAAAAGGTTTTGTGTGGTGAGTTAATTTTAAAAAGAAATGAAATTTCAAAGCAATATTCACAGTGAGAACAAAATTCTGAATTTAATTATTAAAATAACGTAAATAAATACACACAATTATGTTATGGTTGCAGTAGAACTATCAGTCTCCTACTTACTTTATGTAGCTATCTTTGTGAACGGCTGAATAACCCATAATTTAACAAGGTAGCTTTTGTATGTGATATTAAAATATCCACGAGGTTTTACAACTATTACAACTGGAAACAAAAAGTATCCTTTATTAATTAGGCATGCTAATTAACATTACAAACATTACTTCCAGGTAAACCTCTTTGTAATTGTTCAAACTTCTTCCAGTTACAAGCAAGGTGAGTATCTAATTGGATCATCTTGATGTTCCTTCTCATATAGATATAATTGCCCATTTTTTGTATATGCGTAGTCAGTGGCATCAGTTTGAAAACTGGTCACAACATTATTGCAATTTATGTGCAGAGACCATAGCCCTTCAGCGACATCTAAGTAGTAAAGCTCAGCTTTAAAAAAAAATCCATTTCCCCCCTATTACCCTGTGCCATTGAACATTGGAAGTGGTGGCAGATGAGTGGGCATGGGGAGTGACTGCAAGACAGCCAGTTTGGAGTAGTGGTTAGGAGTGTGGACTCTAATCTGGGAGAACTGGGTTTGATTCCCCACTGCTCCACATGCAGCTGCTGGTGTGACCTTGGGTCAGTCACAGTTCTCTCAAAGCAGTTCTCTCAGAGCCCCCTCAGCCCCACCTACCTCACTGGGTGTCTGTTGTGGGGAGGGGAAGGGAAAGGAGATCATAAGCTGCTCTGAGACTCCTTTGGGTAGTGAAGGGCAGGGTATAAATCTAATCTTTTCTTCTTTTCTCTCTTCAGATCAAATCAGAAACCTTTTCTAGGCATTTGAGAAAGCCGTTCTATGAGAAAACAGTGTTATTATACGAAAACAGATCCTTCAAACAGATACCCCTGACAAAGGGAGCTTTGACTCTTGAAATCGCATACTCAGAAAATCTTGTTGGTCTCTGAGGTGCTAGTGAGCTTGAATGTAGCTGTACTGCAGATCAATAGTACCACTATGCTCACTATATTTCTTTCCCTTTCATTTTTGTGTCTCATGGTCCCAGTATACTTCCTGGACATGCACCATTCCTCATTTAGGAGTTGCATGCTTTATTTTAGTTGTTTACTTTAGTGCTGAATTCCTGAAATGTCACTCTATACATCCCAATTAAAATGGATGATTTTTTAAACTGGGGTGCGTGTGTGCATGTGTAGATTGTGAAGCAGCTTATTTCTGTGATTGTGAAGTATCAGACTCAGCTTCTGCCAATAAAAAAGAAGTTAGAAAGAAGCTTTGACAAATTGTCTGGAATGAATGAATTCTCTGGCCTAAAATCATCTTGACGTTTACCAAAGAAGTTCTGTCAATGAAAACAGGAGAGAGGGGCAATGAGCGGGATGAGAGACTGCATGATGATTCTATTTGGCCCAATAATGTGAGCTTCATAAACAAGATGCAAGCTCTTTGCAAATAAGAAGAAACAGATGGAATACACATGCAGAATGTGGAATGCCTTTATTGTTCTTTAGCACATTGTGAACAATGTGTATCCCAGATGCATGTCTCTTTGATATGGCCACAGCACTGGATTTTCCATGAGGCAACCTAAGGTGGCTCCTTCAGGCAGTGGATTTTGAGGGGCGGTAACCTCTCTGCCCACTGCCACCACCTCATTACTCATGCCCCCAGCCATGAAGCTACTTTCCTTCCCCAAACCTCTCTAAAAAAAGCATGGTAAGTCTATCCTGCCCACAAGCCTTGTAAGAAAGTTCACAGTTGAGTTCTTTCAGAACTCTCGGATGTATGCCATCAGGCTTGCTGATTTATCAGTTTTTAAATTATCTATCAGTTGTAGGACCTCCTCTCTTATCACCTCAATCTGACTCAGGTCTTTCAACACCCCTCCCGAAATCAGCGGTTCTGGAGTGGGCAAGCACTTCTCATCTTCCACAGTGAAGACAGAGCCAAAAAATGCAATCAGCTTCTCAGCCATTTCCCTATTGTCCTTCACTACTCCTTTCACCCCTGCCTCCCTGGCAGGTTTCCTGCTTCTAATATATTTGAAGAAAGTTCTATTGTTGGTCTTAATGTTTTTTGCTATATGCTCCTCATATTCCCTTTTTGCCTGCCTGATCACAGACTTGCATTTTATTTGCCACAGCCTGTGTTCCCTTTTATCAACCTCACTGAAACTAGCTTTCCACCACTTAAAGGTATCCTTTTACCATGTCAGATTACACAGGGAGGCCGTTGAAATTCATAAACATAAACACGATTTCAACAGGAAAGAAGAGAGTTTAAAAATAAATAGGGCATGGTTTCCAGTCCTGAAAAACACAAAATGCTCTACATCTTACAAAAACACTACAGATAAGATTAGAATTTCAACAGCCAATCCATATGCAAAAATACCTCCTCAGAAAAGCTCCTCCATTAGCATGTCACAGCTTGGGAAACTCCTACAAGATAATGACTCAGCCCTACCACACCTTCCTGAGTAGGTATAAATTACCTGCCTACCATTTTTCTTCTCACATTGGCACAAAGAGTACTCCATCTTTCTGTGTGATAGCTCTGAGGATGCCAGTCACAGCTGCTGGAGAAAGGTTAGGTAGTACAATGCCAAGACCATGGCAATACAGCCCGGAAAATCTACAACAACAAATGAATCCTTCTTACCTTTTACAGGTTCCATCACTTTGTTAACCATGCAGCCCTTCTTCTATACCCATTTGTGCCTTTCCTAACCTGTGGTATATATGTTATTTGAACTTCTAGGACTGTAGTTTTAAATAGTCTCCAAGCCTCTCCAATGGTTTTGGCCCTTTTTACTTTTCCTTTCAGTTTCCTCTTCACATGTCCCCTCATTTCAGAGAAGTTACCCCTTTTAAAGTTAAAAGTGGTTGTATTGTCTTTTTGGGCAACTCCCTATTTATACAGATGTTGAACTCAATAACATTATGGTCACTGTTCCCAAGCGGTGCAATCACTTTTACATCTCTCACTAGGTCTTGGGCATTACTTCGGACCAAATGCAGGATTGCCTCTCCCCTAGTAGGTTCTGTGACCATCTGCTCCATAGATCAGTCATTGAGAGTGTCTAGAAACTCAGTCTCTTTTTCCCAACTTGAACACATATTGACCCAATCAATGTGTGGGTAGTTAAAATCACCTATTATGACACAGTTATTTTGTCTAGCCTCTATCCTTAATTCATTCATCATTTTATAATCCTCCTCTATCTTTTGATCTGGTGGGCAATAACAAATTCCCAGTGTTAAGCTTCCTTTTGGGCCCACTATTTCAACCCATAGCATTTCCAGAAGCAAATGTAATTCTCTTACCTTCTCAGTCTTACTGGACTGTATACCCTCTCTGACATACAGATCCACTCCACCTCCAACCGTTCCCCCTATCCTTTTGATATAATTTATAACCAGGAATCACCATATCCCACTGATTTTCCTCATCCCACCAAGTTTCTGAAATACCCACAATGTCTGTGTTTTCCCCAAACACCAAGCATTCCAGTTCTAGCATTTGTATATAAACATCTATAATTTTCCAGGCATGTTAGGCCTACAACCTTCCTCCTGCAGCCTCAAGACCTTGCCAGGCAGTCCATATTGTCTGTCACAGTCTCAGCGGACTATTCTAATCAATTTCCCTGTAGAAAAGTAACAGCTACCCCTTCATCTCTTTGAGATGAGCCATCCTGAACCAGAGACTTTTGATTGCCTGTCGGCTTTCCCCCAATATTCAGTTTAAAAACTGTTCTGCCACCTTTTTGATTTTAAGCACCAGCAGCCTGGTTCCTTCTCAGGACAAGTGGAGACTGTCTCTATTGTACAGCTCCCTCTTGTTCTAAAAAGCAACCCAGTGCCTAACAAACCCTTCCTCCCTAGACCATTGTAGGTTGGGTCCAAATGAACATATCTACATGTGCAGAAGAGGGTGATGTTCATCAATTCCTTCTTACCATGGCAGCCCCCCATATTGTTCCTGGGGTCTCCTGCCCCCAAATACAGCATTTCAGGTGGGCTTTGGGGGCTGTAGTGGGAAAGGGGAGATGAGATAGTTATATTCTGCAGGTGGAAATTCTGTGATAAATTTTGATGGGATCTAAGACAGTGTTTGTGATGTTTGAATAAAGACCAAATGCTATCAAAACACATACTGTGGGCTGAATCCAAAGCCTCTTTACTTGCCAGCAGAAAGCCCTTTCCCCTCTCACTCTCTCTGCAGCCCACTGAGCTCACCCAAATGCTGCTTCGGGGGATAGGGTATCTTTAGGAATAGCATGGGGAATAAAATGGATGTCTGTTTGTGGGAGGGAAAGAATTGGAAAAAATTGGGTGATCCTTCCATTGAGAGAAGACAAACTTTGATTTTTATTTTCCTATTACGTTTTCATTGAATTGAATGTTGCAAAGCAGTTAGCCAATTTATACATTAGATTGGAGGAATGAGCTAGTTTCATATAGTTTCTCCCAAGAACTAAGGACTTCTACACCTGCTTTTGCTGGCTTAAATACATAGTGTTACCCGGGGAAATTATGCCCTAACTTGGATGGTTCAAACTAGCCCCATCTCATCAGATCTTGGAAGCTAAACTGGGTCAGCCATGGATCAGCATGAACTGGGAAAATGCAGTTCTGTTCATGGTTGAATCATGAGCCAAACTGCAAACCACTAACCAAACCAAACCAGGACATTTGTTCATGAACCTAACTGGTTCATGGTTCAATGCCCCCCCAAACCCCATTGAAAGGGACCATAGTCCCATTGAATGGGGTTTGCAGAAAGCCCAAAAAACAGCTGTGCAGTGGGAGCACCTCCCTGCCGTGCAGCTGTTTTTTGTGTTGTCTTCTGCAGTCCCTTTAGAGCTTAAAGGGACTGCACAAGACAGCCTGAAACAGCTAAGTGATGGGGAGTGTCTCCCCACCGGGAAGCAGAAAGCAGGCATTTAAAGGAACTCAGAGTCCTGACTGTATTAATGGAATCAGTGGAATGAAGAATCCTGAAAGTGTACTTCTGTGTAGCTTGTTGTAGTTTTCTCATTTGCTTATGCACAATGCTAACAAGCATGCCACACATGCAAAACTGCAGTAAGTCAAGAAATTTTCAGTACATTTAAAATTTCATTTTGTTGATTATGGAATTATTTGTTTTGATTTCAAACAGTCAAATAGGAAAAATTTTCTCATTTAAAAGAAAAACATTCTTTGAAAGAGATTGACTCAAATTATGTGAGTTTCTTGTGGAAAATGAAGTGAAAGGTACATATTCAACCTGATTATCACAGAAGTGTTTTTTTTTAAAAGCAGTATTAGTGGAAAGAAACAGTATTAATGGAAAGAGCTGCAATTTTCAAAACGTGTTTGGAAGACCTAGAAGAGGTTATTTAGAAAAGACAACCTTTCTTAGTAGATGGATTGTATTCATTGCCTTTTCAAATCCAGGGTAGCAGTGCAGTGCTCTCCGTGCTCAGCATTTCCATCATACTGATTGATTGCAGATACCTCTTGCCTAGATCCCCCTTATTCTAGCTTTACACTACAGTCTGCAAATTAATACAGTCATTTACAAGACCCGAGCTATATCACTTACCATTTCATTATTGCATAAATTGAAATCCATATTTCCCCTCCAGTTTTTCCTTAGGATAGAATCAGGTACAGCAGGCTTCATTATTGTGCAAAATAATCCCTCATGACTTCGTCTCGTTCACGTTGAGATGAACAGCTAATCATATTATACTAATTTTCATATTAATAGATACTGTGCAAAGAGAGCCAGGTCTCAACTTGCTTTTAGGTTCTACCTGGCCTCTTCTGTGCTTGTATTTTTTTTAAATCTTCAGGCTGGATTAACACAACTGATCTGGTGCCCAACCCCAATACATAAAGCATGGTCAAATGAGGAGCCTTTCCTTATATTTTTAATCAAAACAGCAATCTGACATGAATTTGCAAAACAGGTTAGCTTTTAAATGTATTGGATGCACATGCCCTGTGCTTTTTCTGAACAAAATTGCAAAATTGACAGTGTCGGAAGAAAAATGAAGCAGGTCCCATGAATATCTTACTGGTTACAATAGGATCTGGTACATCCTGTAGCGCTGATAGTTGCTCTGGGAGAGATTGCATTGTTATGTGGTGTCTTCATTGGAATTATGTATTATGAAATGAATAAATGGTGCTTTCGCATTTGACTGCATAGCACATCTGCTGAAGTTTGCGGAAGTTTTGTCATTTGAGGCCAGAGAACCCCTGATCTAATATATCAAAGTTGATTTCCTTGGGTTGTATGGCCCAGGCTAGCCTGATCTCATCACATCTTGGAAGCTAAGCAGGGTCGGCCTTGGCTAGTATTTGGAAGGGTGACCTCCAGGGAATATCAGGGTCATGACAAAGAGGCAGGGCAAGGGCAACCCACCTCTGAAATGCCTCTTACCTTAAAAACAAGTCTAGCTCACCACCTAGTGGTGCATAACACTAGATGAACTAGGACTTCTGGCTGCCAGATCACCTGGCTATACTATACACAATGTCATATCATCATCACCATCATCCTTGGGTTGGATCTAAAGAACTGTGAGCTTTGCTTGGGGACCAAATCTTTGCCATCTCTCAATTCCTACTGCGGTTCTCTAAAAAGATGTGGGATGGGTCACTGAGGGCTACCATTAGAAGAGGGAATCAGCAAAAAGCCTCTCCCCCAACTCATTTTTGCCTGAGTGGTAGTGTCCTTTCACTCATGCAATGTGGGTTTGAATCCAATGGAATTTAGAAGTGCTGCCTTTTTGGCTGGATTATGCCAATAATCTGCCATATAAATGATTTAATATTTACATTCTTAAAGACATAGTCACTTTCCAGAGCTGAAGCTCCCTCCCTCCCCTTCCTACACATGGACTCTGTGGAGATCAGTAGTAGCTTGCTTTCTCCCTCACCACTGAGAGGCAGGTCTGAGGTTACAGTGGCAAGAGAGTAGAGTGACCTGTGAGGAGTGGGAGATAGAACTTCCACGAGAGTCTGATTGATTCCTAGGCAACTGGGCCCAGAGGCAGAGTGAGTGGGCAGTGGGTATACTTGCAGAGGTCAGGAGGAGGAACAGGAAGAGCTGTCTCAGGAAGTGCCGTGAAATTTCATCTTCAACATGAAGAAGAAAGAATTCTAATGCCTTGTTCTTGGCATACTTAGTGAAGCTTTAATGTGAATCTGCTCTAACATATCTTTTAGCCAAAAGTTAACATTTAAATACAATTAGTGCAATATATTTAAAACTTCATCATATTATTTTATATTTGTTTTATTTTATCAGTCATCCTCTAGTCCCTTTGCATTCATTGGTCTTAACATCACAAAGAGAGAGGTGGTTAATTCTTCTGAGCAGTTGCATACATACACATCTATTAATATTGTTGCTGTATCTTGCTAAGTATTAAGGCTAGATAAGCATTTTTTAAATGAAAGCTAAAAAGCCAAAATTGTTTCCCTTCCCCCAATATACTTGGAGGGAGCATAGCAGGCCGATCAACTCTTCAGTGCTCAGGGCTGCTGAAAGTGAGGGACCTAAGAGGTAAAAATTCTGGTGGTCCTAGTTACCCTGGGGGCTGCCCAACTGAGCCAGGCAAGTCAAGTGATTTTTTAACTATAATGTTTGGTTAGATCTGGATGGTGTGAGGAAACCTGGAGGGAATTTTTTGGTGGCTCTCAACAAGCCTGCTTGTACCCACGATACTTTAGATCTAGGTCTGGTAAAAACATCAGTTTTTCCTCATTGTCCTTGTGACTTATTTTATCATTTTAGATAAAATAAGTCACAAGGACAATGAGGAAAAACTGATTTTAAAAAAAGCTGTGGAGTGATTACTCAGTAGATTCTCTCACAAATGGCAGAAAGTCCACCCTTAGCTGAAGAACTAAATTCAGGAGATGCTCATCTAATAGAGCAAAACCCCCTTGCTTTGTGAATTTCAGGAAAGCTAATATAATTCCCCCCCCACATAAAGTTTGGCTGTTGGCAACAGGGTTTTCCCCCTAATATAAGTGCCTTTAAAATGTTCCATTAATTAAGGCTGCTTTTTTATGAGCTACATCCATTTAGTAAAATTACAGAAAGGAAAGCTGCCGACGCATCTGCCATTGACTTCTGTTAGTTTGAGCATGTTATACCCCTGTGAATAATGCTGCCCTGATAGAACTGAATTCTGTCCGGAAATGTATGGAGGTTAGAAGGCAGATTCAGTTTACTATAAGGTGGTGTATAATTCCCCCATTACCCTCCCCCACTCCAAGTACTTGCAGCCTTTTAGAAAATAACCCTGGTTTATAGAGCTCCAAGAGAAGGATGGATTTCACTATGAGGGATGTTGTTGTTTTACAGGGAGGTGGAGACAAGGAGCAGGTGGGGATTAGACTGACTCAGTATTAACTTAGGGACATTTATGCACCCCCAGCTGAAAGCATTACTGTCCAGATTATAATTATAATTACCTTGGCTTCATCTCACTGTTTATCTGCCATGACACCCACCCAGCCACCTGCCTGCTATTAATTCATTCAACACTAGCTTCATCTTTCTCTCGATCTTTTAAAGAATTCCCCCCCATCCCAGTTATTTTAGTTATATATATATATATATATATATATATATATATATTTAATGTACTTATGGACTTTATACCACATCTATTTGTTCACATCTTCATGTTTTAAAAGAGAGAGAAATCATTCCTGTGATGAAAAAACTGGCATCCAACTTGTGCAAAGATTGCTCAAAATGGGAGATGGAGATGGATCTAACCAACTTATCTGCGGGTGGAAAAGGTAGCTGTGGTCCCCTTTAACCACCATAAAAGGCCAAGCAGGTCATTGGAACTGCCAGTACAAAAGCTCTAATAAGGAAGGGTATTGAATGAAAAAGGTGGCTGGATCCATCCTAGGATCTCAGTGAAACTAGTTCTTTAAATGTGTGAAGAAGAAACACAATTGTTTCTGGGAGGGGATAGTGTTTGGATTGTTAAGGGATATTGGTTGATGTTCCTTTTTCATTTTTTTAAAAAATGAACTTGCTTGAAAAAGCCCAGCTGAAGATTAATGGCTTGCTAACCATGGACCTGAATGATAACTGGTCTAATACAGGAGGTGGGACATGCATTGGCCTTGAAACAGATGTTTGAATCATTGAGGAAGATATCACTTGTCATACTAATTTCATCTTTTTTCCTTTTCGCTACACAAGCATACCTTTTGCAATGCCCTTCAAAAATGTTGCATTCTATAGCTATTGAAAAATGAAGTTCATGCATATAGTTGCCACTTTGATTTAAAAAAAGAAAATAACATTGACTTTGGAATGGTGTTAGACAGTGTAGCAAGACAAGCAGAGCCAGAACTTAATAGTTAAAGTCTATATCCTCATTTGTTCTGTATTGTCATAAATTCTGCAATTCAAATACTGGATTCTGCATAAAGGCTGCATATCACAAAGCGTTTCTAAAGAATTACCTCAAAGTTGTTCACTGGCATTGCTAATTTTGAGCAAAGAGTTTGCATTTCCTTTGTACACCATTCAGCTTATTGACTGGAGCACACTCAAGTGTAAAATTGTGAAGAACCCATTTATATCTCTACGAAAGTGACACTATAATCACATATAGTCACATATAGACACTATAATCACATGTAGTCAATAATACCAAAATCAAACATCTATTTTGAATGAGTTCTGGTTTGCATCAGTTGCTGTTACTCTTAAGACTAATGCACATGAGCCTTTTATTAAACTATTGGGATTGATCAGAACATGATTTTTACACACACACACACCATTAACAGCTCTGCTTGCATGTCCTGATATCACAATCCCAAGTGATATTTTGGTGCTGAGTAATTAATTTTAAATTATGCTAGCATTATATGGATAAATGTAAAAAAACCCCCCAAACCTTTGAAGTTGAAAGTTGGTCTGGTGAAACACTGCTGGCCAAACAGAATCAACTCCAATGAATACACCTCCGTTTACTTGATAACATAATTTTTTTAATGCTTATGCCATACAGCTTTATGCTGTAGCTGCTGTAGACATCTTTCCACTCGGCTAATGAATGTCTCCCAGACAACACTCATTTTTATTGGCATCAATAAAAAACTCTGTCTTTGCCTTACAAAAGTAGGATTTTATTAGCTACATATGCTTTCTTTAATTAAGAAGTATCTGCTGTATCCTTTAGCTTTTTTGTCTAAACTTTGTTTTGATCAATATCAAGGGGTGTGTGTGTGCACGTGCACACACACTTTTCCATTATTACGGAATAAGGGGGATTCACACAATCAAAAGCCATATGGTGTAAGGATGTTGTGTGAGCCATGTGGTGTAAGTATATTGTCCACTCAACTGGACAAATCAGCACCCTGGGACCATCTGATCCTGATGCTGCTGATGTAGAGTTCAAGTTAGAACACATGATGTGAGAAATTTTATCTGCAAAGGACTCAGCAAAATGATTACAACAAGCTGCAGAGCAGTCCGCCTACTCTGGTTGGCCAGAACCCAATAGCCCCCTGACCACCTGGAAAAGTTCTGTTGGTCTACACTGTGCAGATGTAATGGTGGCAGAAAAATGTTGTTCCTTTCCTGCCATCATTACCACAGAGCAGGCTTTCAAATGAACTCTAGCCCTGCCTTGTCAGATTCATCCCAAGTCTTTCTCTGCCATTGCTCTAGAATCCATGCATGTAAAATACTGCCATTGCACTATCACACCATACTGTTTGAATACATCAAAAATAACTCCACAAAAAGGCTGAAACTGCTCACAAACCAATGAACTGCTGGATGAAAATTTGGCTATCTGTTTGTAACTAACGAGCAGAACATGAGCCAAACAGATGGAAACTCCACTATTACTAGCATAGCTATAAAGCTGTTGGCAGTTGTTTGAGTCAGATGTTGGTAAGGTAAGGACATCTGAAGCTTGGCTTATCCATGAACACAGTATGTTTGCCACAAAGTTGATGGCATCTGTATTTGGGATTCGTGATACCCAAATTTAGTTAGGCCCGGTTGTATTTATTTATTTATTTATGAAATTTCTAGCCTGCCCTCCCCTGCATGGCAGGGCTCAGGGTGGGTTACAACAATCCAGTAATCACAATATAGCAGTATAATACAATATAATAAACTAGGATAAACAATCAACAATATCAGTAATTAATTAAAATCCAAATTGTAAAATCATTATTAAATAATTCCATGTGGCACCAAATATAACTATTTCTGAGGCTGATCCACATATGTGCACAACAAATGGTAGACCAATATTGCAGGAGGTGGTCAGATGAGTAAAAGTCATATAAGATGGAATATAAGAGAGAATGTGCTGGAGAATGCTGGGTTGGCCAATACTGGTAGAGGTCCACTGCTCAACCATAGGCTTGGCAGAACATCTCTGCTTTACAGGCGCTGTGAAATTGTAATAAGTCCTGCAGGGCCTGGATCTCACCTGGGAGAGTGTTCCACCAGGCCAGCGCCAATGCCAAAGAAAGCTCTGTTGTATATACGTGTGTTGTGTACTGGCCGAGTCACACACACGGTCAGGGCAACATGTGGCCCAACAAAATAGTGAAGCTTCGATACCTGGAACAATAGAACCCTAGGATCCTAAAACCAGCCAACTGGCAAGCTAGGATTCTGCAGAGAACCTATAGGGTTAGAAACTTTGTATATAGCCTATCACGAGTGTGGGTGTGGGCAAAGGGTGTGGTTGGAAAGGTACATAAAGATAGCCTGTGAACTGGCAAGAGCATCTCCTTCCTTCTGAATCACTAAATAAAACATGAGCTGATAATCACGCTACGATGCGTCCATCTCCGTACTTTTCAATGTATGTGATGGATTGCAAAGAATAGCAGGTTTTTAAAACACTGCTTGTGTTAGAGAAATAGGGAGTTTAAGAGTTAATCTTCCCTGGAGATATGAGCTTATGTAATTGGCTGCTCTCTGATTGGCCAGCATCAGTTTAGAGGGGAAATAACACAGCTGATCTGGAGGTAAATGATTCATTTGCTTTTTGAGACACTTTTGGTCTTGATCTGAAATCTAATGTCTGGATCAGGAGCCAAAGGGTTTGGCTTCTGAGGGAAGGACTTTGAGAATCAGTGATTTCTATCATGGAATTGTCAGAAAAGTACTTCTATAGAGAGAATAATTTTTTTTTAAATTTATTTTATTAAATTTATATACCGCCATCCCCAATGGGCTCAGGGCAGTATACAACATTTAATATGCAATTAAAACAATATTAAAATAACAATTTACACATAAAATCGTAAGATACTGTGTAAATTATAAAAATTGTCAGATGATTAATCAAAATCAGGCCACTGATGGACAATTCGTCTGAAAAATTGGGCAGAAACGTTAGGGCCAGAGAAACTGAAGGGAGGAAGAGCTCCATCTTGCAGGCCCTGCGGAACTGTAGTAAGTCCTGCAGGGCCCTGATCTCACATGGGAGCTCATTCCACCAGGCAGGGGCCAGGGCCGAAAAAGCCCTGACCCTGGTTGAGGCAAGTTGGACATCACTGGGGCCGGGAACCACTAACAGATGTTGATTTGTGGACCTCAGTACACTCCCCATATGAACCCTGGTCTGTGATAAAGGGGAGAAGCTTAGACACCTCAGGAATGAGTGAAAAACTGTATTATCTAATGGGAAAACCTAGAACTCTGAAGGGAGAAACCTAGAAGCACTAAGACAATGCTGGGAGAACCAGGTCTCTAATCTGGGAGAACCAGGTTTCATTCCCCACTCCTTCATATGTAGCTGCTGGTGTGAACTTGGGTCAGTCATAAGTTCTTTCAGAGCTGTTCTCCCAAAGACATTTCTTGGGAGAGCTCTCTCAGCCCCACCTACCTCACAGGGTGTCTGTTGTGAGGAGGGGAAAGGAAAGGGATTGTAAGCCACTCTGAGACTCCTTTGGGTAGTGAAGGGGAGGATATAAATCCAATCTCTTCTGTGTGTGTGTGTGTGTGAGTGAGTGAGTGAGTGAGTGAGAGGGGGGGGTCTGTCATAACATGATATACAACAACAGTGGGAGGGCTTCTAGTGTCTTGGCCCCACTGATGGACTTCCTGGTGGTCCTTGGTATTTTTTGCCACTGTATGATGGAGTGTTGGACTGGATGGGCCATTGGTCTGATCCAACACTGGCTTTTCTTATGTTCTTATGTTCTTAACATGTACCAGTGTTTTGCACAGAGTGTCACATGTATGACTTTCTGCCCACTGGACAAAAGTCTTGGGTGCGTGCCCAGTGCAAGGAGCTCTTGGTTCTCAGGGAACAAGTTTGCTCCCTTGAGGCCAAGGTGGCAGACCTGGAGCAGCAGAGACAGTCAGTTAGGCACATGTAGAAGACTCTTGGGGACTTGTTAGATATGTCCCACTCTGAATATGGCAGCCCTGCCACTGTCAGGGAGCATGAGGGTCAAGAGGAAACAGGACACCGTGCTGCAGATAAGGGGAATGTGCCCTCAGAAGGGACTTCTTCTTCAGCTAGTGAAAGGGGATCCTTTCGCACCAAGGAACCATTTCTGGGCAGGGAGGGGGGGGCTCTTGGTAGTTGGTGATTCGATCCTTAGGCAGGTAGACAACTGGGTGGTGAACCTATGTACTGGCCATATGGTGACTTGCCTGCCTGGTGCGAAGGTAGCAGACATTAGGTGTGTTCTAGATAGGCTGATAGATAGTGCTGGGGAGGAGCCAGTGGTCATGGTACATATTGGCATCAACGATGTGGGGAAATGCAGTCATGAGGTCCTGGAGGCAAAATTTAGGCTGCTAGGCAGGAAACTCAAGGCCAGAACCTCCAAGGTAGCCTTCTCAGAAGTGCTGTTCAACGCGTAGGGCCGGAGAGACAGGCACAGATCAGGAGTCTCAATGCATGGATGAAACAGTGGTGTAGGGGGGAAGGGTTCAAGTTTGTTAGGCACTGGGATGCTTTTTGGAACAAGAAGGAGCTGTACAAAAGGGATGGTCTCCACTTGTCCCAAGAAGGAATCAGACTGCTGGTGCTTAAAATCAAAAAGGTGGCAGAACAGTTTTTAAACTGAATATTGGGGGAAAGCCGACAGGAGATGAAAATGGGATGGCTCATCTCAAAGAGATGAAGGGGTAGCTGTTACTTTTCTACAGGGAAATGGATTACAATTGTCCACTGAGATTGTGGCTAACGATATGGGCTGCCTGGCAAGAGGAAAGTTGTGGGCTTAACATACATGGGAAACTATAGGTGTTTCTACACAAATGCTAGAAGTGTCTGAGGTAAAATCAGAGAATTGGAATGTTTAGTGTTTGGGGAAAAATAGACATTGTGGGTATTTCAGAAACTTGGTGGGATGAGGAAAATCAGTGGGATATGGTGATTCTTAGTTATAAATTATATCAGAAGGATAGAGGGGGAAGGATTGGAGGTGGAGTGGCTCTGTATGTCAGAGAGGGTATACAGTCCAGTAAGACTGAGAAGGTAAGAGAATTGGATTTGCTTCTGGAAATGCTATGGGTTGAAATAGTGGGCCCATAAGGAAGCTTAACACTGGGGGTTTGTTATCGCCCACCAGATCAAAAGATAGAGGAGGATTATAAAATGATGAATGAATTAAAGATAGTGGCTAGACAAAATAACTGTGTCATAATAGGTGATTTTAACTATCCACACATTGATTGGGTCAATATACGTTCAAGTTAGGAAAAAGAGATTGATTTTCTAGACACTCTCAATGACTGATCTGAGGAGCAGATGGTCACAGAACCTACTAGGGGAGATGCAATCCTGCATTTGGTCCTAAGTAATGCCCAAGACCTAGTGAGAGATGTAAAAGTAATTGCACCATTTGGGAACAGTGACCATAATGTTTTTGAGTTCAACATTTGTATAAATAGGGAGTTGTCCAAAAAGACCAACACAACCACTTTTCACTTTAAAAGGGGTAACTTCTCTGAAATGAGGGGACATGTGAAGAGGAAACTGAAAGGAAAAGTAAAAAGGGTCAAAACCATTGGGGAAGTTTGGAGAGTATTTAAAACTACAGTCCTAGAAGTTCAAATAACATATATACCACAGGTTAGGAAAGGCACAAATGGGTTATAGAAGAAGGGCTGCACGGTTAACAAAGTGATGGAACCTGTAAAAGGTAAGAAGGATTCATTTGTTGTTGTAGATTTTCCGGGCTGTATGGCCACGGTCTTGGCATTGTACTACCTAACCTTTCTCCAGCAGCTGTGACTGGCATCCTCAGAGCTATCACACAGAAAGATGGAGTATCTCTGTGTCAATGTGAGAAAAAAATGGTAGGCAGGTAATTTATACCTACTCAGGAAGGTGTGGTAGGGCTGAGTCATTATCTTGTAGGAGTTTCCCAAGCTGTGACATGCTAATGGAGGAGCTTTTCTGAGGAGGTTCTTTTGCATATGGATTGGCTGTTGAAATTCTAATCTTATCTGTAGTACTGTTGTAAGATGTAGAGCATTTTGTGTTTTTCAGGACTGGAAACCATGCCCTATTTATTTTTAAACTCTCTTATTTCTTGTTGAAATCGTGTTTATGTTTATGAATTTCAACGGCCTCCCTGTGTAATCTGACATGGTAAAAGGATACTTTTAAGTGGTGGAAAGCTAGTTTCAGTGAGGTTGATAAAAGGGAACACAGGCTGTGGCAAATAAAATGCAAGTCTGTGATCAGGCAGGCAAAAAGGGAATATGAGGAGCATATAGCAAAAAACATTAAGACCAACAATAAAACTTTCTTCAAATGCATTAGAGGCAGAAAACCTGCCAGGGAAGCAGTGGGGCCCTTGGATGACCAAGGGGGAAAGGAGTAGTGAAGGACAATAGGGAAATGGCTGAGAAGCTGAATGCATTTTTTGGCTTTGTCTTCACTGTGGAAGATGAGAAGTGCTTGCCCACTCCAGAACCGCTGATTTTGGGAAGGGTGTTAAAGGACCTGAGTCAGATTAAGGTGAGAAGAGGGGTCCAAACTGGCAGTGACTGACCAGGAGAGAGATCTTGGAGTTGTAGTAGATAGCTCAATTAAAATGTCTAGACAGTGTGCAACTGCAATAAGAAAGGCCAATGCTATGCTGGGTATTATTAGGAAGAGAATTGAAAACAAATCAGCTAGTATCATCATGCCCCGGTATAAATCAATGGTGCGACCTCATTTGGAGTACTGTGTACAGTTCTGGTCACCCACCTCAAAAAAGATATTATAGCATTGGAAAAAATGCAGAAAAAGGCAACTTGAATAATAAAAGGGTTGGAACACATTCCCTACGAAGAAAGGTTAAAATGCTTGGAGCTCTTTAGCTTGGAGAAAGGATGGCTGAGGAGTGACATGATCAAGGTTTGTAAGATTATGCATGGGATAGAGCAGGTAGAGAAAGAAATACTTCTCTCCCATTCTCACAGTACAAGAACTTGTGGGCACTCAATGAAATTGCTGAGCAGTCAGGTTAGAACAGATAAAAAGGAAGTACTTTTTCACCCAAAGAGTGATTAACACATGGAATTCACTGCCACAGGAGGTGGTGGTGGCTACAAGTATGGACAGCTTCAAGAAGAAATTGGATAAACATATGGAGCAGAAGTCCATCAGTGGCTATTAGCCACAAGATATAAGGTATGGTGCTGGGGGGGAGGCAACAGTGGGAGGGCTTTTAGTGTCCTGGCCCCACTGGTGGACCTCCTGATGGCACCTAGTATTTTTGGCCACTGTATTACAGAGTATTGGACTAGATGGGCCTTTGGCCTGATCCAACATTAGCTTCTCTTATGTTCTTATGTACTGGACCAGATACTTAATATATTAGACTGTTTAATCTCCTTGTAAGTTGTGGTGACTGTTTGCATGATTTACCTATCAATGGATGCAAGACAAGGGCCAGGCAGGTATTATAAAACAAAGAATTAAGATTGGGTATTTTTTAGCATGATGCAAAATATTGCCGTTTTCTTTCATGTTGAGAACTGCTTTGAGCATATATAAAACATTCTCTTTGTATGTGTTGCATTTCTGTTTATAGAAGAGAATGGGAAGCTCTTTCCTATATTGATTTGTACAATGAAATCAGCATATGGAAGAGACCAGATAAGCATCTGTGAATATTTCATCCCCTACAAGTTGTTATCTACACACACAACACAGGCAAAGATTGAAATATCCATTCTAAATATTACAAATTACTCACTGATTGTGTATTGTATGTATAGGAATTCTATATCCAATTCTATATCTATGTTCAGTCTCAGGGTGGCCCCTCGGTATCAATTTGTAAAGTTTGATCAGGGCTACGAAAGCATGCCATTAAAGAGTGACATTGGAGTGAAGCTATACCTTAGTGTTACAGTGTCTGCTTTGGATACAGCAGTTTCTAGATCCAGTCCCTGGCATCCACAGTTAAAAGGATCAGGTATCAAGAGATATGAAAGACCTCTACCTGAGTAACTCAGCAAGCTATTATTGCTATTTGGACAGCTATTTGCATAAGGAAGGGGTTCTTTTTTTTTTTTAAACAAGATTTTTATTGGAATATATTCAACATTTTTAAACATAATTTCCAATTCAAGTTATAGATTATATCCCTTCCCCCTTCCCCCCCAATAGGCTTCCAAAACTGCTATTGCCAATAACAAAAAACAATAAAAGTAATCAAGTTTAAACTTATAACAATCTATAAACCAGGTAACTTATGTTTTATATACAAAAATCTAACTTAATCTGACGTAACTTCATTTTCAATAAGAAACAAAGTTATACATTTTCCCTTTCATTTTATGTTCAGTTTCCATATAGATTTTCAGGTCTTCCCATTCTTTTAAGCATTGTTCTGCCATTTACCTGTTTAGTTTTTTAGTCATTTTGTCCATTTCAGCTAAAAATAGCAGTTTCCTTAACCAGTCCTGTACATCCGGTACTTTATCTGCTTTCCACTGTTGTGCAAAGGCCATTCTCGCTGACATGATCATATACCATAATACTGTTCTTTTTTCTTGCTTAATTTTTTCCATTGTCAAACCTAAGAGAAGAAGTTCCGGACTTTTACTAATAGGGATTTTCAATATTTTCTGCATCTCACAATGCACATTTGACCAGTATACTTTTGCTTTCTCACATGTCTTAACCTTCCTGAGCTCATGGCTCATTTGTAATTTTGAGAAAGTGTAAAATGGCTGCCATGGGAAATGGGAGCAATAATAAAATGGCTGTCACGGATCACAAAATGTCCCAGTAAATACAAAGTCCTTTTGTTAGGGGGCAGCTGTTTTTGAATATGTGCTCCTACAGATCCAAGTGCCATGCTGCCAGGGGTCTTTGGAAGCACCCCATATACCAGTGAAGTGGAAGAAAGCCAGAACTAGCTCTTTGCTTTAAAGCAGAGGTACTTTGGGAAAGAGATGCTTTAGTAAGTAAGTAAGAAGAAAGGAAAAAACCATCAGAGTGCACCATGACACTCATGGGCACCACAGTGGGGATCACAAGCATAATTTGTCATAGCCTAAACATACCAGGAATTCTCAGTGTTCAGATTTAGAATGTATAGGTTTTTCAGATTCATTATCAGTTATGTGCTATGTATTTATGACAGCAACAGCTCTGCCCCCACTTCTGCCTATAGCATCTGACTCTTGATGAGTATCCACTACATTTCCAGTTGCCAATCCAGATGCAACATCAGTGAATAAAGGCAATAATATCTCTGGCAATGGGATTTTCTGGCATTCTACTGTTGCTTACTGAGGGAGCTGGCACCCCCTTTTCTATTCCTCCCACTCCTACTCCTATAAGCAGTTGCTACTTGGGAGTCTGTAAACTTATCTTTTCTTAATATCGTCTATCAAGGTGGCACAGTCATTGCAGAAGGAGTGTCAGCTCCGACCTCCGTGTCACTTTCGTTACTTAGGAGCAAAGAGGATTTACTGTTACATGGTATAGCTGAAAGGCAGAAGAAGCAATATCAGGCAGGATGTAAAACAGGCTCTTGTTGGTCAAGGGAGAAAATATACAAGGCATTGAGGATCTGTTTTGCTAAACATGTTGAGTTTTTACAACTCTATGTGATCTTCCCTTGGTTAAATGTATAATGTTCATTGCCCAGTTATCAATTATATATCCTATAATAAGCATAACTTTTATTTGAAGATGGGCTTTCTTCATTTATGCATAATTTCTCCATTATAGTATTATAATAATAGTTAAATTTAAATTGCTTTGATGGGGGAAACACACATTTTAGTAAAAATAAATGTTAAATCATAAATATTTTTTTAAAAAATTAATTTTTTTTAGAACAAATTATGAATTCTGCAACCATCTCTCTAGACTATTCATGCAAGTACCTTCGCAGATCCAGAGTTCCCAATCTACTGTTGCTTATTATAAGATCATTCAAAGGTTACAGTTGTCAGGCAAAAGGGATTTTCTTCTACCTTGTAAAGAAGTGCTTTCCTACACTGGGAGTTAGTTTTATAATAATTCCACAATAATCTTTGAATAGTGTTTAAGTTATAGAATAGTTTGGGGTACAGGCAGGATAACATCAGAAGATTTTAAAAATCTGATTCCTCTATCTTTATGCAAACAAAATTTAAGATCACAGTCATCTTGCTGACAATTCTGATTTCAGTGGGAGTTTCTGCACTGCCTGAGCATTAATGACTATAGCATAATTAGAACTAGATTGGGAACCCTGGACTTGCAAAGCTGATCAGCACCTACTTGCACAAACGATCCACTGAGGTTATTCTGGAATCCATAGTTGGTCCTATATTTGTGTCTCTTTATTCTGCTCCCTAGCTGAACCTCTCTAATTACTATGAACATGCTGCCTATGTTAGCTTCCCTGTACCAGCTTTTGGAATTATTATCTCTTCCTATGCTTGTTTTGTGAAAGTTGAAAAGTGCCTGCCATTTTCAGTGACTGTCTGTTTTCATTAGCATATTTGTGTTGTCTGATGCAGTGGGTAGCACCTGTTAGAATGCCACTATAGGACATTTTCAGACTTCATAGTCATACACTAACACTGCAATCCTAAACAGAGTTACACCATTGAAGTCAGTGGGCTTGGAAGCAAGTAACTCTAGTTAGTTCGGTATTCTTTTTTTTATATAACTTTATTTTTATAACTTTTCAACAAATACAACTTATCAAACAGTTTCATATCTCAGTAAGTTTACAATATAGTGTTGCCATATAAAGTATGCATCAATAACTCTTCAATACCTCTTCAGGTTAATATAACATAATAAACTTTAACAAAAAACAAAATCAACATATTTTGCAGGTAAAACATTAACTTTATCATTTGTGTTTGTAATATATTAAAAAAAACCCCAACCATTTCCTAAGAGAGCATTCCCTCTTTGACAGATTTTCTGCTGCAAGTAATTGTGAGGCTAGTTTATCCATTGCTACTACATCCCATAACTTTAAAAACCATTGTGTAGCAGAAGGAGTTTTGTTTAATTTCCACATTTGTGCTAATACAATTTTTGCTGCTGTGAGCATTAAAGCAATAAGTTCTCTAGTATTATAAGAAATTTGGTCATCATTCCAGTAATTTAGCAATATCACTTCAGGAAATTTAGGAATTTGTAATTCTAAGATTTCTTCCATTTTCGAGATAATAATAGTCCAAAATTCCTGTACCCTTGGACAGGACCACCAACAGTGTATCACGTCTCCCGTTCGACCACATCCCTTCCAACACTTTGGGTCATTTTTTGCTTTAGAATGATATAGTTTGAGAGGAGTTATATACCACCTGGAAAAGAGCTTAAAGTTTTGTAGTCTTATGTTCAAGGATTTAGTAACATATAGACTAGAAGACCATATTTTTGCCCATTGTTCTTGGGATAAAGATATTCCACAATCTTTATGCCAGGCCTGTTGCTCTGTAGATAATTTGTTTATGAGCTAAAGATTTATACATTTTTGAAATAATACCTTTATGATGTAGTGCCAATCTTTACTGCCAATTCAAAGGCAGTTAGTGGACGCTGTGTGCTCTCTAGTATATGATTACTGGTAATCATGTAAAATAATTGTTGGGCTTGAAGCCACAATATTTTTATGTTGTGTTTAAGCTCTAGCTGTTCTGCATTTCTGAACTTTACAACAAAGGTCTTCTATTCTAAACTTTCCAGCTCCTCTCCAGTTTCTAGAAGAGCTTATCTCTTCCCCAGGTGTAAACCAAGCTTGTCCTAAAAAAGCCGCAACTGGTGAAATACCCGGAGCTAATATATCTCTGTTCTTGTCCCATATTTCTAAGGTAATTTTTAGAAAAGGATTTTCTAGTATTGTTTTAGGTCTATTGTTTGGCTTCATCCAAAGCATTTCATGCAACAGTTTAGGGAGAGTGTATGTTTTCTCTATTTGGGTCCAAGCTTTGTGTGTGTCTAATGATGCATAAAATAACACATGCTTGATTTGTGAAGCTTCATAATAAAACTTTAAATTAGGAAATCCCTGACCTCCTTCTTTTAGTGGGCAAGTTAATAATGTAAAGTTTATCTGTGGTTTTTTATTAACTCTGTTTTTGAATAGTTAATTCAAATGGCATGAAATCTATGTAAAGTATCTATAATATGTCCTAATGAAACAACTGGATTTCCAAAGTAAATTACAGTGTAATCGGCAAACAAGCTGATTTTATGCATTTCAGAGTCTATTTTAATACCTTGGATATATGGATTATTATGTAATGCAAAAGCTAATGGTTCTAAGGAAATTGCAAACAATATTGGTGAAAGAGGGCAACCATGTCAAGTGCCCCTTGAGATATGAAGGTTATCAGATCTATAACCATTAATATATAATTGAGCTAGAGGAGCTTGATAAAGAGTATTAATAATTCTTTAAAAATTGGGACCAAAACCTATATGGGAAAGCACCATTTTAAGATAAATAATTTCCAATTTGTCAAATGCTTTTTTAGCATCAAGTCCTAAAATTGCCAAATTAATCTTGTTTTGTTTACAATAATGTTCTATATTTAAGGTTCTTCGTATATTATCTAAGAGAGTACGTCCCGGGAGAAAGCCCACCTGGCCAGTATGTATATATTGTGGCATGATTTTATTAAGACAGTGGGCTAATATAGAGGGAAAAAAATTACAGTCCTGGTTAAGAATTGAAGTAGGATGGTATGAATCCAGTTTTGACTTATCTTTTCCTTCTTTAGGTATTACTATTACCCTAGCTTCCTTCCAAGTGTTAGGCATTTTTCCAGATGTCATTATATGATTACAGTTAAGTCTGATTTGATCTAAAACTAAAGATTTAAACTTTTTATAAAACTCAATGGGAAAACCATCTCTTCCAGGGGCCTTACTGTTTTTTATCCTGCCTATTGCCTCAGTCACTTCTAAGATGGTTATTGGCTGATCTAAAATCTTCAGATATTCTTCTGATATTTTCACATTGTAGCCTATAGAGGCAAGGTAGTCTTGAATATCTATTTGTTTTGGGTTTTCTAATTTATATAAAGTTTGATAAAACTCAAAAAATATTTTGTTAATGTCTTTAGAAGTAGAGACTATCTTGCCTTGAGCTGATCTAAAGGAGTATACTTGTGACAAAACATGTTGCTGTCTTACTTTGTTTTTAAGCCATTGAAAAGATTTTTGACTTTTTGTTACATATTTTTTGTTTTAAATACATTAGATTTTTTTGCACTGCTGAAGTTTCTAGTGTGTCTATTTTTTTCCTCTCTAAGTTTAGTTTTCATAATGTTCTCCCCCCCAAATTTCATATGCCTTTTCCCCAAGACATTAACTTTGTTTTTTTATTTCCATAATTATTTTATTTCTCTCTTTTTTGTAGAATGCCATCGCTGAAATGAGCTTACCTCGTATCACCGCCTTAAAGGCATCCCAAACAATATCAGGAGAAACTTCCCCATTTGCATTGATCCTAAAGTATTCTTCTATTTCCCTAGCTATGACCTCTGAAAAGGATTCTTTATTTAATAATAGCTTGTTTAATGTCCAATTTGGGCCTTTATTGTCTTGTATATGTTCTACAAGCATACACGTCACTCAAGAGTGGTCTGAAATAATATGATTACCAATGTCTGCTGATTTTATACTATTCAATAAAGACTTTGAAACTAAAAGAACGTCAATTCTTGTGTAAATATGATATTGAGTAGTATGTATACTCCTTCACTCCCGGATTTACAGTTCTCCCTACATCCCCAAGGCTATAAGAGTCTAAAACTTCTAACAGACCCGAGGGGTGCATAAGGTTCATTTTTGAACCAGATGTCTTATAAGTTCTGTCTAATGAATTATCTGCTATTAAATTAAAATCACTCCCTATTATTACCTCTCCTTGTTGGAAAGATGAAAGTTGTTCTAATGTTGACTTAATAAAGTTTAGTTGATTTAAATTTGGAGCATAGATTGATGCTATAGTAACTGACTTACCCACAAGTTTACCTTTTATGAAGACAAATCTTCCCTTGGGATCACATTTGTTCCTTCCCACAAAAAAGGTAGATTTTTCAAAAGCATAATGGCTACCCCCTTAGCTTTGGAACTACCTGGAGACTGAAAAGACTGTTGGAACCAAGAAGATTTCAAAACATTATTCACCTTGTTTTTATAATGGGTTTCCTGTAAGCACACTATATTGGGTCTCTCCTTTGTTATTAAGTTTGAAAGCCTTCTCAACTTAATAGGGTTGTTTAATCCTCTGCAATTCCAAGTAAGTATTTTGTATTTATTCATTTCTGCTGAAAATAAATTGCCAAACCTACCAACAATAAATCAAACAGTATAACACTTTCTGAAGTCACAACTCACGACTTCTTAACAAATAACAAGTCTCTTTCTTTCCTCTTTTCAAGAGAAAGAAAAGAAACCATAAACTTAAAATATATTAAACACAGCCCTCCAAGAAGGCTAGATTCACAGATGCTGTGCCTCCAGAGCAACCAGCTAGGGAGACTTACTTGTACTCCCTACCTGTCAATCACCAAACCCCTCTTTCCGTTTTTATTAAGCATTAAAATATTAACCCTCCCCCGGTCACATCTTATGTATGAAGAGTTTAACTATCTATCTATCTATCTATCTATCTATCTATCTATCTATCTATCTATCTATCTATCTATCTATCTATCAAAAGGAAAGTTGTACTAGGTAGATAGTTTTACATATACCTGTCTTATACTTCAGAAGTTACCAGTAGCACTAAAACAAAACTATAAAATTATTTTTTTCAAACAATATTTATAAAGACAAACCATCATTAATATATTTTAGCCTGCTTTTTTCCCTTTTATCTTTTTTTCATTTTTTGCCCTTTTCCCCCTAAACAACAAGAATATAAACACTCACATTATTTTCAACACTATTTCCTTTCCATTCAGTGTCTCTCCAAAAGGTAAAAATAGCTTTTAATATAAACTTAATACATAAAATAATAAATCCTAGTCATTCTTAACAGTTCAGACATTAAAGTTAACACTTATTTTGTTAAAACAATGTTTATAATAAAGAACTATCTATAGAAATATATTATTTAACTTGCTCTTTTTTCTTATTTTTATATTCATTTTTGTACTTCTTTTGTAACAAAAATATAAAACTTAATTTTTCCACAAATTTTCTTTCCATTCAAAACAATTATAAAGTTTAAACAAAACCTATTTCCAAGTAAGTCGCTTTTAAAGAAAACTTAATCAATAAAAGAATAAATCCTATTCATTCTTAACAGTTCAAACATTAAAGTTAACTGTTATTTTGTTTAAACAATATTACGCAATTTTTTCCTTCCATTCAGAACAATTATAAAGTCTATGTAAAACTTATTTCCACGCTTATGAAAAACAGCAGTCAGATCATGCTTTAAAAAGAGCCTTAATAATATTTTGTGCTTTAACACTCTATGATTGCTGTGAGCCACTTTTTAAACGTTGATGTTACAACTTCTAGGGTAAGAAAAATAGCTGTTATAAATATTGATGTAACTCGGTCAACCACCACTGGATCCCCCTTGAACACAAGATTAGATCTAGGCCGAGGACAGACTGGCAATTTGCCGCGGGATGGGACCCGGGCTGACAACGACTCAATATCGGATTAAATGGAATGTTCACACAGGCACATCTGCCTGGCGTCCCCCACCCGTAGCCTACCGGTGCTCTCGCGCTTCACTGCCGGATTAAAAAAACACCTGATAAAAGCCGACGCAAATCTTGAAAGCCTGCATTTGTCGCGCGTTTCTCCGCTTCCGGGGAGTCTGAACGCGCAGCCGAAAAGCCGGGAGCAACCCGCGTTGGGCATGAGGCAGCAGCGGTGTGATTGGCTGCGCTCCGCTCCACTGCCCAATGCGGTGCCGGCGTTGCAGGGCAAAAAAAAAATCGCCAAAATGCGCTTATGCGCATGAGCGCTCAAGAGCTCATGCGCACATACGCCCACAGCCGAAATAATGGGGAAACAGCGAATATAGCGCGCCTCCGGCGCGGCAGTCTGAACGCTCCCGCGCGCCTCCATCCAGTATCTTCCGGCAGAGGCCCCCGCTGTGTGGACGGGAAAACCCGGTATCGTTTACTCCGGGGTTTTTTTGCCGCGACTCGATACCGGGGCAAATTGCCAGTCTGTCCTGGGCCCTAATCTCTTTTCCCTCTTTTGGGGTGAGCTTCAAGTTAAGAGACTTTAAAAGAGCTATGCCAGTTTTTAAATCTGCCACTTGATAAAATGTTCCATCTCTATAAACAATTATGTTTGAGGATGGGCTCCAGCAGAATCTTACTTTGGCGTTAAACAGCTTGGTCGAAAAGATTTTTAGCAGTCTCCACTTTTCAAGTATTTCCGAGGGGAGGTCTAACAGCAGAATGATTTTCCTGCCGTTGAAAGTAAGTGAATGGGCCTGCACTTCTTTTAGAATTTGATCCCTTGTTCTAGCATAAGTGAATTGCATTAAAATATCTCAGGGACAGTTTTGGTGGGCTGATGCTAACGGGCCAAGTCTTTGTGCTCTGGCTATCACCAGGGCGATGCCATCTTCTAGATTTAGGGCACTCACTAGCCAAGTAGATAAGAAGGAAGCCAAGTCATTATTACCTTCCACACCCTCCTCCATCCCATGTAGCTTAAGGTTCAATTGTCATCATTTGTTCTCCAGGAGAAGCAATTTGGTTTGCAATGCTTTTTCAGTGTTGTGTATTTCTTTCATTTCTCCTTGTAGAGCTTCCGCCATTTCCACTGCCGATTCTGCTGCTTTAAAGGCTTCTCCCAGCCCTTCCAACAGTTCCTCCAGCTAAATCTGGACTGGTTGTAAAAGTTCCAGCATGGAGGTCTTGAAATAGCTTTGAAGATCATCTCTGAGTTCCTGAAGGTCTTTTTTGCAAAGTGGGGCATTTTCAGGGCTTCCCAGTGATTGCACACCTACCATCTTGGAAGACTTAGCCCCCAGATTTTTTGGAGTCTTTTAAAAAATAGATTGCCACAGTGTCAGAAGTTGTCATAGATTTTTTGTTTATTGCTGCTCCCAACATTCCCATTACTTAAATCAGTGAAGATGGTCAATAGTAAGCCTGAGAGGGGTTGAGTAGATGTGGAGCAGGTCTAACAAGCATCCACCATCTTGGCATCGCTCTGCCCCCACCCCCATTAGTTTGGTATTCTAAGGTCCTGATCAGACAGGTCTTAAGATCCATGCCAGGCACAATGCCTGGTGGATTTAAGGGTAATGACCATACAGCAACATCTGGGAAATGTGCCTCTTCCGCGATCATCCCATTTTGCCATGCATCAGAGCCGTACTTAAAAGATACTAGTTAAAGTCTGCGGCAGGCCAATTGTCTGATCTGTCTGATCATTCCAGCATGCAATCCTCCCATTGGGATGGTTTGACATCAGACCATCCCAAATGGGCACCATTAAAAAAAATTCTTAGTGATATGCACATAAACATGTAAATGCGTGACAGCCTCAGAGCTCCGCTCAAATGTTCCAGACAATTTCATATTTCCAAATGGCCCATGAATTTTATGAACTGTGTTAATTTAAAAAGTACCTATACTGGTGCTTTAACCATTCAACTCCGCACATGCGTGGAAAAACAAGTAAATGTCGAGGCACAGATATGCATGTGCAAACAGATTTTTTAAAAAAATCCAACCGTGCAGCTCCTTCAGATGGATACCGTCTAGACAATCCACCATGGAGTACGCACACAGTAAGGGGAGCTGTCTGGTTGTGCAATGCCAGATAAAAAAGATCAGGATCAGATTAGAGCTGGGCCAATTGCGGTATTAGCTGCCCATCTGAATGCACCCTAAGAGACTTACAGAAGAACACCATTACTAATTGTCCTTCAATTTATCTTCTGGCCTTAATGTAATCTCCTCCAAGTCCTTCAATTTCTTCTTGCATTAACTTTTTTGTTGATATTTTGTGTTCTTCTCTAATGGGCCTCTCTTCGGCTGTGATCACACGTGCAGTTTGGCCCAACACAGCCCTCCTCCCCTCCAGATCAAATGAGAGCAGTCAGACAGCCACATCTGTTAGGCGTTCCCCAGCCATACTTATCCCATCATAGGACAACTTGGAACCAGTTTAAAAAGGCACCTCATCACAAGTGGTGTTTTTGGTTCCCCACACAGTCATTGTGCATGGCTGGATGTCTGAATGTGGGGGATCGTGCACAGAACAGATTTGGTTTTTTTAAAAAATTGCCTATGTTCACATGTGCACATGCGTGCATATGTGAACACATGCACACTTATGCATGCACATGAATTTTGGAAACTTATTTGCAGTGCGCTCTGTGGCTGAGGCACTGCAATAATGTGGATGCTTTACCATGGGATGTCTCCAAGGGTAACCCACAGCAGGGTGTGCTGTGTGGCTGATATGTCCTGCAACACTTTTTTTAAAAAATAAAAACTTTATTACATTTTATGTTACAGTACATATCCATAAAATATAAAATGTAAATCCATAGAATACAAATCCATAACATGTACTATTAGATTCAACAAATTGCTACAAGAAGCGTGTTATATTTAACTTGTGTAACTAAACATTAAGTAGGTGAAAGGTTTGCAACATGCCATGAAACTCTCTTACATTTTGTATTAATATTGTCTGAACCTTGCTGTTGTTCTAATGCTTAACAAAGTTTTAATGAAACAGTAATAAAGAGGAGTGATCTATCCAACTATTTTGTCTGTGTTTGTTGTCAAGCTCAGCATGTGTCTCAATAAATCTAATCCATTTTAACATTGCATTCTTTCGGTCTGTTGTGTTCTCATTGTAAGCAATCCAGTCTGCAACTTTGTCAGCTATGAAATAGTCCCAAACTTTCCTGTACCGATTCAATTAGAGGCGGAACCATATTGTGCCAAGCCACCAGTGTGACTACAGCCTTTCTCTTGCAAGTGAGGCAGCTGTCTAGCCTTAGGTTCTCAAACCTCTCTATTGCATCAGAGGTTATGTTTACATGTTAATAGCTATGGCTGTCATTGGCTTAGCTTCTCTGATGTCACAAAAGGCTTTATAAACTTAGGCAAGGCAGCTGATTGCTTGAGGCAGGGACTAGAGAAACCCTGGAATCTGAATTCATGAGCCTGGAATTAAACAGGGCCAAGTAATGTATGTTCTCTATGGACACACAAACAATATATTGATACATATGGGTTGCATTCTTTCAAAACATTTTCTGTAAATGAAGAAATCTTGTTTCCTTTGTATGTAGGTAGAGTCAATAGACAAGTGAAGCTGTTTACATATAGCTGATGTGCTGACATCCATTCGATTATGAATGCCTGTCTGCAGCTAAGTTATGCAGGTCTGTCAATTTTGACTTGAATCAGTAGTAAATTAACATTCAGAGTTTTTGTGAGTAGCAGACAAAACATTGCAGTAAGAAATGTTCCAAATGGGAGTATGTTAAATGAAGGTTAATTCTCTGATATAGCAGCAAATGAGAGAAAAATTATGTTTCTGCAGTACGAACACAAGCATGGCCTGGAATATTATCGCTCAATTAGATCTGCTGCTTGAACAAACAATAAGGTCCATGTCTTGTTGAACTCCTACTTTTTGTTTTCTAATGCTTTTCTATATAGGGATTTACATATGCATTGAAGACACCACTGATAACAGGTTTTAACCACAAAGAGAACGTGGAAAATAAAATATTTGCAAGAGAAGAAGGAGGCATAATGTTGTATGAGTCATTTCAACAGGTCATGAAACTTGTACCAAACTTTATAATGGTAGGAAATTTTCCTAGGAAGTTTATTTGTATATTTATATTCTGCTTCACTCCTCAGTAGAGAGCTAAAGTGGCTTATAATATAGGAAAAATATAACAAATGCAGAATGTCCTAGGGGCAAGGGAGAGAGTGAAGCAAAGGGGATGATAAACACACTGACCCATTGGCTGAAAAAGAAACATGCCACAGCTTTTATTGGATACAGCCATAGGAGCACAGGCCCAGCACAGGGCATGGATCCAGCATCAGGCGACCTGCCTCTTGACTGATGGCACCAACCATCCCCGTCAGCCTGCCTGCTGGGGGAGCAACTTGGGATGGTGAGTCCAGGGGTCCTACATGAATGCAAGCAACTGCATGATTCTCTCACCATCTGTGGGTTAGAGCCAGACAACAGCCCCCAAACTGGGCATATTCCTGAATGGCCCCATTATGGTGGTCCCCACCATACCACAAATCTGTATCCATGACCAGGGCTTTTTTTTTGTAGAAAAAGCCCAGCCGGAACTCATTAGCATGATAGGCCACACCCAACAGCAGAAATGCATTAGCCTATTAGGCCACACCCCTGACAGCACAGCACAGTGGCATATTTGGCCACGCCCCCATGTTACCAGAAGTGTGGTCATCTAGCCACACCCACCTTTTGCTTCTTATTCTGTTTGCCTTTTTTGTTGTCAAAACCCAGGGCTTCTTTTGTAGCAGGAACTCTTTTGCATGTTAGGCCACACAGCCCTAATGTAGCCAATCCTAATGAATTTCTGCTGTGGGTGTGGCCTATTAAACTAATTAGTTCCTGCTGGGCGTGGCCAACTCAGAAGCCAGCTGGAACTCTGTTCCTGTGCGTTCCTGCCCAAAAATATCCCTGTCCATGACCAGAGGGAGATCCTCCCCCTTCCTGCTGGTGAGGTCATTTTTGCCAAGCTGGGTGATCAAGGCATTTGGAGGACCACAACACGTGATGTTGCAAGTGACGACACAAGAGCCTCCCAACACATCCCCCAGCATGCTATCCAGGAAATCATGAGCCATTCTTCCAACATCAAGGCCACCCCCTCCATCCTGATGAGCCTGTGCAGATCCCAGCCCAGTGTACAATGCTGTGGCCCAGAATCTAAACCAATCTGTGACATCTTGCTGTGACTAAAGAAAGACAGTTAGTAAACATGGCAAGTCTTGAAGGTGGAGAACTTCCAGTGACCAATGGCCTATATGTGAGTAGAGAGAAGCCCTAGTTCTACTGCCACTGTAGGAACACGCATGTGAAAGGAGGGTGCTCCGAAGTACCCAGGACTCAGGGCAGCTAGACCAGCCCTCATGATGCTAATGAACTGGAACTGGGATGTGAAGGTTGTTCAGTGCCCCACACCTTCCTCAGCCAGTCCCACCCCTGCTTCTGCTACAGAGGGCCCAAACAGGTATGAGTGTATGTGACCCAGTACTCCCCAGAAGCATGAGCAGATTCCTCATCAGAAGAGGACTTATCTGACATCCCATCACTGTCTGTCATCTCCCTGTCTCATGATTCTTTCTTTGCCTTGTGACACTGGCCATGCTTCCTATTGGATGGGGCATGCCTCGTGGGGAATCATCCTCATAACTGCTTGAACTGCTGCATCCACTGGGAGAGTGAACCCTCCAATGACTGCTCCTGGCTAAGCTGAGCTGACTCTGGATGGCTGGGTGCACGTCTGCCTGGCAGGGGCCATGGGTTTAGGTGAGGGAACAAAGTTGCTCCACACATTCTGTGAGGCATTGCAGGGCCTGTGAAATACCCTGAAGCACTTCCACACCACCTGGGATGGCTGGAGGTGGTTATCTGATCTAAGGCACCGCTGATCTGGTTGAACCAAGTGCTACCTTGCAAGGGGGCATGATAAGGTGGCACATGCTCCTTGCTTATGGGGAGGGGAGGCAGCCCACACCAGGAGCAGATACTGTGCTCCCCCCCAAAACAGCCTGAAATTTGCCCTCCCAGTGTAGCAGTTGGGAGGGCATGTGATTTGTAGCAGAGGGCGTGCATGAGAGCACGGCCCCAGGAGTGATTCAGCAGGGGGTGGGGCGTGATTCAGCAGCAGAGCAAGAAGATCAATTCTAGGCAGAAAACTGCCGCAGAAGCCAAATGCCACCACTGGGTTTCCCATGCTGCTGCTTGATGCTAGAGATTGTTACTAGAGCCCTTCTTCCTCTGTGATGGTCTTCACTCCACAAGAAGCAGGAGCCCACTGACAAAGCCAGCTCTGGCAGCAGCTTCCTTTATATGGGAGGGCGGACCAGATTGAACACTCTTGCTTCCAGGCTCCCTTGGAAGCCCTGCCCCTGCCAGCAGGGCCAGGTGCCTGATTTGCTGCCCATGCTGCAGCTGGGGCCAGTCACTGCAGCTCCCCACTGCTGCTAAGGAGCTGGAAGGGAAATCCTTCCCCTTCACTTGCTCCCCAGCCCCAAAGTCCAGGGGCCATTGCCTCTCTCTCTCCCTCAATTCCTCCCCTGTGTCCAGTGCCTTCTTTCAGTAATGTCTTTTTTCCTCTCCCCAGTACTCTTGTACCTCGAGGAAACACCACACTAAAACAAGTCCTGATCCATGCTTTTTGAACTAGGTTTGATCAGTGGGCTTGTGTGCACTGCTAACATGGACAGGATTTCCACCCCTATGAATGAAGGACTTGAATGCTGTGGCAAATTGTGCACATGGAATTTTCAGAGCTGATTTTCTGTGTTAAATTGTAGTGTAGAATCTCTCTAATTCTTTCTCAGTCTAACTTCACAAGGTGGTTGTGAGGATAAAATGGAGGTGGGGAGAATGCTGTAGGCCCCTCTTGATGAGGGAGAAAAGCAGGATATAATTGTATAAATAAAATTTTGGGGCAGCACAACAATAAATGGAATGAAGGGATCCACATGCCCTTGTTTTTACTGATATATAATAACAGTTCATGCACTAGAATCAACCAAATACCTCTTTATAACTGCAGCAATGTATTCTCATCTGCTAGATGTGAGTGAAGGAAGATGAGAGGGTGCCTTTGCACACTAGTCTTGGCAACTGAACAGGGAAAATGGCCTGGCTGGTTATCTGGTCTCTAGGATGATTGCCAGAATTTGTTTGTTTAAAAGCCAGAATTGTGTGCTGGTTGGCCAACTTCTTTTGAAGACAAGATAGGAATGTTATTTTCACTCGGTGCACTTGCCTGAACAATGTAAACCATAGAACTGCATGAAGGCTCCAGGTTGTTGGAGTCCCCTACATCTCACTGTTTCAAATGCTGTTGTCTGAGAGTCTGAGTGTGCAGTGATGCCCCTTTAGCTGCTCCCCTCCCACAGGCTTTGACAGCCAAGACAGGTAGAATGGGTAGTGACTAGTCTTGGGGGTGGAGCTATTATTCTTGCACATTCTCCTTCACACTTTGTTCTAGAACTCCAAACAGAGGCTTTCTCAGCACCAGCCACAGGAGTGAATAGGAAGCTTTTGGTGTAAGTTCTGTTTTGCTCAGAGTCTGCTCCTCCTCCTTCTGGCCTGTTCCTGGCTCCATCCCCTTTCTCCACATAGGAAACAGTGTTCTATTTAAAAAAAAAAAAAACAGTTGGCAATTCTGCTTTGCATAAAGTATAGGCAAGTATGGCATTGTGAGTGAAGGAGGAGGAGGAAAATGATTTTAGGAGGGGAGCTGGTGGTACAGGTGAGATGGAGAAGGACATTGTAACTATTGTATGTCCTTCACAAATGGAAACAAGATGTCAGAACCTAGATGCAAACCAAGTCAGAGTTGAAAGTCAGAATCAAGATCCAGTCCAGAAGGTCAGTTACCAGAGAGCAGAGTCCAGCTCAGAGCATGGTCTAGAAAGCAAGGTCTATCAGTCCAAGGTCATATACAAGAGCCAGCTGGTCTGAAGGTCACTGGAGTGGGGCAGAGTCCACCAGATGGTGACTTGTTGCTTCCATATAGAGCAGTCTCCCTTGTCTGGTTTTTACAGGAATCTGCTGCAAGGTCTTACTTGCAGCCAACTGCTTGGGAGTAATCCTGCAGATACTCATCATCATCAAGCAGCTGGCATAAGGCCAGGAGTTCTTCTCTCCTGGAGCTCCATTCTAATCCTTCATCTCTGGTGCTCAAAGGGTGTGGATGAAACTGGAGGGCTGGTAACGACCACCTGGGTTTCATCTATTAGAACAGGGCTGGAAGGTGCTGGTGACTCTGCATCACCTGGGAACTCTGACAAGCCTGAAGTTCATCTTCTTGCTTGCTGGCTTCTGACACTTCAGACCTGTCTACACAGGACTCCTCTTCTCCTGAGGAGTCCTGCTCTTCTAATTGACCCACAATACAAGGACACTTGGAATTGGTGTAGAATGTGGCAGTGAACCACTTGGAATGTATAACACCAATGCTACATCAACTGCCTTGGTTGACTATCTGCTCCTGGGCCCCATTCAAAGTACTGATTATTGCCTTTAAAGCTCTCATGGCTAGAGCCCTCATACCCCCCCAAACTGCATCTTCCTGTATACTCCTGTGCACCAGTTATTATGTTCAGAAAGCCTTCTCCTTGTGGTGTCCTGACCTTCAATTGTCTATTTGGCAACTGTTTTGTCATGAGCATTTTCTGTGGTAAGTCCATTCCTTGTGAATTACCTATCAGAGTGGGTGCAGCAGGTCCCTCCACTCAATTCATTCAGAATGGCCTGTAAGACTGTTTTGTTCTAGCGAGCCTTTGGGGATGAGTTAACTATTCTGAGCTGTGTTTTTGACTGTATCTTTAATTGTGTACTGGTTTTAACTGGCTGTTTATGATGTTCATGTCCTTCCAGCTTTTATGATCTGTTAACTCCTCTGAGTTTCTAGAGATTAGGTGGGGTATACTTTAAATAAATAACTTCAGAGAGTAGCTGTGTTGATTTGCAGTAGAACAGCTCAACTTGAGTCCAGTAGCACCTGGTCTATGGGGTTGCGAACAGTCGGACTCGACTGTGAGACTGAACAACAACAAAAATCACCTTAGAGACCAATGAGATTTTCAGGGTATAAGCTTTGATTCTCAACAGTTTATACCCTGAAAATCTTGTTGGTCTCTAAGGTGCTACTGGACTCAGATCTAGCTGTTTTAAATAAATGAATAATAAACAAATAATATACAAGTATTCAGCTAAGAGTTCTTTGACAGCTACAGTGAGTTACAACTGAAATCATTCCTAACATGCTGTTCTGATAGCAGCAGCTATGAAAGCTCTCCACTCTCCCTCATTGCTGTCATAAGCTGGAAAGAAAAGGTAATGGATAAGCAGCAGCCTGATGATGATTTAGTAATCTCTGTAGCAGGGGCTATAAGTTGTGTCCTCTTTGACTAGTGAACTATTTCAGGGGTAATTCAAGTCTTTCTTTTTGTAGCTGTGTGCCTAGGCTTGGATAGTTACACATTCCTTGACTGCAGGATCTGGGCACATGTGGCCAAAAGGATACATTACCAAGCAACATGTTAAAACAAAATAGAGACCATTTCTAAAAACAAGTCTATATCTGGATAAATTTGGTGATGAAAAAATACAATGAAGTTTAGTGAGTGACTCAGCTTAAATGGTTGATTTGAGAATTAAAAATAGACCCAAACTTCAGAAGTTAGTCCTGTTGAAACCAATGAAACCAGTACCTGTGTATTTTGTTCAAGGAATGTACACTGTCCTTTCCTGATTTAAAAATTATGAAAGTCTGAAACAACAGGCCTGTCAGGCTTTCCCACTGGTGGCTCAGAGCCTAGGACTGGCACACCCTCCGGCCTCCTTTCTGGTGTTGGGCATGAATGACCCTCCCAAGCACGAGAGGAGGGGGGTTCAGCTTCACCCCTGCCCCCCCCCACTGCTCTTTTCTCCCTGTGAGCTTCTGGAGAGGTTTGGCTCTTCCTCACAGGCCCACTGTTAGGCAGCTTTTTAAAAGGTGGCCTGGAGGCAAGTGTCAAAGCCACCTTGTTCCACAAGAAGGCTTTGGCGTGAAGGTCAAGAGCAAAACACAAAAACTTGGGGGGGGGTAAATCCTCAATGACCAGGGTAATGAGCCACCACCAGCCCCCCGTTGACCCTTAGCTGAGAGACTGAAGGACCCAGTATTTAGCCCTACCAGGTATTAATTGAAAAGTCAGCCTTGCAAGGCTGACTTGCAAGTTCAGTTCCACAAACAATTACTTGATAGCTGAAGCCAAAATAGGCCATGGTACTGGGTTTAGATTGAACTCTCCAAACCCAAATAATATCACAGGAGTATAATTAATAAGATTTATTAAAAGAAGAGTGTAAAAGTATGCAAATACAGAAACAGCACAAAGCAGGGAAGAAAATAATAAAATTAGTAACATCCTAGAATACTTATTCAGGCTTTATTTCTCTGACTTAGATGTTACTTGGTAAGACTGAAGTTACAGAGTCCAGACAGAACTCCCAAGTCCCAAATCCTAGAAGCAGCTGTTCTGGCTGCACAAGGCTAACCTATGGTCAAAAATTGGTAAGAAGGAGAACAGGCCCGAAAGAAGGTTCAAACAAGAATGAATGATCTTTCTTGATGCCAGACTGCCCACAGTTGGTCTGATCCTGTTCCATCAATCAGGTATGCTGCTCAGACATGTGACGGCATAGCTTTGCAGCTAACGTGTACTCATAGTCAAACAACTTACCCATGCCCAGGGTTCCTTGTGCTCATGAGACAGAATGTGAGCATGAAACTCCCTCTGGTTTTCTGGCCTTGAAACTCCCAGGCCCAGGATCTCTCTTGCACCTGTGCCTGTCTCCATCTCATCCCTCATCTCTTTCTGGAAACTGCAAGTCAGCATGATGTTAGCTTCCCAGAGAGGACCCTTCAGTAACTATCTGGCCCAAATGTCTGAACCAAAATTTGAAAGGTCAAGAAACAGCTAAACAAGGGAAGATTCTTAGTAGGGCTGGCCCCAGGCTAGGGATGCCAGCATTCAGGTGAGACCTGGGGATCCCCTGGAATTACAGCACATCTCCAGACTACAGAGATCAGTCCCCCTGAAGAAAATGGATACTTTGGAGAGTGGACTCTATAGCATTGTACTTCACTGAGGGCCCTATCCTCCCCAGGCTTCATCCCCAAATCTCTAGGAGATTCCCAACCTGGATTTGGCAGGCCTACCTCCCCCATCCCCTTCCGATGCCCAGAGTGGAACTGGCAACCCTATGTCAGGTTCAAAAGCAAGTAGATCCAAGCATTCTTAGGAGTATGAAGGGCTTTATTGGAATACAGTGCTAAACCCACAGTGTAAAGGCTATTGTCAGGAATGGCGGGACAAGCTGCTCAAGCATGGTTATAGTGTGATGCAAAAGGCAACTAGCAAATGATCTGCAAGTGCGCACGTGGGAAACTCCTGGCGGGAGAGTTACTTAATGGGCGGGAGACGACTCCCTCCTCCCCTCGGCTTCACAGGAATGGAAAATTCTCATAGACTTAAGAATAGCCCAAAGCCTGCATTCAAGGCCACCGTGATAACACCGAGCAGCAGAGAAGAAGCTCCCACGTTACAGCTAGCATACCTATGCAAGCGCAGAAGCAGGGACGAGATAGGGAACATAGAACAATGGACACAGTGTGAAACATTAAACAACCATTACTGACACCCTACCCCAGGCTCTGCCAATCCCAGTGGTCATGCAGGAAGGATGACACCCAGTGCCAATGTCTCTTTGCCCAAGGCATCTGAGCCTTTTGTCCCATCCTCCTTCCTGTTTGCCTCAAAAGGGCATGTGCTTGGCACATGGGAGCTCTATCTACTCCCTCCCCACACGACTGACTGGCCTGGCCCTTCTACCCTCAGGTGTGGCTGCTGCAGTAGCTTCTATCTTCTTCCTGGGCTGCCTGGAGGATTCTCTTCCTTCACAGGCTTCTGGGTCACTATCCTGTGGCGCTTGACAGAATTGCTAGGGTTGCCATCCCCCTAATGGGGGTGGGGGTTTACCCAGTTTCAGGGTCTCCAATCCACTACTGCTCTCGAGCAGCCCCATCTGTGCTGACATGCCAACATAATGACATCACCTGGAGGTGACATCATCTCACAGGGCACATTGTGGGGGGATGCTCTAGCATCTGAGAAAAAACTCTATGGTAATGATAGATTAGTTTATCAAATGCTAGAACGTCCCCTCACAACATGCCCTGAGCAATGATGTCACCTTTGAGTGATGTCATCATGGTGCACGCGCTTTGTGCATGTGCTAAAGACTCCAAGAAGAAGAAGTGAGCCCCCCCCCGCTGGAACAAAGTAGGGACTTGGCAACCCTAGGAATTGCTCTGCTGCTGCCAATGGCTCAGTGTCATTGTCTGCCCCACTTTTGATGGGACTCAGCTGACCTTTGCGGATTCCTTTAAGAGCCTAGTGGGTCATATTAGAACCAACACTATTGCTGAAGGAGCAAGTTAATAGAGCTGCAAAAAAAAAAATCTTTCCTCCACCTCCATGTAGTATGAGAGACGTCCTCTCCCCGCCTTGATACAGCTGATTTGGCTAGTTGGATCCACAACACAGGTCACTATTATGCTTATAAACAGAAGGATAATGGAGACAGTAAGGACTAGCTCAAAGCCATTAGCAGAATCCTTGGCCAAATCAGGATTTGTATAACCCTTACAGTTAATAAGTAGAATTATATCCTCCTTATTGCATCAGCCTCAGGGGACTCAGAAGAGTGTTGTTATGCTTAGAATGACAAAGCCATTTAGTGGGGCACTTTAGAAGCATGGAATATAGGAAAAGACAACAAATATTGCATTATTTCCCCTCTTAGTAATATGGGTAGCAAAAGCCATCTTTCAAAAATGGTCTTTGCCACACTTACTTCCTCCATGTTTCTAGAATTATCCAAAGCTTCTGCAAAGGCAGGAAAAAGACCTTTTGAGAAGGAGGCCTAAAATGTAAAAATCTGTACTTCCTTTTTTCCTTCATAAAGCTTTCAGCTTAAGGAGGGGTAAAACCCCCAAGCAGGCTGTTTATTTGTTAACATTCCAATCTGCCAATATGTGCAGCAGAAGAAAATCAAGCTTCTGACAGGTGCAGACAGTGGGCTCTGAAGCAAACTCATGATTCTCTTGGGTGTTTCTAAGGTTTTCTGCCAGACTCAAAATAAATTTCTATCTTAATGTCCAAGAAAATAAACAAGGTGCTTTAGTTGCCAAAGCTTGGGGTGAATTTTTTTAATTCAAATTTTTAAACTCATGCTATTTTTAAGAAAATCATCCCGATCAAACAGTGACTATCACTATTTAGTAAAGATTTATTTTATAGATACTTGCCATTAGATTTATTTTTTCTTAAACTCTTGGTCTACCCTGTAATCTTTTACCTGTGTCTCACTGAGTGTGCTTTTTCACAAATTTATTTCACAAGCTTGAAACAAATTACACACCCAAATTCTCCTCCAAATCTTTCTCTATCTTGATGTTAAATATTCTTCAAATATTTCCAGAGTATTTGATAGCAGTATTTGATATTTGATGATAATTGTTTTTAGTATATGACAGTTGGCTTTGCCTGTTTTGTTTTCTATATCTGACAGTATTTTATTGGAGACATATAACATCTGTATGAAGCCACTGGAAGAAGCTGTCCAGAGATTTGGAGTGAGATATCATCAGCATGTAGATGAAACCCCAATGTGCTCCTTAGGTGAATACTAGAGACAGGGTCTTTTCTGTTATGGCACCAAGACTTTGGAGCCCCTTCTCCACAGAGGATTGGCCTGGTGCCAAATGCTGGACCTTTGAGGTGCTGGGCAAAGATGTTTTCATTTTCATAAAGCTTGTTATTATTACCTATATGGAATTTTGGTTGATTTCTCTTATTCCCAAGCCCTAGCTTTTTGTTCTTTCTATGAAGATATGAGACACCAATATAAGGGTTAAACTAGGTTTTATTAAATGACTGATCTGCATCTCCAAAATGTCACTTTAAGAGTGGGTTGCAGCTCATATGAAGCCCACATGTTACCGGCATTTCTGAGGATCTCCACCATGGCTCCAAACTTGGCCAATGTTACCACTGGCTTCTTTTATCCTAGCCTGAACATTAACTTTGCTGAGAGGAATTAAGCCTCGTCCCCTCCTTGCCATTCAAGGAGCAAACTGTTTTGTTGATGCTGCTTAGCATCAGGGAGTCTCCTCCTTAACCCAGCTGGCCACTCAAGATAGTGGTAGGTTGTCTTGATAATGGCCCTATATGCCTCAGAGTGCTCGCCAACTGGTGCACTATTCTTGACATCTGCAGCTATGGCTTAAGCCATTCACATAGTCAAGGGCAGTTTATATCACCACAGCTGAGGAGCAACATAAAGGAGGCAAAAAGGATACATTTTCAAAGCCAATTTGATGGAGATTCCAAAAATTCCTGCTCAGCCTCCAGTGGCAACCAGCTAATTTCACACTGTTCATAACAAGAGGGAGGATGGATCAATAGCAAGCACTAATGGCTGCGTGGAGAAGGTGGAGCATGTTAAGGGGAGGAGCTTGACTTCAGGTCAGGATGTAGGGGGAAATGAGTGGGAATGTCTCAAAAGTTTTCTCCTACCACCAGTTGTCAGCTTCATTAGTCAAGCAGGTGTCCACAGCTACACCTATGCATTTGTTCAGGACCCTGGAGAGAGCTTTGGGGAGGAAAGGGAAAGTCCACTGCTACCTGAGACTGAAGATTAACCTTTTCCTTGCTTCCCTACAGAAGCTACTGTGGGGTCTGCAGGGCATGCACAGAGAGCTCTAAAACAAAAGGTAGTAATCATTTCTTTCAAGCAGAAATAAAGAAGCGTATTTGCTTCAGAAAGAAAAAAAAGTGGGAATTGTGAAGGGAACACTGAAGCCAGCTGGACAAGAGCTGTGGCTTAGCATCTCCCCCTGCTTAGGCTTGTCCAAAAACATAAGCCTTTGGTGTGACCTTGATTCTTACCCCGTGGCTCGTATCCTGCAATCATGTGTGGCTTGTGCTGACAGAACCAGCATCAAGTTTATTTCCCATCATCTGCTGGAACAGTGTCCTAAGTGCCTAGTTGTATATCTCTGTTTACGATCAGGAATAAAACAAAGGACAATGGATTTGGGCTTTCCTTTAATAGATTATTTGAAACCCACTGGGTGTTTTTTTTTAAAAAATTCAGTGGGTTCTTCCCCTCACCTGGACATGTGAGGCATTTCAGGGACCAATCTAAAGGTATGGGAGAAACCTCTCATACATTGTTATGTCAGATAAGTGGTATATAAATATTTTAAATGAATAAATAAATTCTCCTTGATGAGTAGGCTTTTGGAATTGTCAGATTTGGGGCATCTGTGTCAATCTTTCTTCAATATTTGCTTCCCTGTAGAACTTTCCTGCCAGCCAGCAGTACCCTGGAGATTTGGCAACATAGACAGAGAGAAAACGAGGATGGGAGGGGGCGATTAACCTGTCACAACAGCTTTAAACCTCTCTGTCATGGCTCTGTCAATAGTGTCCCATGTCACATTTGGAAGAAAGGAGTGAGTGCAGTGGCATCCTTGGCTCAAGCAGACACACAATTTAATTTATCTGGTGTTGCTGGATTCTTTTTTATTGCAGCCAAAGAAAACAACAGTTCATGGACTGCTACACTGTATATATTTTACTCAGGAGTAAATAAAGTCACATATTTTTACAAACATGTATTTTAACATGGTTATCTAAATTTGAAGAGAGAGACCCGGGTATGTTATAAACTTACCCTTGAAGCTCATTAAACTATCTATCCCACTGGTTCTGGTATATTCCAACTGGCTTCTGAACAGGTTCCCACTGTTATGGACTGTCTCCTCAAGTACAGGAGCTGGCAATTTATTCTATATGTTAGTGCACATGAATACTCCATTTATAATTCAAAAAACAGGAGAGAAAGAGAGGTCTGTTCTGGGACTTCATGTGCAGCACCTGACAGATTGCTACCTGACATAGCTGAGGGAAATGAATACCAACCAGGGTCCTTCGTCGCGGGACTATATATGAATGTGTTGCCTTAATGTGCTGCTTTAATGTGAATGAAAGATTGTCCACAAACTAGATAATTTTGCAAGTCTAGTATAAACAATTCTTTTTCTGTAAGAATAATTGGGAGAGTAAGTTTTACTCCTGAGTAAAATATATACAGTGTAACAGTCCATGAACTTTTTTTTTGTTACAATTTATAAATCACTGCATTTCCATTGTTTGTTACTTATCATCTATAATATGGATTGTTTTTTATAGCTGCTGATTTGTGATGTAAAACCTTTTAATGCTTTTATCTGTTTTTAGGGTTTTTATTGTTTAGATTAGGTTGCTTTGATGTTAAATTGCTTTCCATATGTTTTCCAAAGAAAAGCAAAGTATTAATATTTTAAACAGGATAACAGTGTGTAGTTTTTAAGCAAATTTGATAGCTGCCCTGAAATGGTGTTCCACAGTTGTTGGCCGCTGGCATTCAGAGGTGCCTAGCATGCGATAATGTTTGACAGCTGATATAAAATGGTATTCAGAAGCTGTAGTTGTTGACAGTTGGTAGCTTTTGAGGTTTTCTATTTGATTCCTGCCCAAATCAAAAAGAAACTAGAGACAGCAACAAAACTAAAACACTCCCAGTTTCAATTTTTGATGTAAAATTTCAACTTTCTAAAAAAATTGGCTCGTTTCTTCAATTTATTCAAAGTACCAAGAATGATTTTTTTAAAAAAACAAAAAGCCAGGAGATTATTGCGTCACAAAATATCATCAACCTAAATGACAGGGCAGTGTGGGTTTTCTTCCTTCTGAGGAAGAACCCTCAAGCGCAGCATCACAGAGTCAAGTGCAAATGTAGTAAGAACACTTAATTTGCACTGGAGAAGCCTATAAATATGCAGCTGTTTAAAAGGTCCATAAATTTTTTTTGGTGTGATCCACCTAAAGTTTTAAATTCTATCTCTCTGAAGAGGAGATTAAGCACCTCCTTAAATCTTTCTCATTAAAATCACTGTGATGTTTGATTTGGGGTATTTTTGCAGCTTTCTTTGCTGCAAAGTTAAGGATTTATAGTCACAATGACTTTTCAGTGGGACTTTTCACAAGCCTCATCTTTTCTTGAAATCAATGGTTTAACTAGGGCTGGTTTTGTCTGCTACATATGATGCTTGAGGCATCTAGTTGCTAAAGATAAGATCTCATTAAGACACTGAGTGGGGAAATTTCCTCCAGCCTAAGGAACCTTCTGAACTTAAGTGGCTCTTCCATAGGAGGAAGGAAGAACTTGGAGGAACTTAAGTCAGAGGAAAGTTCTTTAGGCTGGAGGAAAGCTTCACACTTTTCTCAGTGGCAGGATACAGGCCATCGCATCTGGTTACCCCCCTCCCCATTCTGAAACCATCCCTTGATTAAATACTCATGTATCCCCTAAGGAATAGACTTGTGAATGTGTTGCGGTGAAACATGTTTCTTTGGAATTCAGTCCTGCAAAAGTAACTGGACCTTTTTTCAGAGACAGAAACTAAAGATTGAACTAGTCGTGTCACATTAATGTGCTTCTGTTGGGAAAAAGCACTCTGAACAGGATCAAACCAAATTTAGCACTTATCAATGAAAAGTGAATGTGCCAATTGAGGCTTGATGCTGCTCTGAGACTGAAGCATTACATAAGTTTTCCATTGAAATTAATGGGATTTGAAAGTACTTCAGTTTAGCAGCTGGATCATGCCTTCAGAGTGTTTTGTTTTCCTTCTCCCATGGAGGAACCATTCAATATGGGTCAAATATATTATCTTTTCCTTGCCTGTCCTTAAGTGGAATGATTCAGGATGCCTTCTGCTTATCTGCAGCTGAACATCTGCCCTTTGTGGCAAGTTGTGCAATCCACAATTCTTGTAAAATGCAGCTTAAAATAGGTATTCCTGATTCCATCACAAAGTCTCATAAATTAAATTGAAATCAGTCACATTTATGACTGGCTGTTAAAAAGCTGTAAGTGTTATGAATTTATGACGCTGCGCTCACATTCAGCTGTTCGCTGCTTCTGCTCTCTCTTTCTCTCCCTTTTTCTTTTCTCTCTTATGTGGAATAAAACGCATATTTGTGGGTGAGATCATTATAAATTCTTTTATGTACCACAAGTTCAATTTCAAAGGTTTTCAGGCATGGAATACTGTGCCTGTGAGATACCAACTACATTTTGTTGTTTATTGCTTCTGAGAACTGTGTTTTGCAAATAATACATACTTGCATACATCTTGTAGGTTTACAGTTTTGAGCTTTGAAAAGTTGTTAAAATATGGGTGGCATCATTGTTGGTGGGAGAAGGAAGGAAAAAAGGTTACATTGATGCCATTCTATGACTTCTATTCTATGCATCAAAAACATCTTCGTAAGAGACATCTCCTGTCCATTTTACACAGGATGACAGATTAAAATAGAACACATTCCTTCAGAACAAATTTTGAGTCCAGGGGCACCTTGAAGACCAACAACATTTTAATCAAGGTATAAGTTTTTGTGTGCATGCTCACTTCTTCAGATACAATGAAATGGAAATTACCAGTCCATACATGTAGATATTTAAATTAATTAAACCCAAACAAATGGTGACCATAAAAACTAAGACTGCTATTCCTGTTTAGTCTTTGAATCTGTTAAATATTTTTATTACGCTGTATGCTGATTTACTGCTCACCCTCTACCTATATTTTGGACTGGTAATTTCCATTTCATTGTATCTGAAGAAGTGTACGTGCTCACAAAAGATAACACCTTGAATAAAACTGTTGGTCTTAAACTGCCACTGGACTCAAATTTTGTTCTGCTGCTTCAGACCAACATGGCTACCCACCTGAATCTACATTCCTTCAGAGACACTGCACTCCCAACACCGTTTTATACCCAAGGTTCACATCTTCACTTTGCCATGGAGTTACCTGGCCTAGTCATTCCCTCACTCAGCTGAAGTACCTAACTGGGCTGTTGTGGTGAGGATAAAGTGAAAGAGAGGAGAATGATGTGATAAGCCACCTTGGGACACTATTGGAGAAAAGCGGAGTATAAGTATTTAAATAAATAAATAATCAGTATTGAGACGTTTCAGCCAGTTGTCAGCATATCTATCTATCTATCTATCTATCTATCTATCTATCTATCTATCTATCTATCTATCTATCATCTATCTATCTATCTATCTATCTATCTATCTATCTATCTATCTATCTATCTATCTATCTATCTATCTATCTATCTATCTATCCTTATAATAATTATCTTTTGGTTTTGTAAGATTCCATGTGCTCCCATTGGCTGTAAAATGCCCTCCCTCAGCCACTGGCCCATCAGCCACCACTCAAGAGTACTCACATGCCATTGGCCGGGTGCTGGGTCTGCTCCTCTTCCCCACCCACTCCCCCTTCAGACAGATTTGCATGTCACATTTACTGGCAGACAGCTCTCTCTCCTGAGGAAGACAGTTCTCTTGACTCCTGTGACTCTCAGAGTTGGCACCTGTACTTTCTCCTCTGTCAGTAAAAGGCCCTTTCCACATCTATGTTGGCCTTTGGGAGAAAACTCATTGGGCCCAGTCCTGATCAGGTTGCCAACTCCAGGTGGGCAATTCCTGGAGATTTGAGGGATGGAGCCTGGAGAGGGTGAGGTTTGAAGAGGGGTGGCACCTCAGACAGGTACAATGCCATAGACTCCACCCTCCAATCCAGCCATTCCCTGATGGGGAACCATCGTTGCCAATCTCCAGATGGGGGCTGGAGATCACTCAAAATTACAACTGCTCTCTAGGAGGGAGGGGGGAGCAGATGGAAAATTAAAGGTAGGTTGATGGTTGGCTGGGAGGGAGATAGGGTTGTCAACTTCCAAGTTGGGAAATTCCTGGAGATTTGAGGGGTCAAACCTGGAGAGGGTGAGTGTTGAGGAGGGGTGGGACCTCAGACAGGTACAATGCCATAGACTCCACCCTCCAAACCAGCCACTCCCTCCTGGGGAACCACTGTTACCAATCTTGAGGGTGAGCTGGAGATCACTCAAAATTACTACTGCTCTTCAGGTAGCAAAGATCAGTTCCTCTGGAGAAAATGGTGGACTCTGTCATTATACTCTGCTGAGATTGCCACAGCAAATTGTCACTGAGTGCCCAAAGCTGGGGCATTCTCCCAGAGCCTCTTTCTAGAGCCCGTTGTATTTATTTCCACAACGGGCCTTATTCCTAGTTTATATATATATATATATATATATATATATATATTCTTGATCAACAATGAACTACTTGATACACATTGGCTGAGCTGTTATTACTTCATAGGATGTTCACAGATATTCCAATTACTTTCCAATGTATGCATGTTATAGTTTCTCTATTTTAATATCTGACTTACATGTAGAAATGTACCAGGTGATACTTTCAAAATCATATTATCTCTGTGCCAGGAAAAGATTACTTGGAGGAAGTTCCTCTTAAAGATGGTGATACCCTTTCAGGATCTGAAGCAGGAAAACCTGACTGTTTTAAGGGACACCAGGGTGTTGGTGGGAAATTGACCAAATCTGCAGTACAGGGAGGTAAGGATGGTTCAAACTCTAGACTGCCTCTATAATGGATTACCACTTTATGAGGGAGTAGCAGAATGAGGCTTCATACCCACTGTCTCCACAGTGGAAGGAATTTTGTTTTCCGAGTGGGTCTTCCATATTAGTGTTATGGAAGGCTTTATTAGAAGCATAATGTACCTGAACCATGTAATGGAAAAGAAACAGTCTTTTTTTGTGTAGGCTGTCTTGAGAAACTTTGACCAGTCACAAGAACCTTGATATAATCATAAACTTACTGCTACCTGCTTCCTGCCTGCTTCATCCATTGATCTGTTTTCCTTCTCTCTCTGACTGAGAACACATGACATTGGGTTTCTGAGCATATAGCCCCTGAGGTGATTTAGTTTCAAAAACAGCCACCATGGGAACATGGGCCAGAGTCATGGTTCTGGGGAAAGGGTGGAGTAAGGGGTTAATGCTATGCCCTTGCATCATTTTTCCAACTGAAACTAGCCTCTTAGCTATTTTAATTCCCTGTTGTTTTTTTAAAAAACCCAGGCACAATGCAGGTATATGTTTTTTGCTACTGGGACTTAAAGCTGCCTTCTGGGTGGCAGGAGTGTCAGTGCTGATAGAGGAAATGTCAGAGAGTTAACCTTCTTTTCCCCAGAATTGATCCATCTTTCCCCTAGTTCCTTTTTGTACATAAACTAAGCATTGGAGGATGCTCACTGTCATGCATAGATTGGCCCTGAGTCTATTCTGTATTGTTCCTCACTGCTTCAAAGGTCACAATTGTAACCTCACCTTCAAAATGTCTAATTACACAGTTGCCTGCACAATAGTAGATATATAGAAAAAGTGGAAGAAACCTCTGCAGATTATTTATCTGTTTTTCCCCCTCCCAAAATGGGGATCTGCTGCAGAAAATCAAAATATCGACAAGGGAAATATTGAGCTCTTGTTCTTAAAAAGCCTCATGAGTATTTGAAAGGTTTCTCACTTCACAGATGCCACATCAAGTACAACACGAAGGAAAAACAAGACAAGAGACGTGTGCAAAGAACATTGCACACTGTAAGCTCAGAAGAAAGTGAGTGTGTCTGTCTAAGGAAAAGATGGAGAGATAAAAAAGCATGTTCTCTGTGTTTTGGACATCTGTGGGAATTTATTCCTAATCTCTGTGTTCGAGATGACCTTCAACGGTCACCAGATGTCTCTCCTACTGTAAGCAGCCATGTCAAAAATACTTAAAATAGCTGCTGCCTTCCCTCTAATGCATAATCTAAGCATTTGTATGAGTGGCTTTTGTGTGCATGTCATTCTGCTCTCGCTTTATCTTAGCAATACAGTCAAGTTTATAAACCAAGTATTTTGTGTCACTGCTGACTGTTCCTAAAAATACTTCATTGTTAAAAAATTGAAAGCCCAGCAAAGGAAATGTGTACGAAATGGGAAGATAGATTTGACTGTATATATGTGGTGATATCAATTGAAATGTGGGCATATTTGACCAGGAAATAAATAATTTCATAAATAATTCTCATAGGTATGCTAGGATTCAGCATGGCTCTTGATATCTTCTGCTAGTCATTCATTTGATTACCTTTAAGTTACGATCACTGATCGGCTTCCTAAAATAGTTTTTTCCCCAGCATGCCCTCTATTTTGAAACATCAGGTTACAGCTAGAGCATCACAGAGACAGACAAGGAAGTACAAAGGCAGTGCTCTTCTCTTAAATGTTGTTGTCTTTGCCCAGCTGCAAAATGAAAAAGGCTGAAATTATCAAAAATAATTCAGCTCCTTGAAGCCTATGGCAATGGCTAACAAAAACAAAATTTAAATCTAAAGCCAAGCTTAGAAAAATACTAATCTAGGTATACACACATATAGAATTGTAAATATCTGTCTACTGTAACCTTGGAAATGATTCCAAGGCATGTTTAAATTCTTGTGAGCTAAAGAGAAACAATGAGACCAGCACAGAGTGAGGAGTCCCATAGAATATGTCTGTTTCAAATGGAATAAATTAGCAGTGAGTGTTCTGGTTAATATTTACTCTGAATTGTGGCCAGTACAGCTGGGATTCTCAGAGCTGTTTGATCTGCACTTTCAAGCTCTGATGATCCTTCTAAATTGAAGTTAACAGGCACAAGATAGAAGTACCATAAATTTCAAGAGCTTATTATAAAACTGCATATACAATTTAATCTACCCTTATATCTTTTTTTTTTTTTACTGTTTATGAAATCTTCTGGAGTGAAAATCTGAAGAGCAGAGAGGCCTGGGGAACGGAAATGTTTTTGTACATGGATTGCCATGAAACAACGTTTGGCCTGATATTTGAGCCATGTCCATTCCTGTGGCTATTATTACTGCTTGAGGCTTCTGAACATTTTCCAGTGCATGTTGGTGGACATCACAATTGTTTCTAGAAACCATGTGGCAAGAGGATACTTTGGGACAATAACTTTGGCCATTACTGTACAAGTGTTAGCTTGGTTCAGCATTAACTGTGCAATGAGTAGTTCCTTGACAGTGCAGTGTCTTCTAACTATAGCTAAGGTGATGGAAACCAGTATGTTTAGAGAACAGATTACACTTGATTCAAATCCATGAGTTACCTTGGGGCCAGTGTTCCCTCTAAGCTGAGTTAGTGCGAGCTAGCTCACAGTTTTTAGCCTCCGGCTCACACATTTTTGTCTTAGCTCAGGAAGGATGGCCCCAGGGCAAACTAATTTATGCAGTAGCCAAATCACTTGCTCACAACTTTAATGCCAGTAGCTCACAAACTAGAGTTTTGCTCACAAGACTCCACAGCTTAGAGGGAGCATTGCTTGGGGCAGTCCTCCTGTCTGTTCATCTATCGCACAGGGTTGTTATGAGGATAAAATGGAGGAGGGGAAAACCATGTACACTGCCTTGAGCTCTTTGGAGGAAAGGCGGAATATGAATGTAAGAAACAGATAAATAAACCTCCCCCTCTCTGCTAACTAGATCATATTTTGTTGCTGAGAACATTTCAACTGCCCATCACTTTTTCTATAAAAAGCACCTGTCACCTTCACCAGTGCTGCCTGCTGCTGTTATGGGAGAGGAAAGGTCATTCCCCCTTAGTTAGAATTGTCTTGCTTCCCGACCCTTTCCCCTGTTGGAACTCCTGTACCATTTGCTGATTTGGGAGAGAGAAGCAATTTGTTTTTTTCACCATCAAAAACAGTGTGTAGTAAGTCATAGCCCAATCCTTATTTCAGTTCTTTAAAAAATAATCTTGCAACTAACAAGCCTTTCCCCCTCTTCAGCATCCCAGTACAATTTCAAGGTAACTCCATTTTGGAGCATTTTTGCCCTGAAACTATGATGATGCCTACCAGATTTTCAACAGCAGAGGAAAGGCATTGTATAACAGGCAGATTATGTACTAAATTTAGTAATGATGGAGTAGTGGCCAGGTGAAAGACAGAGGTTTAGTGGTACACCATCATCACTATATCTGCAAACCAGGCAAAGTAACAGACTATTTCAGATCACACTGGAAAGGATCATGATATAAGCAATATAGAATTTAAAAACAAACAACCCCCAACCTACAATCCATTACTTAGAAAACTACCCCTGCCTTTAAGAATAATAGGATTCAAGGAAATAAAAGATGCTTGTACCATATCTAGTTATCTAACTTTTCAGATTTTTAGCTATTTCAGATGAATCACCTTGCTGTCTGTGTTTAAAAAATAGTTTATGTCTACATACTATATAGACTGCCCATGATATAAGCTTTATTGTACCACTTCACTTAAAAAATAGTCAGGGTTGGTGCATGAACCTGAAAATCCATCATCAAATCAATAGCTTAGGTGCAGGAAACTGGAAATAGCAAGAGATGAATTCACATGCTTTCAAGATGAGAGACCTAACTGGAAAGGTCTGGTTTGAAGTCTTCTCTGCTCCCTTGATATGTACCATTCTGTCTTACCTGATTGGGTTCCAAAGGGCTAACTTGGTGTCAGTTGGTAGTCAGATGGATAGGGTTACCAGCTCTGGGTTGTGAAATACCTGAATTTTGAGGGTGAAACCTGAGGAGGGTAGGGTTAGGAAAGGGGAAGGATTTCAGTGGAGTATAATATCATAGCATCTACCTTCCAAAGTGGCCCTTTTCTCCAGATGAATTGATCTCTGCCACCTGGAGAGCAGTTGTAATCCTAAGAGATCTCCAGCCTGATATGGATGCCAGCCTCCAGGTGGGACCTGGGGATCCCCCAGAATTACAGCTCATCTCCAATCTACAGAGATCAGTTCCCCTGGAGAAAATAGATGCTTTGTAAGGTGGACTCTATGGCATTGTACACCACTGAAATCCTTTTCCTCCCCTGGTTCCACCCCCAAATCTTCAGGAGTCTTCCAACCTGGATCTGGCAACCCTACCCTCTCATCACCCGCTGGTGGCCAAGGGTGACTTGACAACCATATCCAGCCACCAGCTGTAACTTGGCAGCCCTAAGATGAGAGACTTGGCCATTAGACAGCATATCTTGAAGGAAGGCAAGCTGATTAGCAAGAAGATCTTGCATTTACTGATGGGAAGAAGGAACAATGCTATCTAGCTCTGAATTGCAAAGCCTTCCAAACTCACTTGGGAACTGATCCAAGGTCTGTCTCCATCTATTACAAGGTTACAGGACATTGCCCGACTGGGAGAATGCATCTTCTGGGAATTTCATACAAAGTATCATTAGAAAGTAAGTGGCAAAGGTGAAACAGGAAAGTAGAAGTGTAGGGTAAGGGAAATTAGCAGCGAGATAATTTAATTAGGTGATTCAGAGAAGAGTAATTTAATTTTAAAAGACTCTGTGCATTAGTGCTTGACAAGAGAAGGAGGTTATTAAAACAGCAGCATTAAGGTTACCCTAAAAAGGCAAACAGGGCTTCACCAACTATTTCTGGTCTGTGGCATGTTGTAACCAGTTTGCTTAATAGGTGTGTTTTGTGTTGCTGGATAGACTTAAGAGAAAAACCTCTAAAAATCCAGATTTCATATTTTCATCTTCCCATGTAGCCAACCTGTATCATTGCAAAGGAACAGGTTATAACATCATGTTGGTAGAAATATATGCCTGCTGCCAAAAATGGTCCCATTCAATTCCTTTGTTTTATAACCTTTAATATAACTTAGCACATGGCATCTCAGCATTATGTATTCCCATCTCCTATATGATATCATCCTTAATCACCACTGGTAGAAAAAGGAAAATATGCAATGTTGTGGTGTTATGACTTAAGTTTCACTAAGGAATGCAGAGGAGAGGGAAAGAATGTACTCATGAGTAGGGATGGGCATGAACTAAAGTACATGGCAAATTTTGGCCAAGTCATGGTTCACAAAGTGAAGTTCATGGGAGGTCACTCAGTATGAACTTTCAAGCTGCTTGTGGAGGTTCATGCTGGCTCATGAACAGAAACATTTCCAGACAGAGGCCCTGTCATAGCTCAGGTGGGGTGTCACCTGATGCTGCCACCATTCTAGATTTTGGATCCCTTGAGAAGGCCCAGAGCACCCTCCCAAGACCTTCAGATTTCCCTTTTGGCCAAATAATAGGTGTGAGGACCAGGCAGAGTAAACAATGAAAATAGTTTATTTTATAGGAGGTCAAACAACAAGGTGCAGAATAATAACAGTAAGTGGGTGAAAAGAAAAGAAATCAAATGACCTAACGTGTCTGAATATAGTGTCCCTAGCTCACTATCTCAAGTGGATTTAGACTACTCACCCTTCCCTCAATATGAGGGTTTCTTCCCCACAGCAGCCTCCTTCTGGCCCTGTTCCCTGGGAAGAAGAATAGCTTCTCCTCTGGCACCAGCTCTTTTGTTCCCCAGCCCTCTTCTTCTCTATTGGCCAAAACTGGTGCCAAAACTTCCCAAGGCCTTCTGGAGTTTGTAGGCCCAGCCTCCCCTACTGCTAGCCAAGCTACCTGGGCCTACTAGGCCTTTGGTGGCACAGCCCAGATCATGACAAGCCCTTTTCATATTACTGTTCTAAAACGGATGTTATTTGTTGTTGGCCCCATTTCAAGTAAAGTGATACAGGGACGTGGGTTTCATAAAGTGAATTTCCTTCTGTTAATGAGCCATCTCTGAAGTGCTATGGTCATTTCAAATAGTGCCACTTTTTCCCCACACAATCTTCCTCGGACTTTTAAAAACATTCTACGGTGAGTGCTATAGTGCTAAACCACTGAAGTGCTATAGCAATTTAGCACTAACACTCAACTTACAATGTTTAAAAAGTCTGAGAAAGATCATGTGCCAAAAAAGACCGGGAAAAAAAGCTGCATTGTAGGAAGCACCATGGGCATTTTGAACAGCACACCACATCAAACAAAGTGGTTGAAATTGGAAAAAAAACAGTTTCCCTCAAAAGTGGCTCAACCATGCTTTGCTAACTCAACATTAGCAGGTTTGTATGAACAAGTAAATAAATTCCGCTGGCAGCCAGTTACTAAAATGCATCTATCTGAAATAACAGAAAAAACCCATTTGCAATCAGTTACTAAAACGGAATACAAAGACAGTTTGAAAAGGAAAAAAACTTCAGGATTAAGGGAATTAGTGGCCCAGAATTCAAAGTAAATCTGGCAGAAGTTCCAATAAAATATATAAAAACTTCCATGGAAAATGGATAATGGGAGTATGCAGGGCTTTGGATGTGCCCATTTTATTGGGAAATTGTTTGGCCTCAGAGTTAAAAACTGTAAATGTAGTTACCAGGAGTAGGACTCTGGCTTCAGAGCAGCAGACATTGCTAGCAGAGCAACAGACCGTACTAGAACAGTCTAGTGCTAGAAACATTGTTGAAGGGAGTCCAGGCAACAGAATTTTTGGTTGAACAGAAGCAGGATCAAAGCTTAAGAGAGCTATAGCAAAAGGCAAAGACTAGAACTCGAGATGTAACTGTAGAAAATCCTTGCCTATTTAAAGTCCAAGATGAGAGACTCTATAGAGTGTCTATGAGGAGAAGATGTTCTATAGTCTGGGAAAAGAGGAAACAGCTTGTGGTACTCAGAAAGTACAGGCTGCAAATACCCTAGTTTGCTCATGAGACACCAATGTCAGGGCATCTTGGCATAAATAAGACTAGAGACTGGAAGCAAGAAAGATTCTACTGGCCAAATATAGGAAAGAACATCAGAGACTTCTGTGAATCCTGCAAGGCATGCCAATTGGTAGGCAAAGCCCAAGATAAAACAAAGGGGCTTTTGCAACCAATACTTCTTGTAAAAGAACCGTTCTCGAAAATAGGAGTGGACATTGTCGGGCCTATTTCAAGAGCAACAAGGTGGGGGGGAACAAATATATCCTGACCATTGTGGACTTTACTACGAAGTTCCCACGTCACCCACTTGTGTCCCTTTAAATGATGCAAATAATAGTTCTGAGATCCTTTATTATCTGCAGCTTTATGTTGGCTTGTGCACCTATTGTTGGCAACTAAATATGGTTGGCAACTAAATATGGTTCAACAAGGACCATATTTTAGCTGCACTGAGAGCTGAAGGAATCTGTCAACAGGAAGAGAAGACATAGTCAAAGTATGTCTCTGCTCAATTTAATGTTTACCCAACTTCAAAGCAACAAGAACTTGGAGTGCGTGTAGAGGAGCATCTAGGGGCAGCCCCCTGTATCTTTGATGTCTCTAGCTTGCACAGGATCCATTCTATACACTCCTGAACCTGCAGCAGTCAAAATGACTGGAGTGTAAAGAATGGATCCTGTGAAAGCTGGAGTCACCAAACTTGCAGGGGATCTCCAGCTGACTCTCTTCTTCCTGCCCACTGAGTTTGGTGAATATTGGATTTACACCAAAGAAGGTGCCCCCAGGAAAGTGCTTTTGGGGAAAGTGCTTTCTCAGTCAGCTAGAGATCCCCTGCAAGTTTGGTGTCTCTAGCACGCTGGGAGGCCATTCTAGTGAACCATGAACCTCATGAACCAATCCAGTTCATTTGGCCGCTAAAAGTTCATGACTGTTTGTGGTTCATGAACCAGGCATACTACAAACCATGAACCAAACTGCATTTTTCCGGTTTGTGACTATCCCTACTCATGAGTGGTGTTAGTGAGTTTCACATAGTTCCAGCCTTTGTAGAAACCAGATTTCATTCAATCCTCTTTAGCTATGTTCCTCTATTCAGTACATATCCATTCATATACAAAATTAGAGGGACACAACACAACAATTCTCTTCCAATAGTTTATCCCCCTCCATGAAGGCAATTCATTTTATAATATGATTCTCAAGCTCTTCCTTTGCTTGAATCATTTTCTCTTTTGTTAAACTGTGGTCTTGCCATTTTTATTCATGTTCAAGGTGTGCATACTTCTAGATTATTTTTTGTTATGGATTATGGTCTTTATAATCGAATGTGATGGAAAAACTGCAGCTATGGATTTCTTTATTGTCCACAAGAATGGACCCATATGCTTCCCGAAAATGTAACAGAAACATTGGACCATATATGCTTTATTCTTTACTTAAGAGTCTACCAATCCCCCCCCATTTTTCTCTTGAAAGGTTTAGTCTATCTGAGTCATTTTATTGTTTCTGTCTGTGTATAGAGGGGACAGAAGTTGATGGAAATCTACCACACATACTACCATGTTGGTAAAGGTTGTGGTGCTAAACTTTACACAAAACTGCAGAGAAGGCAGAAAATGCAGAACTTGTAATTATGATCACTACTGCTTTTTTTCACCAAGTAGTTTGTTCGATAGCTCATCCGATAGCTTAATTCATTATTAGATCTCTCTTTCTTTTGCAGTAAATAATCATTCACTAAACAGATCCCTTGGTTTTAAACAATGGAGGAAGATTAAACTATTATTGAATGGAACAATGAATGTAATACAAAATGAGATATCTATGACCCTCAAATAAACGAATGCATACTGTCTTTCATAAACAGATACCTTACAGAAGCGTGTATCCAGGTGGTATGAGAAAATCCAAAACATTCACATGAATGACAGGCAAAATGACATGACAGAGTAATAATTGATCCATGTGGTATATATTATCCTGGTCAAACAGATTTGCAGGCTTTGTAGTGATTCAGAAATTCACAGAACCAATTTGCCCTAATATTTAGTCTTGAAGGACAAAAGAAATGTGTTTGCACCTTACAGGAGACCCTGCCTCTTTGATGTCTCCTTCAGCTCTCTTTAAAAAATAGCTAATGTCCAGTCTCAGCTTCTCAAATGTTCAGATACATGGGAAGGCTGTTTTCTTAGGGCTTTGTGAAAAACAGCCCTTGAAATCAGGTAATCTGAAGGTTTGCGAACTGGAGACCTTCCTATAGCTTGTACATTTGGTGTGATTGCAATGACATAACAGTACTTGGAGCATAATGAAGAGAACACAGTAAACCTGAACTTTATTATGTGCATGGCTATAAAAAAAACACTCCTTTGCTTATTCTGTTATTTGGAAAAATATGTAGATGATATCATGAAGCTGAATAGTAAAGATAAAAGTATTTATCTCCATGAGTATCCTACTATACATGGAGATCTGGAATATCTGGTATTCCCCATTCACTTCAGTGGAGGGGACAGTGCGGCATGTAGAATTTATTTCTCCATCAAAACACAGAAGGAAGCTTTTGCAGGTAAGGAGAGCTCTGTGTCCTCGGAGCCCCCACATCTGCCGGTCTTTCTATCAGGTTAGTGTATTAGAATGATAGAATTGTAAGGTTGGGGTTAAAGGTAAATATTTCAATTTTTGTAATTCCTAACTGTGAGATCAGGGAACCTAGGACTTTCCCACTGTATATTGAAATGGTTTGAAAAATCTGTCGCTAGCGAGAACACCAGCAGTAATTTTACTTTGCTCTACTTTTCTTTGCAACCAGTGTTGCCTGCAAAACTTTTTCTTACTCTGATTGGATTATCTTTGCTTTGCATCTTTCATTGAAGTCCCTACAAAGTTGGGAATACTTTTACGTTATGCCAACAGTTACTTTCCTTTCAGCTCTGTCCATTTGTAGAGAAAAATGAAGAAATCTGGCATACTGTGGAACCTGAATGCAGTATGTCGTCTTTTGTCATATTGTTCCAGCATGGAGACAAAGATCATACCCCTTTCCTCCCTTCATCAGATGGCTATAAAACTTTTATATTTGAAGTTCTGTCAGGAAACTGTCAGTCATTTTAAATCATCAGACACGCAGCACAGTATTTCTTTAAAAAGAAAAATAATAATGATTTAACAAACATTTATGGCTGGATCTAAAGATGCTGTGTGTGACAGAAGAGTAGAACATTCAGCAGCAGCTTCAGTCCTTAATCATGCTTGCTTTTTGCAAAATACTAGCATATGGATGTGCACATGGCAGTTGAGCTGGAGAGCCATGCACACCCCATAATTAGAAGGACACATAATTTTAAAACCATTTGCTTGATATTTACTAGCCTCTCCAAAATGTCTGCTAGATGGAAATGTGCGATGAGTTGAAGGGATGGCAGGGGGGAGGGGGAGAGAGAAAAGGGAACGGGGAGAAAAAAATACAGCAAGGATAAAGAGTAGTAAAGATCTGGTACCATTTGTTGATGAAAGAAGGAGTTGTCATTTCTTGCACTTGTGACCAGAAAGCTGTTGGAGAATGTTGTAATGGGGATGTGACTCAGTGACAGAGCATTTGCTTTGCATGCAGGAAGTCCCAGGTTCAATCCCCGGCATCTCCAGGTAGAAGATGTAACTTTTATATAATCTCTGTATGAACAGCTGACATGGGACATTAATCTAAGTAATCAGTTCCCAGTATCTTATGAATCTGAGATTTCTTTGTTAACAGCATTTTTCTCTGTTACCTCACACAGTATGTTTACATAAGTAATGTACAGAATCAGGGAGTCCAGTATATTTGATAGCACAAATATATGTTACTGAATAGGAGATACATTGAGGAAGCAGTGACAAGCAGTGATGGGAGGTCTGGGGGGAGAGGAGAAACTATGACTCCCATTGGTACATGTCTGAAATACTGCTGATTACACTTCCCCGGACTGTTTAAATACATGTAATCTAAAAAGCAGGCATGAAGGGTTTCGGTTTCCGGCGTTGCGAATGGCGGCCACCTTTCAGGAAGCTCCCGGAGGTGGTTAGCCCACACGCAGTTTGGGGGGGTCTTTGCAGGTTTGCAAGACCCTAGTGAGCCTTAGGCAAAGGCTCCAAACCGGGGGCGCTTGGGGAGTAGCCTCTTTGCCGGCAGTCAGCCGGGAAATTGAGGCTTTCTCCCCGCCCCAATCGGCCCCGCTGCGGTGTGCCCGTAATGGGACTTAGCAACGCCACCGATTTCCAACAGGAGTGAGGAACAGCGATGAATCAAAGTAAAAAGAAGAAACGGCAGGAACCGTGAGTTGGAGGTCTGAATTTGAAGCGAAACCCGAGCCCTTCCCCCGTAAGCGAATAAGCGGCTGGGAGGAGGGGAATCCCCCCCCACTGAGAAGCGGGACTTGTATAAGAAAGCTAAGGGGGACGAAAGGGAAGAAGGGTTGGCGAAATTACCTTTGGGGTGCCATTGAAGCGAATGAGTTAGCGGGACTCCCGAGCGACGCGTCACGAACTTTTATAAAGTAAACAAATACAAGAAATGTCTGCCATGAAGAAGGTCCCTTTGAAAACGGAGAAGAAGGGAGGTGGGACTTCCGGTCCGGGTAATCCCCTCCAGAGCCGACTGTCAGTCAACAGACAAGCGAGCTACTGCACCCTCTGCTGGTCCAGATACAGAAAATCAGCGAAACTTTAACTAATATGGAAGGTGTTCTCAACAGAGGCAACTAACAGAGACGTCAAAGAAGATGGAGGAGATCGCACAGAAATGTTTGGTCTCGTCGGAAGACATCGGAAAAGTGAAGAAAAGGGTCAACAAGTTAGAAAAGCATCAGGATGTGCAAGAAAAAAGAATTTTGATGTTGCAAATGGAAAAATCGAATCTGACTCTTCAATTTCAGGGCATTAAAGAAGAAGAGAAGGAAGATCTCAGATCTATACTTGCGAATGCCTTGGCACCCGTAACTGGCAGAGATCAGCGTGAGTTAAAAGAAGAAATGGATAAGGTCTATAGGGCCTACTCCACATTTACAAAAAAAAATAATCTGCCAGCAGAAGTGGTTGTCAAGTTTGTCAAGCAGAGTACTAGAGATCAAATCTTGTGTGCAGTTGCAGCGGTGCCCTTGAAAATTGGGGAGCAGACCATCAGAATATTGAAAGATGTGCCTTATGAAATCCGGATGAAAAGGAAAGCTTATAAAGGATTGACCACTTTTCTACAAAGAAGACAGGTCATATACAGATGGACCTATCCTGAAGGCCTTTTGTTCAAGTACAAGGATAAAAGAGAGAAGATTGACTCCATCTTCAAGGCGCAGGAATTTCTGAAGAGACACGCCAGTCCAGAGGAAGAGGCAGCACTCGCAACGTGGACAGATTTGAGTAGTGAAGATGACAGCGGCCCAGAGGAGGGAGGTGCCGGAGCGGGAGAAGTGAAAACCAAAGGTGGCCCATCCTATAACTTGAGGGATACCAAAGGAAGACAACCTAAGAAATAACTGTTCGGGAAGCGTCAAAAAGGAGATGACTAATAATTAACCCCAAAGGACATTACTAACCTCATTAACAGAGTTATTTTGAATTTTTGTTAGATGAAAAGAAGACTCTCAAATCACGGAGATTGCCAAAAACTGTATCTATAATGATTTAAACTAACCTTTATTAACAGAATACTCACTCCGCTCTTTTCTTTATCCCTCTATATACCCTACCTTTTTCTATTTATAAAAAGAATAAATTCCTCTCCTTTTTAGGAGGGTTTTGATAAAAAAATAAATAAAAAGCAGGCATGAACTGTGCAGAAATGCCCAAACTGTTTGGTGAAACATTGACTCCTTGCACACGACTGGCAAATAGAACATGAGCTAAACTGGCACATGTTTGAGCATCTTTATGATGTCATGGGATTCAATTTTATTTATGCTGCAGCAGACTAACATGGCTATCCCACTTGAATCTGACCAAGTTCCAGTCATCTACTCCAATACATATTTTACATTGCTGCTGTTGTACTCCCTGATCATAAATACACCTGAAACATGGATAGTCCAGAAAAGCTATTGAAAAAAGATACTACCCATAATGTGCTATAGTCACACAACGCTTTCAGACTTGTAAGGAACTTAAGTTCCTGTGCCGTGACAGACTCAGCCATAGTCTCATATTTTAATGGTCATGGAATACCTTGTATAGAATGAGATGGCTGTGCCACTTGTTTGGTACCCCAGATACTAAAACCATTGATATCACCAGGCTACAGTTAGTTACTAGGCATCCTAGGAGAATAGGGCTGTACAGATGGTATCTCCTGTGAAGTTCCTTCTGAGCTCTGTGTTGCACAGTGGGCAAAGTTCAAATGCTTGTTGATACCATTTTGCTTGAACAAGACTCTGCCTGGAAGAATGACCATAATGTTTTACCATTTGACCAGACAGTATTACCATGTCCTGCCTGAAACATGAGTGAAAATTATAATGCAACATAGCAACCATCTGAAATACACTGAGACCCGTGACTGTGATGTCATTAACTGTCCCGGTCTCTTGGTTAAAAACTTCCTTATATTCTGTATGAAAGTGATAACCAGATGCTGGTAGGTTCTGGAAGCCTTGTCCTCTTACTAAACTGAGCATGATAGTTTGTATAGAAGCCACATTTGTCTGTCTGTTTGCTTCTACATGCTATTTATAGCATGTGCTTTCATCTAGTATCTGCTCCAAGGGGCATGGCTATGTTTTCTGTTTATGGTCATAAGTTTGAAAGTATAGACCAGGGTTGTCGAACTCATTTGTTATGAGGGCTGGATCTGATGTAAATGAGACTTTGTTGGGCTGGGCCCTGGGTGTCATAAAATGTAATGCCAGGTAGTGGAGATATAAACTTTATAAAGGACACAAACACAGAGATTTTTTTTACTTAAAATGAAAACATGCTCAAAACATTAGCTCTGTAAGCTGCAAACCTATTTTTGATTTATTGATGTTCATTACAGAAATCTCATGCTCAGAGTTCTGAGACTAGGACCCAGGGGAAAACATGAAATGGCTGAGTGATTGAGAGAGTCTGGAGAAGCAAGCTATGATGCAGCAGCAGCAGGACTGGAAGCTGGAGATGGCCAGTTCCACTGCAGGCCTGAAGGAAGCCCTCCGGGGGCCTGATCTGGCCCCCAGGCTGCATGTTTGACACCCCTGGTATAGACACTCCATGCATCAAATTACAACAAATGAGTTGGACTATCAAAAGTTAGATACGTTTGAAATAAGCATATGGGATGGTCAAAATGGTACTGTACTCTGAAGCAATGTTTTTGCCATAGTTTCCAGTGGAATCTTTTTGTCACTCAAGTTCTTATAACAACTCACCAGGCAAAGGTAAAATTTCACTGCAATTATATGTTGGTTGCACAGGTCCTTAACCACATATGGGCATATATTATATTCAATTCAGTTCATTACTTCCAGAGCTGCGACAAATATTCTTGAAAGTAACCTGACCAATGCCACACAGTGAGATGTCCCCTTGAAAATGATATTCAAGTTCACTGTCAAGTGTGGCATCTACCCACATCTTTGTTATTACTCTGTGCTGCATTGATCTGCTTTTAACATGCTGATGTTGGCATCCTTATTCTAATAGCCAAAAAGTGCGGATACCTATTCCCTCCAACAGGGGCCTCACTCTCCCCCAACAGCTTTTCCTGCATAGTCAGTAGACTTCCTGGGTTTGTAGAAAAATCCCAGAAGTGAAGAAATTCCTTCAGGAACTCTTGAATTCCCCAAAAAGCCTTTTGAAATGGCCTCTGCAGGGACCTAACTCCAGGCAGCAACGGTGAGAGATTAGAACGTTGGGGGGGGGGAGGGGGAGGGGGAGGCTTCTAACTGGCTCTGTCGATGGAAGGGGTGGGGGAAGGGCCCTTTCTTTCCAGGCCTCTTTAGGCCTTGGAGGGAGGGAGGGAGGGAGGGAGGGAGCCTTGGGGCCAGGCCTCACAAAAGTTGCCAGGGCCAGGCTGGGGGATTTCTAGAGATTTTGTGGTGGACTCTAAGGAGGAGGGCTGGGTTTGGGAAGGGAGAGGCCTCAGCTGGGTATAATGCCACAGTTTCCACCCTCCAAAGCAGCTATTTTCTGCAGGGAGACAGACCTCTGCTGTCTAGAGTCCAGTTGTAATTCTGGGGGGTCTCCAGGGCACATTTGCAGGTTGGCCACTCTAGGCCTGGCAGCATTCTAGGCTTGCCAGGTCCCCCTGATTTGCATGACTCACCTAGCCTCAGCTGCTTGCTACCATTCATCAGCAGCCACCCTATGAAAGCCAGTGAGGTGCAGCAGTTAGAGCTTCAAAGTAGGATCTGCAAGGCCCAGGTTCAGATCCCCATCTTGCAGTGGAAGGTGACTGTGTGATTTTGGACCAGTCACATATTTCAGCCTAACCAACCTCACAGGGTTGTTGTGCAGAAAAAAGGAGGAGGGAATAATGAAAGCTGCTTTGGCCCTCACTGTGGAGAAAGACTGTAATTTTCCTAGGTAGAGGCTGGGGGGTAAAGATGGAAAACAGGAGACAGAGAGGCAGATAAAGGTAGGTTGGCTGTTGGTTGGGAAGGAAATAGGGTTGCCAACTCCAGGTTGGGAAATCCCTGGACAGTTGAGGGGTGAAGCCTGGAGAGGGTGGGATTTAAGGAGGGGAGGAACTTTGGACTGGTGTAATGCCATAGACTCCACCCTCCAGCCATTTCCTCCATGAGAACCACCATTGCCAACCTCTGGGTGAGGACTGGAGATCACCCAGAATTACAGCTGTTGTCCAGGAGACAGAAATCAGTTCCCCTGGATAAAATGGCTGTTTTGGAGGGTTGAGTCTATGGCATCATACCCTGCTTGCCTCCCCAAGCCTCACTGTCCTAAGGCTCCACCCCCAAATCTCCAGGAAATTCCCAACCTGGAGCTGGCAACCCTAAGGTGAATTGATCTCTGTAGCTGGGAGATCCATTGTGATTCCCAGTGCTGCCACTGCTGCTGTGGGGGGAGAGAAAGCAGGTGGGTGGCTGAGAGCACTGCCACCACTGCTACTGCTGTTCTGCGGAGTGGGGGAAGAAGCAGGCAGGAGGCTGGGAGAGAGGCTGGGGGCAGAAAGCAGCCAGGAGGCTGGGGGCAGAAAGAAAGAATGATGGGGTGGGGGGCAGAAAGAGAAAGAGTGATTAAGTGGGGAGGCAGAAAAACAAAGAGAAAGATGACAGATCAGAAAGAGAGAGGAAATCACATGCATGGAGCAGAAATAGAGTAAGAAAAGGGGAGCAGAGGGGAGAAATAGTGTGAGAGAGGTAGGGGGTGAGCAGAGGAAGCAAAGGTGTGACGAATGAGATAACCATCCCGCAAGTTTCTTGCAGGTCTCCACTTGTAAATAATATAAATGAAAAAAGTATAGCCTTTTTTGGTGGCCAAAGTGGACATTTCCTTTCTTTCCTCTAGCAGAAAGACTGGTTGGGTTCAACCCTATATCAGAACAACAAACTATAGCTATAGTTGGTAATTCTGGTTCAGGTGGAAGAAGGCTAACTAGCCTCCCTCTAATGTAAGAGCCGCTTCTGTGGAGGAAGGCTCTTTAGCCAAAAGGAACTTTCTCTCATCTAAATCTAAAGTTGGACCCATGCCATTGTTTCTGTCTTGCACTAAGAATTGCCTGTTGCTTTTGATCCAAAACTCAGTTGAGCTAAAGTTCCTAGATATATGTGGATTCTATCTTAATGTCTAAATCCACATGTTTCATCATCACTATTAGTCAAAATTTCAGTTAAAAATGCTTTGCAAAGAAAGTTCATAGAGTGTAGCAACTTATTTCAAAACATACCATCATAACAGCCATACTTTCTGCCTTATGGCACAAGTCACTTGCAAAATCTTCTGATGAGCCCAGAAGTTGTAGCAGGAAGGTGCTTATCTAAATTGGTCTGGCTGGACAGAGTGCCAAAGTAGTCAGACATAATTACCTTTATAAAAATACTCTGCATGTTTGTAGAATGTCATGAAGATGCTTATTTCTGCTGTATGGTAGAAGCAATTTGCAGCATAAGTACAAATGACATTGCAGCTGTTCTTCTTGGGCATTAAAGGGACGGCTTTACCTTTCAAGATAATCATTGCTTTTTAAAAAAGCTGTCATGTGGGAATCCTCAGCTCTTGATTCACAGACTATTGAAGTCAGTGATTATATTTCCATTGGTATAAATGGGTTTCAGATAAGTTCTTAGAGTTGCAGTGATTCCAAGTGCTAATATAGTCCTTGAAATAAATCCCATGGGGCCCTAATTAGCTAAAGTTTGTATTGTGCTCTGATAATGGCAAATGTGGTATAATATAAAATTCTCTCTCTCTCTCTCTCTTTCTTTCTTTCTCTTTCTCTTTCTCTCTCTCTCTCTCTCTCTCTTTCTCTCTCTCTCTCTTTCTTTCTTTCTTTCTTTCTTTCTTTCTTTCTTTCTTTCTTTCTTTCTTTCTTTCTTTCTTTCTTTCTTTCTTTCTTTCGTCTCTCTCTCTCTCTCATTATAGAGATTTTATTTATAAAGAACTTATATTTCCAGAACTTTTCACTACGTGTAAACCTAATTTCTTCCTTTCTTTGCATTCTTTCTTTACAATGACACTTTCTAAGTTTACAATAACATGAAACACTGAACTGGAAAGTTACAAAAACCTCAGGGTCAAATGTGGTTTCGAACTTTTATAGAGTAAGAAACATTGCTTGATGAAAATGGAATTTGATTAGAAAATGTGCATGTCACATGAAGCTGCCTTACACTGAGTCAGTCCATTCGTCGATCAATGTTGGTATTGCCTACTCTGACTGGCAGCTGCTCTCCAGGCTCTCAGGCTGAGGTCTTTCCCATCAACTGCTCCATCATCCTTTTAGTTGCAGGTGACAGGGCTCCATCCTGTCACAAATGCTACAGAAGTGAAATAGGAATTTTGTGGTAGGAAGAACAATTCTGGGCTTTGATTTGATATGGTTCCCTAGAGTAAAAGTGTATTAGTGCAGGGACACAAATGATAGGGTCTTAATTCAAGTGTAACAGCCTAACTATGATTTTACTCTTATGTGAAAGAGAGGCTTGGGCTTTTAGGGCCCAACACTTTCCCTTGTCCCATCACACTGCAAGCTTTCAGATTGGTAGCAAACCATAGATTGTCATAAATAAAATAAACTAGAAAAAAAGGAAGAATTTTATTTAGTCACCAGATCTTTCAATAATTTCAAAAATTAATTAACTTTTTATACACACAGTAAGTAAAGGGTCAGCATTTCAATCATACAAATGAATGAGAATTCGTGTCTGCCTGCACTGCCTACATGCCCTTTCCCTGATGGTGCTAGGACTGCCACTGTTGTGGCCACCAGGAATGCCGATGCTTTTTACACCAGCCACATGCCCTTCTCCAACAGAACCAGGCAGCAGATGCAGCTGGGAGCACAGGCGAGAAACCACTCATAAGTAGGCAATAGAAGGGTATGTATGAGTGCAGGCATCAGAGGAGATGTGCGAATAGGGAGTCATTAATAGTGAACCCTGTCAGAAGCTCATGGGCCCTGGCAGGTGCTCCACCTCAGGGTATGCTGACGTTGACCCTGCTTTTCATAGACATAATTAAAATATGAAACCTTTTAAAATTGGCATGCACAGAAGGGGGCATCATCATGGCGTGCAGGCGCCTGCATCAGTTACTTCCATCAGTTTTATGGCAACAGTACCAAATTCACTGAATTAGTTTTTACTATATCAAAAAGAGTGTAAAGAGTAGAGATGGGCCGAACCACAAATCGAACCATGACTCGAATTCAACCAGGAAGTTGGTTTGTGAGCCGAACTGGTTCATACTGGTTTGTGATCCCTGCTTTCTGCTCTCCGTGAAAAGTGGTGAGGAGCAGAAAGCAGGGGGTTTCCCACATAAAGTGGTGGGGAGGAGAAAGCAGGGCTCTGAGCCATTTAAACCTCAGCTTTCTGCTTCCCTCGAAAAACAGCTGAGTGGTGGGGAGAAGAAAGCAGGGGTTTCCCACATAAAGTGGTGGGGAGGAGAAAGCAGGGCTCTGAGCCATTTGAACCCCCGCTTTCTGCTCTTCTTAAACTGGCACAAACTGCGATGAACTGCCTTTAAAATTTGTGGAAATTTGTGACAGCTCTTCAATTCACAAACTTGAGTTTGTAAACCACAAACCAGCCAAAATTTGTCACAAACTTTCATTTATGAGCCAGTTCATGCCCATACCTAGTAAAGAGTAGGATGGATGGCTCTAATAAATGGGTTGCCCACCCCAGTATTATGACTGATTCAGGACAGTTACAAGCAATAAATATAGCATTCCAAGTCTAACCTATAATCACCTCTTTCTTTCAAATATTCTGAAATCTAAAGCTCACAGTTTCTGTAGAAAAACAATGCCTACTTACATTGACTTCCACAAAATATCTTTGCCAAGTTATAAATCTTGAGAAATGCTATTGTGTTGTTGCAGATGATTGTTAACATGGTTCTGCTTAGAGCAGAGGTATACCAATTCAAGTTGCACTTCTCCACCTGGGCCTGAAAGGAAGATCCCCTGCTCAAACTGCCTCAGCAACTTGACTACATCAATTTACTCTGCTCCCCCCCCCCAACTCCTACCTACTCTGTATTGGCTCAATCTATTGGCAAAGTAGGAGTGATCTCTACATATTCTAGGGAGACCACATAGATATTCAGAAATGTATGACCTTGTAAATTAGCTCGAATCATAAAAATATAGGTAAGGGCTGAACAGTCTCCCAGAGGCACTGAATCTTGAGAACTGCTCAATATATCAGTTCAAGGAAAAATTGGGAAGAGAAGACAACATACTCAAGCTGCTTATGTGAAAATATATAGAAACTTGGAGAGGGAGATTTCCAGAGTAGGATTTACAAATTGTTCTTCTCTGCAACAATTTCTGTTGGGTGCCCAGTTTATATTAACAACAATAAACTTCCATACTGTCTTCAAACATCAAAAAGTCCCAACTACTTATTTTAAAGGGAAATGATAGGATTACTGCTGAACTGAGTGACTTGACAATTGCAAAAAGTAATTTGGTTCATTCTCTTTACTGTATTTTTCCGCTACACACTATATTTTGTGGGGAAATGAAGAGACGAACAGAGAAGAAAGCATCTTTGTAGGCAGTAATGGTCAACTGGTTGCTCTTGGCCCATTCTGTCTGGTCTCTGGCAACAGCACCAAACTTAATCAAGAAATTTGCTGTAGTTTCATTCACAAGAAACCAAAGGGAGAAAGAGATCCCAGCCTATGTTCCATCTCTTTGGCTGGATACCTGTCCATCAAAACTGCAAAATTTTACTGCTAAAGGAGCTGTTTAGCATTGGCTTATGAATGTGTTGGCTTGTATGGCAAAACATACTTCATACTTCTGGCTGCTGGATCTGAAGAATGGAATGACCCCCAATATTACAGAGGTTGTTGAATCCACCTCTTTTATGTCAGGTCCACAATGTGTCTTTAAATGTATAATTACTTTAAAACAAATTCAAGTCATGCTAGTTTCTAAAAAAGAAAAGAAAAGAGAGAATGATTAACATTAGAAATAAAGCCCCCAGAACATGAGGTTGCAGAAACAATTAATGACATGAGCTGTTGTTTACTGTTGTTCTGGCACAATAGCAAAAGGTTGCCTGCTACTGCTACAGCTGTGGCTGCATTTAATCTCCAGCTGCAAATGTATAATCAATCATTCTGCAGGCCACAAAAGCCTGTCCTTTATAACCGTAAATGATTTCCATGTGCAAATATTAGCTTACTTAAACCACACCCACATGGCAATAGACATCTATGGAACCCTTTTTATTTCATCTGTCCTCTTTCAAACAATGAAAAGTCACTATTTTTATAAAGCTGCATTTATCCGAAGAAGACAAGGAATTTTCTTTTGTTTGGAAAGCAAAGATGTGAACCATAGACCACAAAATTCTGCTAGCATGGCATCTGCCTTATAGCCTCATTTTAAAATATGATAATTATGGATCTTCCTTGATGAAAGCTTACACATGCTACAATGATACATTTATGTACTTCACACTTTGAAAAGAATTTAACCCCAGCCCTGTCCAGCTCTTCCACAAACAATTAATTTGGCATAAATTACCATGCAACATCTGTAAATCATACAGTGTTGTGGCTCCATTGCGTTAGCAGCATGTTCCTAGAGGGTCTCTATGCAAGACTGACCACCCAACATCAGATAGAGCTGGGTGTCATCCACATACTGGTGACATTCCAGCCCATAACTCCAGGCAATCTGGGCAATAACATCGGGGAAAGAACTGCACCTTGAGGCACTCCACACTTTAGTGGGTACCCCTGGGAAAGCTGTTCCCCTAATGCCACCCTTTGTCCCTGACCGTGGAGGAAAGAGGCAAGCCATGACAAGGCAAGCCCCTGAACTCCTATTTCGGCAAGGCGGTGGATCAGTAACTGATGGTCGACCATGTCAAATGCAGCCGAGAGGTCCAACAACAACAGCACCGCCAAACCGCCCCAATCCAGGTGGCTCTGGAGATCATCCGTGAGGGCGACCGGTGCTGTCTCTGATCAGGAGAACTCACATCCAAAGTTTCCTGTTGCTCTGTTGCCTTCGGGGTGCTGTAGGGGGGAGAAGGGACTTCAGGCTTCCCTCCCTCACTGTTTTTGCCAGCAGAAATGGCTGTGGGGGGCTGTTTGGCCCAATCTTGGGATCCACATGTCCATTTCAGGAAATGCAGAGCCCAAGAAGGGACAAAAGCCCTCCCGCTATTTCCACCAGCAAAAATAGCATGGGAGGGAAACCTGTAGCCCTTGCAGCACTCCCAAGCCCAGTGGAGCAACAGAATGCTTTAAAGGTGAATTTCTCCAATACTGTGTGTTACTACAAGTTGGGTCAGGTACCAGTGTCCTGACTTGTTTCACACTTATTGTGTATTTTGGCCCTAAGCCCGGTTGACGCTGTTGTTTATTAGTTGTCTGTTATAGAATAAACAGTTATCCTATTTCCTGAAAAACAAGAAAATATGAAACACTGATAGCACAATTCTATTCTCAGACTGTGCTCATTGGGTGAGAGAGAATTGCTACTAAATCTTAGCAATAAATGTATTTTGGCCAAATCTCTCTCTAGTGGGATTCACTTTCCTTTACTACTTTTGCTCCAATCTTTTTTTTTTTTTTTTGGTTAAACTTTGTATAACTTTGAGGAACCAGAACCAAAGAATAAAAGAGACAAATATCTTCTCTGTTTCCCAGGTAGTTCTACATGGAGGCTATTGTTTGAGATCAAATCATCGTTGTTCCATTAGTTGCATCTAGAAGCAACTATCATTCCATCATTAGTTGCACCTGAAGAGCATCATATCAGTGGACATTGTGGCATTGAAATTATTCACCCTTCATATTTCTCCAACCACACAAGCATGGGCAGAGGAATCTCAAGTCATGTGTTCTTTTCCTCTCTGGCTATTCTTCTGGAATACCTGAATGGGCTCTGTTTGAAGCTTCTGCTGTTTCTAGCATTTGTGGACCTGTGGCTACATTGCTGTCAGAAGACAGCCATGAGCCTTTTGTTGCCAAGTACACTGTAGTCATTGTTTCTCGTACTGTTTTCTGCTTCTGCGCTTGCGCTTAGTTGGCCAGCTGCAACTGTGGGAGAACTCCTTTCTGCCATCTGTTATCGGGTTGGCCTTGACGAAGAGGCTATGGAGCAGTTTCTCAGCCTAAGGAAAGTTTCCAGTCCTACGTGACTTGGCCGGGGGGGGGGAGTTCTCCCGGTCATTAAGTAACACCCCGCCGGGAGTTTTCCTGCGCGCGCTAAGAGTTCATTTGCTAGTTTGGCTTTGCATCATACTATAATTGCACTTGGCCCGGCCTAGACGGGCATTCCTGACAATAGCGTTATTCCTGTGGGCAACATCCTTGTATTCCAATAAAGCTTTTCTTTCTTAAGAAGAATGCCTGGACATACTTGCTATTGAGCCTGACAATTGCTAGCAGTGGTATGTAGTGATGTGCAACTCCTGTTCTTTTAATCAGCACTGCTTTAGGGCACAAGAGTGTTGCCCTGCAAGGCGCTTATAGCGTTCCTTTGGACTTATGAACTCTGTAATAACTGGACTGTGCAGTAAATGTGCAAAAAGGGAATGAATTGTGTGGTGACCTTAAGCTGATGCTAACTGCAGACATGTGCCTAGTAGAGGAAAATCTTCTCCTGAGATGATGTGCCAATGGTTCCTGGGGTTACCTGCCATCTCTTACCCGCAGCACAACAGGAAGAGAACCAAGCTCCCTAGCCATGTGAAACACAGTAAAGCCAGTAACTGTTTGCTGTTTAAATGGACATCATGCCAAGCCATGAGACCAGAGATCTTGAACAGAGACTCCATGAGCTAGCATCTTCTCTGACACACAGGCACCTTCCCCCCACCTTCGCTTACCATTTCATGTAGGTGATCCAGCATGACAAAGGATCCACAGCCATGAGAGGATTAGAAGGCTGACACGTACCAGCTAAACCCATCACCTGGAGCCATCAGTGGACCATCGATGACAATTACTCTGGCTGCCTCAGCCATTGTTCTCAAAGGTGCCACTGTTAAGAGTAAATAGAAGCCAATATTGCCCAACCATTAAGCCCCCTTCCTCCTGAAACTGGTTTTTGATTAGGAAACTTCCCAGGACTGACCAAGAGACATGACAAGGGAAGTAGCCAGCAAAGCCCACCCCCAAGTCCTAATACTGTATAAAAGAGCATGATCCACTATGCTCTCTCTCTCCTCTCTACCTCTAAACCCACCCTATCTCTACGATTCTTGGTTTTAGTGCTGCCAGAGTCAACCATGTGTTCTGCTGGTTCAGAATACAACCCTTATTCTCCCATAGTCTCCCTAATTTTTCTGTGGATTGCTTCTTCCTGCCGAGGACAGGTACGTATTACCTCTCAACTATTTTCCTGCTAATGCGAATGTTGTTATCCCTTTCTATGTATATTTCTTAGGACTGAAGATTTGTGTGCATGATTGTGATTATTGTTTGTACGTTTGAAAATACCCCTCAGTAAAGAAACCATGTCTTTGAGACTTGGTTTCTGTCTTTATTTCTGGGTTACTGGAAAAGGTGGGACTTCTGTATACATAGGCTTCACTCCCTTAGATGCCAATTGCACATTAATAATCATAATTCCTCACCTTTATTAATTATCAAAAACAATTTGGCTAACAAGAGGCAGGTTCCCCAGGCCCATTGACAGGCCTATAGTATTGGCCCCGTGTTTCCGGTTTTTAATATGTTGTCGAAGGTTTTCACGGTCAGAGTTCATTAGTTGCTGTAGATTTTCCGGGTTGTGTGGCCGTGGTCATGGCACTGTAGGACCTGACGTTTCACCAGTAGCTGTGACTGGCATCCTCAGAGGTATAACACAGAAAGATGGAGTACTCCCTGTATCTTGACACAACTTTTAAGGTAGGGAATGGGCTTTGCCCCGTCTAAACTAGGTGTAAATACAAGAAGAACTAGTTGTGTTCAGACTTTCATGGCAACTATACTATTTGCTCTACGACCACCCTCCTACTGTAACTGTATTCTTCATAGTCTGCCTTTTTCACTGTGTCAAAACCCGGTTGTAATTGTCCAGGGAAAGGCACTCAGCATATACACTGCTCTGTGCCATCAAATGGATACAGACTGACATTTTACATGCAGAGGTACATCCTGAAGAGGGGACTAAGTTTGCAAAATCTCCCTCCCTCAGTCCTATCTAATCCAACACACTTGAACCCTCTCCTAGGCCTTTCTAATGGATCAGTACAGCTGCACTACAGACAACTGTTTCAATTTCAGTGACATCCTTAATTTCTAAAATCATAAAGTGCTAAGGCACCAGACCATCCTGAATTTATACTGCCTGCCATGGAAGCTTGCTATCCTTCCCTTAAATACTTTACCAGTGGATAACTCTGGATAACTATATCCAGTTCTCACTTGCCAAGAAAGGCATTCTGCTTTCTGAGGATTGCCATGCTGTCCAGTTGGGAAGATTTTACCCAGAATTTGGGCATGCCACCCAGCATCCCAGTGATTTGCCTAGCAGGTTCCAGCTTCTGGAAATGGGGTGCCATGAAGTTATATATATTGGTGTTGGTGTTGTGCCAGCAAACTGAGATCACTTATGGTAAAAATTGGTAGTGCACACTCTAGAACAGGGGTCTCCAGCATGGTGCCTGTGGTGCTATGGAGCCCACTAAAACCTTTCTTGGTGCTCACCAACTGTTTTTGGAAAGCAGGTGGGGCCAGGTGAGGCTTTTGCCCAACAAGGGGACTGGCGATTTGATTGGCTGTGCAGATTTTTTAGAAATGTTGCTTTGGCAACAGCTGCCACCACAGCACAGGGATCTTCAATATGTGACAGAAGGTAAGCTGTGGTAGCCATTTTGTAGTTGACTCTGCCTCCTGCAGCAGCCATTTGTGGCAGCAGTTTTGTGGCTGCACCCTTATGATTTTCTTGTGCTGTAGTTTTGGCCATGGTGGCTGTAGTGCCTCCACCCAATGCTTGCAGATTTGGGTGCCAACATCACATGAAGTTGCCTTGCTGTCAGACTACTGATCTGCCTAGATAAGTATTGTCGATTCTGGCTGGAACTGGTCCTCTGGGGTCTCAGGAACACCTCTTTCACAATTCCTACTTCTCAATCCTTTTAACTGGAGATGCCAGGGATTGAACCTGAAACCTCTACCCCTGAGTCATGGTCCCTCTGCTTTTCCTTTCCTTGTCTGTGTTGCTCAGTGATGGAGGGTGGCTTACTTCATCTGCCCACAAGCTGTAGCTGCAAGAGGACCCCGTGGTCTGATCTGTCAGGCCTCTTCTTCCATTCTTATGCCAAGACCATCTGATTTTGATATGAGTGAATGGGAATTTTGCTGTTGTCATCACAAAATGTATGGCACGGTGAAATAATCTATATTTGAAGAGGTTGTATTTTCTTATTGTATTTGCCTACTGTACTGTATTGCATTTGAGCAGGTATTAAATTTATATTATTTAAAAAAAAAACCAAAATGTAGAAGATGAGAGCTGAAATGCTCACAGACCTGCTTGCCAATCAGATCCACTCAGTTTGCAGTTGTTGCTACCTTTTAAAAGATAAACAGGTCACAAATCTTTTTTTAGAAGAGCTGAGTTGGAGAAATAAGCACAGCTTTCTCACCAAATGTGCCTCTTATATGTTTAATTTCTCTTTCAATTTTTTTTTTGGCTGGCTTGTGGTAATAGACTTTTTAAAACATTATTGCTAATTTAAACCTAGGAAGACTCATTAAAGCACTTTAGGAGAAAATGATGCATATGCAGGATGGGACACAGAGCAGAAATACATACTCCTAAAAGTGAATATTAAAAAAACTATTTTTAATATGACCCTTTATTACTTGTGTGATGAATATGAAATATAACTTATATGACTATGGAGTGTACAGCATAGTTAAAAACTGCAGCAAAAATACCTTTATATGTGAGCTTTTGAGAGTTGAAGCTCTCTTTACCTTTGTTAACTTAGTTTCCATTTTTTTGTTACTGTTTTCAGAAGTGGATATTTGATATGAGTAGGAGTATAAATTGTCATTAACACACAGTACAATATTCGTATAAAATTCAGGTTTTTAGTTACCTGGTCCTTGAGAGTTTGGGTGTGACGAACAATGTTTTAACTAGTAATGTAGTCTTGAAAATAAATTATAAAGCCAAGCATAATGCTAAAGATGCTCAAGAAACCACAGAACACTTTTCTACATAGGTCCTTTATTGCTCATTCAAGGTCAGATATTGTTCTTGATTTGTTAGGAAGAGGTTTCAGTGCTGGAGAATAACCACTATGAACAATAATATTAACAGTGCAATCCTAAGAATGCTTTCTTGGGAGTATGCCCAGGAGGATACATCTGAGTAGATTCTGAGAAGACCTGTCTAGGATTGCTTTTAAAAGCCCTTTGAGTACGCATGTGCATGCATGCTTATATGTGTGAGTGTATGAGTGTAAGATGGAGTACTGAACTCATCTTTCATAGAAATTGGTTTTGTATTTAGAATTAATGGGAGTAGCATAAAAGTTATGAGAATCTCCCTTCTTCCATGAACTGTTTTAGTGGCTTTAGATCAATCAACCCAGGGGTGTCAAACTCATTTGTTACAAGGGCCAGATCTGACCTAAATGTCCCTTTGTCAGGCTGGGCCATGTGTGCCATAAAATGTAACAAAAGGTACCAGAGATATAAATTTTATAAAGATGATTTCAGATGTTGAATGGCAATAGCACGCAAGATTGGATTAGGTGTGATATGCAGAGGGGTGGAGATATCAGCATTGGTATGATATACAGAGGCATGGAAATATCAGCATTGGTAATGAGACAGGAAACCTACGTCTCAATATGGTACAGGAGGATTCATGTTCATAATGAAGCTAGAATATTAGCATTGACCATTTATCTGATGGCTATGTACTTGTTCTTAGATATTAATCCTCCACTTATGAATTTCCATGATGAATCAGTTTGAAACCAAATTTATCTCTCTAAATTGTAGGGGCCTGAATAAGACTGTCAAGAGAAAACGCATTGTTACAGCTTTGCTAAAACAAAAACCAGAGGTGGTATTTCTTCAGAAAACCCATCTAAATAAGAAGCAAACTGTTGTATTCAATTCCCCCAAACTTTCTCAACAGTTACAAGCACATGGAAATACAAAAGCAAGGGGCATAGCTATACTGTTCAGTACTTCATTCCAATATGATATAGATCTAGTGAAAAAAGATCCACAGGGCAGGTTCATGTTTGTGAAAGGAAACCACCAAGGAAAACTCCTAACCTTCACCTCCATTTATAAACCAAATTGGGGCCAGGACTGTATTCATGAAGGAGAAATTAGAAAAACTAAAGTAAAGATCCACACATAATTGGAGGGGACTTCAGCTCTATATCAGACACCTTCTTAGATAGGTCTCGCCTTCATACGGCAGCCCTAAAGCATACTAAGCTTAACTCTCCTAAACCCACTAGATTATAAACTCTATTTAAACAATACTCATTGTGTAATATTTGGTGGGAAAGACATTCTAATGAAAGAGACTACACATATTACTCCTCAAAAGACAACACTCACACTAGAATAGATTATATTTTAGTCTCCTCCTCAATAACCAGCTCATTCCCTTCTGCGGAAATAGGCTCAAGGTTATGGTCAGACCATTCCTGTGTCGAATGTTGCATGAATAATAACAATAATGTGACACATGACTATTGTTGGAAACTAGACAACAACCTTTTATTAACAGAATCAACTTCAAAAGACAGAAAAATACATTGTGGAATACTTCAAATTCAATAAGCACTGTGGAGTCCCCACTGCCGTAGTTTGGTATGCATTAAAAGTGCTCCTCCATGGGAAACTATTGTCACTAGCAGCCTCCTACAAAAAAAGGAAAATCCAATTAATATCAAACGCAAAAATCAAACAACTGGAAGATGAATATAAAAAAACTTATATTATGGTAGTAAAAAAACTTACAAAAAACTTCTTCTGGAATGGAAAAAAATTTGACTCACTAGAAATATCTCAAATTCAAAAGCAAATTCTCCACATCAAGCAAAAATATTGGCTAAGAGGCCCACAATCTACTAAACTGTTGGCCTGGAAAGTTAGAAAAAAACAAACTAGTAGCATGGTCAGTCACATTAAAAATACACAAGGGCAACCACTTTACAGCACCAAAGACATCATGGATTCCTTTTTGCAACGTTACAAAGAGCTATACACCACAAGTAATCCCAAACATTATGATATCAAACGCTTCCTCACAAAACACCCACTGCAATGTCAACTAACTCAACAACACATAGAAATTGCTTGATGCTCCCATAACTCCTCAAGAAATACACAATACCACCAAAAATCACCAGGAATTGACGGTTTTACCATTGAGTTTTACAAAAAGTACTCAACATTCCTTAACAGCTTTCTAGCTGACACATGCAATCATGTACTACTGGAAGGTGTTATGCCTGAAACCTGAAGTAGAGCAAAGATCATAGTTATCCCTAAAAAAGATATAGACCCATCAGATCCAAATTTATACAGACCCATCTCTTTGCTCAACGCAGATGATAAAATCTTCACCGCAACACTAACAGCAAGACTGAATAAAATAATTGATCCCCTAATACACCCTGATCAATCTGGATTCATTCCAAATAGAGATCTAGCGGATAATACCAGAAAAATATTAAACACTATACAATATTGCCAAAATCATAAGATAGATTCATCATTTATTCTTTCCATCAACCTTGAAAAAGCCTTTGACAAAGTGGAGCCAGGCTACTTAGAACAGGTACTAGAAACTGTGGGTTTTGTCCACAATTTCAAGAGACCGGTACACAGCCTATATATGTCACCTACTGCACAGTTTAGGATAAATAACTCTTCTTCGGAAACCTTTCATCTATCTAGAGGTACAAGGCAAGATTGCCCGCTGCCACCATTGCTGTTTGCCATTGCTATAGAGCCCTTGGCACAGGCAATATGAATGCACCGAAACATTAAAGGAATCCCAATAGGAGCAAACCAGATCAAGATTATAAGATTATGAATGGGATTGAGCAGGTTGAGAAAGAAGTACTTTTCTCCCTTTCTCACAATACAAGAACTCGTGGGCACTCCATGAAATTGCTGAGCAGTCGCGTTAGAACAGATAAAAGGAAATACTTCTTCACCCAAAGAGTGATTAACATATGGAATTCACTGCCACAGAAGGTGGTGGCAGCTACAAGCATGGACAGTTTCAAGAGGGAATTAGATAAACATATGGAGCAGAAGTCCATCAGTGGCTATTAGCCACAGGGTACAGATGGGAATTCTCAGTCTGGGGCAGGTGATGCACTCTATCCTTGGTGCTGGAGGGGGCAGCAGTGGGAGGGCTTCTAGTGTCCTGGCCCCACTTCTGGGCCTCCTGATGGCACCTGGTATATTTTGGCCGCTGTGTGACAGAGTGTTGGACTAGATGGGCCATTGGCCTGATTTATTTATTTATTTATTTATTATGGGATTTATACCCCGCCCTCCCTGCAAAGCAGGCTCAGGGCGGCTCACAAACAATATAAATACATACATAAAACATATTTAAAATACACCCGATAAAACATATTATAAATGCAAATATAAAACCATTACAATACAATACAATACAATTTACAATACAAAGATGTTAGCGGTGGTCAACCAATAGGCCAATGTTTCATCGTCTCTGAAGAGCTGGTATTCCTTACTCGCCAACTTGGTAATAAATACTAGATGTTCCTGCTCAGGCAGCTGCACCGTTGTAGCATTACGAACTGGGCACTCCAACGGCGGCGGCCCCTAACTAAATGCCTGGCGGAAGAGCTCCGTCTTGCAGGCCCTGCGGAACTGAGAAAGGTCCCGCAGGGCCCTGATCTCCTCCGGGAGCTCATTCCACCAGGTAGGGGCTGCCACCGAAAATGCCCCAGCTCTGGTAGCAGCTAGCCTGGCCTCCTGTGGGCCAGGGAGGGTCAAACGGTTTTGCGACCCAGACCGTAGTGCTCTCTGGGGTATGTGCGGGGAAAGGCGGTCCCGCAGATATGTTGGACCCCGGCCATATAGGGCTTTAAAGGTAATAACCAGCACTTTGAAGCGGACTCGGTATGCTATTGGCAGCCAGTGCAGTGACCTTAGTGCAGGCCGGATGTGCTCCCTTCTAGGGAGGCCCAGCAGCAGCCTGGCCGCGGCGTTCTGCACCAGCTGCAGCTTCCGGATCCGCGACAGAGGCAGCCCCATGTAGAGAGCGTTGCAGTAGTCTAGTCTCGAGGTGACCATTGCATGGATCACTGTGGCCAGGTCAGCCCGGTCGAGGAAGGGGACCAACTGCCTAATCAGCCTAAGATGATAGAAGGCCGACTTGGCTGTGGCCGCTACCTGGGCCTCCATGGTAAGAGAGGAATCCAGGAGGACCCCCAGGCTTCGAACCTCTGGCGTGGGGGCCAGTAAGGCCCCGCCAAAGGCCGGGAGCAGAATCCCCACCCCTGAACTGCCCCGACCCAGGCACAGGACCTCCGTCTTCGCCGGATTCAGCTTCAGCCGACTCAGTCTGAGCCACCCAGCCACGGCCTGCAACGCCCGGTCAAGATCTTCTGGTCCAGAGCGCGACTGGCCGCCCAGCATCAGATAGAGCTGGGTGTCATCAGCGTACTGGTGACACCCCAGCCCATACCTCTGGGCAATCTGGGCAAGAGGGCGCATATAGATGTTAAATAACATCGGGGACAAAACAGCCCCCTGAGGCACCCCACACTCAAGTGGGTGCCTCCTTGACTGCTGATCCCCTAGCGCCACCCTTTGTCCCCGACCTTGGAGAAAGGAGGCAAGCCACTGCAAGGCGAGCCCCCGAATTCCCGTGTCGGCGAGGCGGTGGACTAGTAGCTGATGGTCGACCGTATCGAACGCGGCCGACAGATCTAACAACAGCAAAACTGCCAATCCGCCTCGATCCAGATGCCTCCGGAGGTCGTCAGTCAGCGCGACCAGCGCCGTCTCTGTCCCGTGACCCGGACGAAAGCCGGACTGGAAGGGATCTAACACTGAAGCATCATCCGGAAAACCCTGCAGCTGTGTCGCCACCGCCCTCTCAATTAATTTGCCCAAATAAGGCAAATTAGAGACCGGCCTATAGTTAGCCAATTCGGCCGGGTCTAACGATGGCTTTTTCAAGAGAGGGCGGACCATCGCTTCCTTAAGTGCCCCCGGGAACTGTCCCACCGTGAGGGACTTGTTAATAATCTCCCTTAGGGCACCTCGCAACCCCTCATGGCTAGATTTAATAAGCCAGGAAGGGCACAGATCAAGGATGCATGTGGTTGGGCGCACAGCTGTGAGTAAACTGTCAACTGTCAGGCTGAGAGGACTGAAGCGATCCAGAATCAATGCCGAAGACGTGCAATGGGCCTCAAGCTCACTTACTGTTTCAACTGTGGCGGGGAGGTCATGGCGGAGCATCAGGACTTTATCCGCGAAATAGCTCGCAAAAGCCTCACAGCCAATATCCAATTCCCTAGCATTTGGTCTGCCCTGCGGCAGAACTGTTAACGACCGAATTATCCTAAACAATTGGGCTGGCGAGAGCTAGCGGATGCAATCTCCTCTGCATAGAAAACCCTCTTAGCAGTTTTGACTGCCATCTCATAGGCTTTCATAAACGTCCTATAAGATGTTCTTGTAGCTTCGTCGCGAGTTCGGCGCCACCGCCTCTCTAGCCGTCTGAGCTCCCGCTTCATCAGTCATAGCTCCTGGGTATACCAGGGAGCTAGCCTCGTTCGGGAGTGCAGAGGGCGTCGTGGAGCAATCTCGTCGATGGCTGCGGAGAGCCGACTATTCCAGTCCTCCACAAGCTCATCCAACGAGCCGCCAGGGGGCATCGGATCCCGCAGAGCCATCTGGAGCTGCTCTGGGTCCATCTGGCTGCGCAGGCGAGCTAAAATACTCTCGCCGCCTAAACGGGGTTGGCTTCTCTTATGTTCTTATGATGCTTATCTTTTCAGTCAGTATTATGGGAAAACCCCACAAATAGGCTGAATGGCATTATTAAGAATATATTTTTACAAAATACACTTAAAATATGGGACAACCCCCCCCCACAATCCCTAGCCCCAAGAAGTTCGCCCATCACTACATTTATTGGACAATTATGGTTCAAACCAGGTTACTTCAAAACAGCCTTTAGCACATGGAAACAACAAAACATCACACGCTTGTATACGACCCTACAAGGAAATGAAATTGTCTCTAAAACCTGCATTGAACAAAAACACAAGAGTTCTATACCATGGTACAAATATTATCAGGTGAAACACCTTATAGATAATTTTCAGAAAAGCTCAAACCTCTCAAGACCACTAACCCTTTTTGAAAGACTATTAAAAATAGACATCAGATTTTAAGAATCTTATTTCAGTCTTATATAATGATCTGACCATACCAAACCTGAACAGTAAGTTAAGCTACCAGACACTTTGGCAATCAGACTGTGTTAATACTCTTACTGACAAAGAATGACATAAAATATGGACTTCCCCATCTATTATCTCCAAGTCCCTAAATATCCAACTACAGAGTTATATGGTCTTGACAAGATGGTACCTAACCTCAGCAAAATTACACAATATTACAAAAACCTTCTTACCCCTCTGTTGGAAGTCCTGTGGTGGCTACAGATCATACATCCACTGCTGATGGTACTGCCCAATAGTTAAGAAATTCTGGATAAAAGTTTCAAAAGCCATTAGAAACATCACAGGATACCACATTCTTCTCTCTCTGGAACTATACTTACTTGATCTATGGAAAGACTCCAAAATCCCCAAATCACAGAGGGAGCTGATCTCAATATTCCTGACTGCAGCAAAGACAGTCATTGCCAACAACTGGAAAGATAAAAAAGTCCCATCTCTCACTCAGTGGTTTAGAACATAAGAACATAAGAGAAGCCAATGTTGGATCAAGCCAACGGCCCATCCAGTCCAACACTCTGTCACACACTGGCCAAAAATACTAGGTGCCATCAGGAGGTCCAGCAGTGGGGCCAGGACACTAGAAGCCCTCCCACTGTTGCCCCTCCAAGCACCAAGAATATGGAGCATCCCTTGTCCCAATCTATACCTTGTGGCTAATAGCCACTGATGGACCTCTGCTAGTTTGCTAAACTATGGGAATTTTATTCTATGGACAAGCTATCAGAAAAGGTCTCGTCCTTTAATAACTATACTTGTGGTAATAATTTCCAATTAAAATGGTTCACATTCTTGGAACATGTCTTTAGTAATGATATACCTCCAAACTATAACATACCAAGTAAATTCTATGATGTCCTACATTTTATGTAACTCTGTAACAAAATGACATAAGTGTACTTTTATGTATGTTTATGTTCAATTTATATTGTATTATCAAATTTATGTTATTTTTCACTCTGTATAAGAAAACAAATAAAAACTTTATTGGGGAAAAAAACATGGAATTTAAAAAAGAATTTGGATCAAACTTTAACAGTTGTGAATCTAGGAAACTAAATAAAACTTTTCCTTTATACAAAAAAGAAAAGAAAAGAATAAATGGAAATAAGTGTGAAGAAGTGAGCCGTGACTCACAAAAGCACATACCCCACCACAATTTTGTTAATCTTTAAAGGTGCTACTAGACTCTTACTCTTTCTATCACTATTAGAGACCACAACATTCAAAAACCAGTGGGGAAACATTTTAACCTTTCAGGGCATTCAGTTGCTGACCTAAGAGTAGCAGTTCTCTTACAAAGGAATTTCAAAGGGAGATTAGAAAGAGAGACTGCTGAATTGGAACTGATCATGAAGCTCAAGACAATGCAAACTCCTGGACTGAATTGAGACCTAGGTTTCGTCTTTCATTACCAATGCCTGCTATTATATTTTGGAGTCTGAAATCACTTCACTGTCCAAGATATGATCGATGGACTCAAATTCCAGCTGTATCTGAAGAAGTGAGCAGTGATTCATGAAAGCTCATGCCCAAATTTTGTCAGTCCTTAAGGTGTTACTGTACTCTTGCTCCCTTTGACTAATAAGGAACACAAGCTGTGCTGTTAGGTTTCTCCCCCTCCCCCCATACCTGGAATAAAACGTTTTTGGGTCTTAAACACAGGACTCCCCCCCATACTTGAAATAAAACCTTTTTGGGTCTTAAACATAGGGCTCTCCCCCATATCTGGAATAAAACATTTTTTGGTCCTAAGCACAGGACTTCCCCCCATACCTGGAATAAAACATTTTTAGGTCTTAAACACAGGACTCCCCCCCCCCAATACCTGGAATAAAATGTTTTTGGGTCTTAAACACAGGACTCTGTCTCTCTCTTTCTGGCATGCTCCCTCTGGCTCCCTCCCTCTCTCTCTAAAGAAAAAGTGTGCTCACACCTGAAATGAAATGTGGCTGGTCTTCTTAAAAGTCCCATGAGATGCCCTTTTCCTCCCTCTCTGTGTCTCTTTCCCTCCTCCTCCCTCCACAGAGCAAGAGGAGGGGGGAGGAGCCCTCAGCTAATTGAGGGAAGGCCTTCTCTCTCTCCTCTGAAGCAGGAGACTGGCCAGAATCAGCTGCAATGTAACAAAGCAGGAAGCAGCACACAGCCAGTTGCTCTTGGGCTGGACTGGGGCCTTGCAAGGGTCAGATCTGGCCCACGGGCTGTATGACACCCCTGAATTAACCTATCACCCATTTATATGGTGCATGAGAATAATAATTCCGACCAGCATTATAGACTTATAAAGATTACTTGTTAAAGATTACTGAGACAACGTACATGTACTATTTTGAACACTGTGGGGAGGCACACACTTTCTATATGAAGTGTTAGTAAAGCTACTAAGAACTAGATTTGAGTCCAGTAGCACCTTAAAGACCAATAAGATTTTTGCGGTATAAACTTCTGGGAGTCAAAGCACAAGTAGGAATGGGATAGACAGACTCAGAAATAATTGTATTACCAGATCTACTGTATTATCTGCCCACTGTCATTGCTGCCACTCAGCAGGATGTCAGATGAAAAATGGGGGAGAAGAGTCATAACACTAATGGTGCAGTGTCACTTCTGGCATAAACTCAGAAAGGGTGCCATTGCATTTGTGTGTTGCTTTAGGATCCCCTCCAAAAAAACATAGAGTTCTGGGGAGATCCAAGAGCATCATGCCAAAACAGTGATGTCATTTCCAGGTTCATGCCACTGTTGGTACAACATCCTTTCCTTCATTCTTGACCCTCCCTCTCCTGCCCCAGTGGCTGCCAGCCTTATTCCCTGATACAGCTAATGAGAAATGCATAGAGACTGAAGAAATCTTCTCCATTGGCTTTTTGCCTGTTTTTTTTTTTTGGGGGGGGGTGATTGGTGCAGCCTTTTGCTTCTTTTTTCCTACTAAATGGGAATGCCATGTGCTAAAATTGCCAGATAGTTTCATTAAAGACTTGTGGCAATAAACCTATATCTAGTAATACTATTCTAGACCGCATAAGATTATTTCTGAGAGTGTGTTCATACGGGCAGCTAATCCGGCCATTATGCCGGCTCAAATTTTATCCTGATTTTTTTAATCCGTCCTCGCATGACCAGACATCCCCCGGGGGAATTGCCTTACTGTGCACTGCCTCCGTTGTGGATTGTCTAGATGGTGTCCACTGAAGGAGGTGCGTGCAGTGGAGTTTTTTTAAAAAAACTTTTTTGCGCATGCACATAGGTGTCACAGTGCATCTTTGTTGAAGGAGGTGTGCAGAGGCTTGTTTAAAAAACTTTTTGCACATGCGCATAGACGTGACAGAGCTTCCTTGTTGATCTGCACATGTGTAGAGATTTTTTAAAATGGCGCCCGCTTGGGATGGTCTGATATCAGACCACCCCGACAGGCGGATTGCGCACTGGTGGAATGACCAGACGGATGAAAGTCTGCAGTTGTCCCGAAAGTAACTGAAAATCCCAGATTTATAGTGGTGTCTTTTAAGTACGGCTCCGAAGCATGGCAAAACAGGATGCCCACGGAAGAGGGACATTTCCCAGATGTTTCTGTCTGGATGCTAACTTTAGATCCGTGAGGCAATCGTGCCTCGTGCGGATCTAAAGAGCTGTCTGATTGGACTCTGAGAAACAATTCAATAGGAATGCTAAGACATTTGCTTTTTTAAAGGGATGATGTTTTGTTATTTTACAGTGGTGATAGAGAACAGCTTCAGACTTTGCTCACTGGTGGATATATAGGCCATTAGTTTTAGCTCCACTGTTCTATTAGTGCCAGAAGAGAACCATGAGGTGCTACAAGATAACAAAAATGATATCAGAATATAATATTTGAGAGAATTAATGCATACATCACCTGTAGGGGGGTATGTCTGTGTATGTACACATTGCCATAATCTTGCAGTATGAAATCATCAGTCTAACACCTGATACTTAAACTTGTTGTGTACAAATTGAATTTTTTTTGGTAGGGGGGAAAAGGTGATCCTGAATCCAGCTGTTTTTCAGGCAACATATTAGTAGAGACCAAATGCATGGGGGGGGAGATACTGAAGTATTACTGCTGCTGTCCTCCAACTTCCAAGAATTCATTGCCATTTCTGAGCAGAACTTCTGTGCATAGAGCTTGTATGTTGTATGATCTGTTAAGAAGTTTTCTGTCAAATATAGGGAAGTTGGGTGGAGCCAACCTAATCATGTTGTCTGACCATGGCTACTACTAATAAAACAAGGCTAATCAGTAAGCATTATATTAAGGTTCTATTGATGGAGCCTTGATGAATACTGTAAGTGGATTATAATGGATTTATTTCCTTTAGAGCTCCCTTTCAAGGGACACATTCAAAGTTAGGTCATTCTACTATCAGCTGAATAAGACGCTGAACAGGAAGATGGATGATTTTATCAACACCCCATATATTTTTGTGAAGACAGGATGGTCCATGGCTGACAATATTAGTTTCCACAGGAGCATTTGACTCTTCTATGGATTTCCAAGAGTCAAGGCTTTACAGGGGAAAGATAAAGAGAAGGCTAAGAGGTCTGGACAACTAATTTTACAAAAACGATTTCACACTAGAATGGATTAGAATAGAAGTATGGGTTGCGACCTTCATGATGCTATTTGCATAGTACTGGATTTGACTTCTAGTGCAATGAAGCAAAATTATCCAAACAAGTAAGAATGTATTTATTGCTTGTCAATTCTTTCCACAGTAAATATATCTCTTTTGGAAAGTAAACTTTGTAAATTTCCAGGCTGTTAACAAAATCTGTGTTGACCAGGAATCTGCCCTTAATTATTTTAAGGCTACAGAGTGCATTTGGGGTGTGTGTGTGTGTGGACAAACCTTTTATTCATTACAAATGTAGGTTTTGCTAAATTGTTATTACTTTGTTGTAGAATGTTATAAAAGGTTGTTTAGAATCTCTGCCCTGTCAACACCTTTTAATAACATTGGTCTGTTACTCACACATAACATTCCCCATCTGGCATATGCATTCATTTGCCCGTTTATAAAATGGTCACTCCAATCTTGCCTTGTTGTTTTAACTGTCATTTGGATCACCCATTCTGAGATTTTTTAAAACTAACCTGGTTAACAAAAATAATACCTGTGTATTTCTCAGTCAAATATGATAATTTCTTACCTCCAGGGTTCCCAGCAGAAGTATTTGTTTTTTTATTTTTAGTATAACCTGTAAAAATTTATCTTTGAAAAAGTCATTTTGCATTGTTAAAAAAATTGGCACTTTTTTAAAGCCACTGGCAGCTTAGTTATAATAGTGTATGGAAAAAGTTGTTATGATTTTTTAAAGGAGCCTAATGGATTCTGACTGTTTGCTGAAGATTTGCTGTGTTTCCTCATATACTGTAGAAGGGGGGACGGACCCACTTTTCATTCAACACTTTTGTCCTAATTTTAACCCTCAGATGCCATAAAAATTAAATCCTTATTGACACTTCTTATGTAAATACAATATAGAAAATTGACTTAAGGATATGATTCTTGCTTTGGTGGAATACGTGGCTGATGGATGCCAATCAAGATGGACCTTAAACCCAGTGGAGGAACATGGAATGACATTATGCTGAATATCTTAATTTCTACCTTTTGGTAGGTTTTTTTTTTTTTTTTTTTGCACACTGCAGAAAAGACAGAGCAACAACAAAATTAGAGAGATGACAAAGGAGCTGTGTGCCAGCTATTTGGGAAAGACATGGCTTGCCTGTGTTTGAAAAGAAAAGGACACCATTTGGCAGTGCGGGGTGCCACTGTGTTGGTTCCAGCTAACGATCATTGTGTGAATTGAGCTGTAAGGGGAGCTGCCCATTGACCAGCATTGATTGCTTCTCCCGACAGGTGCTAATGTGCAGAGGGCAGGACACAGCTGCTGGAACAAGGTTCCCATTATCCTTTGCTGGAGTATTGATGCACCCTGTGGGATGTTTCTTCTCTGGCTGTGTTAATGTTCAGAAGGTATATTTGCATGGCTCTGTGCTGGGAGCAAAAGTGAGAGGTGCTGCCGTTTCTGCGTAATGGTCTCCGCCCCCTCAACTCCTTCACCTCTGCACTCCTTGTTCTGTCGATTTTGTGTCTGTTGGGCTGCAGGCTTTCTCTAATTATAGTGCAAGCTAAAGGACAGGTTCTGTGAAGACTGCTGCCACATGAATAATTGCTTTAAGGGCTGCCAGTAATTAGACAAATAACATATTTGGTGGGGGGGTTTTAAAGACAGTAAATTTAGTCTTGCTCTTGTAGTATAGATATACTTCCTGCACAGGACAATCAGAAAGGCAGCTTGGGGTTTCCTTGGGGCAGTATCTGTGCAGTGCCCATTTATTACTGTCCGGAATTTTCTGTGAGAATAACTGAAAATCAGAGTACAGTTTTGCATCCCCTTGTGTTCTGCTATGTGGGCACCAGAAAGGGATGGAGGTTCTTTTACAATAAGACATGTCATTAAGAGCCTGATAAGATTCCACTCCAATCCGCATTACTTCTTTGGTCATCCCTTAGGCACTCAACAATTTTCTGTCAATATGCCTTGCAGATGATGTTCATACAGACTTTTCCTACATATACACTCACATTGTGCAGGAATTTTTAAAAAAAACATTTTGACACTTATGCATAAGAGCTTTTTAAGCAGGAGGAAAACAGCACGCTCATATCAGCACCATTCCTTCTTTTAAAAAATTCTATCAAATCCACAAATAAGTGTTTTAAAATAATTAGATTGAAATCTTTGTGGAGAACTTCCTGGGGTGTATGATCTATCTATAAGCAAGAACAACAAAATTATTTTAAAAATCACAAAAGGAAGTCACTAAAGTAAAATCCATAAAACAATTAATCCATAAAAAATTAAATCCATAAAACAATCAGAAGGTTAGAATAGCCATTTAATTCCCTGTGAAGAGTCATGGGTGTAAGGTAATCCATCAAATACAATTCCATCAGTGATTGAAAAAATAAATTTGGGGAATTTAGGGATAACAAAGACCAGTGATGTTAGGGGCTGTGACTCAGTGGTACCACATCTGTTTTGCTTGTAGATAGTACTGGTTTCAATCCCAGGCGTCTCCAGTTAAAGTCTGGTGTTGAGGAAAGGCCTTTATCTGCCTGAAATCCTGGACTGTCAATCAGGGAAGACAATACTGAGCACAATGGAGAACTGGTCTGAGAATATAAGGCAGCTTTATGTGTTCATAGACCATAATTAGGGGAAGGAGCAAGGATTTGCTGTATACACTTGTAATTTGGAGAAAAATAGTAATACAGCTACCTTCAACTGCCTTCAGATCAAGAATCTTTTGTCATGCAGTTGTCCAGGTTGACTTTCACCAAATGAAGGCATAAGACTCACATTTTACCTGGAGCACTTGACATAGGCTGCATACACACACTGTTGCATATTATGCCATCACTGCGCTATAGCTATCATCGGCAACTGGTTTTTCCTGGATAGATAATATATTTCAGTTGCAAATGATGACTTTAGCATGACAGTAGTAATAGCTATATACAAATAATGTGTGGATGCAGCCATGATAATACTCACACAAACTACATACTGGATACCGTTTGTGAAATATCATGATGTCTGGTGGAACCTTATCCTCTTCCTCTCAAATTTCAGGAAGTGTCTCCTTCAAGGCTATTAAAATTCTGACTTACATAGTGAGCACAGGAAGGCATTTGGCAACCTAAGGAATCATGTCCTAGGCACAAATATATTAGCCAGTAAGGGGGATACTTGTGCACAGAAGTCTTGGAAGCTCCAGTGAGTACAAAATGGAGCAGCAAGGCTTCTGTCTGGGGACAGCTGATTAGAACACATAATGCTAGTGCCACATCAACTGCACTGGCTTCTTACTTGTTGCTGCACCCAGTGTCAGCTTGGAGAAAAAAAGTCCTGCCCCATTAACAAGGGCTTAATGGGATGCTATTTACCAGGTGATGTTATTTACCTCAGTGCCATGAGAAGCTTCAACTGCTCATTTCTGCACAATAAGCCTCAGTTAAAGAGGCAGACATTTTTTCTCTAGGTTGTTGACAACTCCAGTTATCAAACTTTATCTCCAAGTATGCTCCCTTGTGCTAGTAATGTTCTTCAGGGGAGCTAGTAATATTCTTCAGACAGCAGCTGTCTCCTTAAGGTGTAGTGGTGAAGTGCGCGGACTCTAATCTGGGAGAACCGGGTTTGATTCCCCACTCCTCCTCTTGCAGTTGCTGGATGACCTTGGGCAAGCCATAGTTCTGGCACAGCTGCTCTTGAAAAAGGAGTTTCTGTCAGAGTTCTCTCAGCCCCACCTACCTCACAGATGTCTGTTGTGGGGAGGGGAAGGGAAAGTTGCTTGTAAGCAGCTCTGAGACTCCTTTGGGTAGTGAAGGGCGGGGTATAAATTCAATCTCTTCTTCTTCTTCTCCTCCTCCTCCTTCTCTTCAGATGATGAGGAGTCCCTCACAGGCCCTGAGAGTTCCAAGGTGCAAACCCCTCTGAGGGCTCAACAGGTGGATTCAGTGATTCTGTCACAGCCACCAGTTGTGGACCAGTCCCCAGTGAGCCAGCGGACCAGGAACTACCTGCAAAGCTTGGTACCCTATCAGCCCCTTCCAGTGACCTGGAGCCACTGTACAAGTCCTGCCAAGGCCCCACACCCACAGAGGTTCCCCACCCCCCAGAACCTTGGGATCAAAGATGAAGGATGACCAGGGCAGAGACAGGGATCTAACATAGGAACATATAATGAGCAGCCCAGGTTCTGTCTTTCTCTAGATTCCCAGGAAAGAGATGAGGTTGTAGTAGTTCCTGACAGGGACTTTATCCAGATCCTCAAGAAAGGGCTGGGATCCCAGCTTCTTTTATAAGACTGCAGAAGCATGGAAGCTTTGCTGGTTCAACAGCTCCCACAAGGCTTGCTTTCACTGCCCTGGCTTTTGCCTGCTTGATGCTTGTGTCATGGTAGGAAGGAGAAAGTGGTATGTTTCCTTGCTGGGAAACTCTTTTAGACGAAAGGTTCCCTGGAAAATACACTGGTAACCTGCTGCCACCACTCAGGATATCCTGAGAACATTTAAAGTGAGACACGGAGGAGGTACTCTTCCAGCACAGAATTAGAATGATAACAAAGTAACAGGGTAGAAACCTTAGACAATACCTTATAGTTAACTTGGTAGCACCCGCGTAGCTGAGCACATGAGGACGAGATTAAGAGAATATTCCAGAGAAATAAATTGTACTAAGCAAAGCCATAAAAATGACTTTATTAAAAACAAACAAACATAAAACAATGCTTTGGGAGAGATGGTGGCATGGTACAGCCCAGTCTCATCAGATCTCGGAAGCTAAAGAGGGTCAGTATTTGTAAGGAAGACCTCCTTCTGCGGAGGAAGGAAGGAAGACTCTGCAGAGGAAGGCAATGGCAAATCATCTCTACTTCTCACTTGCCTGAAAGCCCCTTGCTGGGGTCACCGTAAATCAGCTGCAACTTGACGGCACTTGACTCACATACACATACACTCGAACATTTATTATAGGAGAGAAAAAAGTAAAAGGGTGGTTGGATTCCAATGGTGGTGGAAAAAGGGCAAAAACAAAATACAGGGAAAGGCACACAGCAACATTGGAACAGAGATATTCAAATGACAAGCAATATAGCTGAACTTGTTGGAATATATAAATCTATAGTGCACCTACTTGAAGAAGATCAGAAGATCATCCTACAGGGGGACAGCTGAAGGACTGCCAGTTAGTTAGCATAGCTAGATTAGGGACTTTCCACAATTTTAAATTACCTCCTTCCTGTCTCCTGATTGGCTCTTTGGAGACTTCCTGCTCCAACTGAGCCCTCCCCCTTTGTTCCTGTCTCTCACAGGAGTTATTCAGTTAGTTAAGCTCCTGTGACTCTTTTCTGTTCTATCAGAGTTTATTTCTTCTTTAATGAACCAAGTTATTTTCTTTAAGCAGTTGGTGCCCTGTTCCTCTACATGTTTAAACTCTACCAACAGAACTAAGCTAAACAAAAGTTACCTACACTGTAGCAGGTTCCTCAGAGCATGTGCATAGTTCCTTATAGTAACAAGAAGCTGAAGGGGTTATTAACTCCTAAGGCATCAGTTTCCACTGAGGACTGAAAAGAGAAGACAAGGGGGAAATCCCAAATATCCAGATAATTATCATGCTTATTTTTAAACAAAAAGGGGTTTCCTGGGTTAGGGGAACTAAAGAGACTCCCCTTCCACACTTTATTGTGTAGTGCTGGAAGCCTGGCTTTGATACTAGAACCCAAGCTGGCCTGTTTATTTATGTGTTTTATTGAATTATTTTATTTATAATTTTAATGTTGTTTTTAATCGTTCTAATGTTTTTTTTTTTGTTCTAATGTTTTATGTGTGCTACTTTGGGGTCCCTGATCAGGTGGAAAGGTGGAATAAAAATATTTTAAGTAAATAAATAACAAGTGCAAAGAAGTTGGTTTAAACTAATTTTTAAAAGGGCTGTTATTAAAGTAGTTTTACTTGGTTAGATATCTGACTTCCAACTGAACAATCCAGTGAAGCACTGGATTGGGTTCATGGTTCTGGCTTTGACCTTTAATGCCCTTAGCAGTCAGGGACCTTCATATCTCTGGGACCACCTCTCCCAGGATGCCCTGGGAAGAGCGCTGCACTCAGAAAACAAGAACCTCCTGGTGGTCCCTGGCGCGAGAGAAGTCCGACTGTCCTCAACCAAGGCCTGGTGGAATGCTTTGCCAGAAGACATCCATGCCCTGTGGGAATTGTTACCTTTCTGCAGGGCATGCAAGACAGAGATGTTCCACTGGGCTTTCGGTTGAGGACAGTGATGGAGCATCATTTGGCACTCTTACATAAGTCCCCATCCTCCATAACCCCTCCCCTAGGGAGGCTGGGGAGTTGGACTTCTTCTGCCATCTTATATAGACTGTTTTCTGCAATTACAAAGATGTTGTTTTATGTACTGGTATTTATTGGGTTACTTTAATCTAGTTTTAAATTGGGATTGTATACTTATTCTGTTGTAAATCGCCCTGAGCCCTATTCCAGGGAAGAGTGGCCTGGTAAATTGAATTAAAGAAATAAATAATGATGCTATTGATATATTTGCCCAATGTAAGAAGTACATTTTTAGTAACTTGCAAACTTACTAATAAGATTTTTTAGAAGGAAAAGACATGTTAAATACTTCAAAAATTTCCTACTATAATGATGCAACCAAAGCAAATAACCTCAAAAAGTAAACAAGTGTGTCCTTAACCCTCAATCCAACTGATTAAAATTTGCTGCCCCTATTAATAAACCAAAGCTCTAGTTGAATAATCTGCTAATAAAATTGATTAAAGCCTGCAGAGCTCATTATAAAACACAAGATGCATCTCAAATTCCAATGGCCTTTGTTCTCTCCTTCTTCTGGTATTAAGAGCATAGCTGAAAGTGTTTTAAAAACATGTAGATTAGCAATTAGCAAGGTCATTATGACTACTTTGAGGGAAAGTTACCTAAAATAAGGAGTTTCCGGTTTTTAATTCTATGAGCTACTATATAGGGTGCTGACATCCAGTTATCAAATATCTTAATAGATAGGGCCAAATAACTCAGTGAAATTGTGTAATCAAAATATAGTGTTGGATTAAATTTGACCTTTCTGCTAAATGAATGGTTTGGAAATTGGGTTATGCTGTGGTTCTTTGTTTGTATTTAGCTATTTTATGTGTTTTATCAAAAGTGATAAGTGGTGACAGTGGTTAATAAGAATTAAGAAGCTGGATCCATCAGAGTGTTTCTGAAGGAAGGAGATCCATTTGTGGAGCGTGGGCCCCAGTCATACGGGCCAGAAAATGCGGGGGGAGGCATGGCAATTCACCCTGGAGCAAAATAAGGCGCGGTAACCCGATCACATGGGCCACCGGGTTGCCACGCTCCAGCTCCAAGTGCCGATCACACCACACTGCTGCAGCACGGAAAAAAAGCGGTGCAGCAGACCACGCAAGCTGCGCTGTTGCGAAGTGCACATGTGCCATTGGGGGGGGCAGGCCACTGCTGGTGTCTTGCATATGTGCATGCCTCATTCAGCGTTGCTGCACATCCCATGGAAACTTACAACATCTGGAAACCCTGGGACATGGGCTGGCGTCGGAAGCTGCGGGATACTGGTGCTCCCGTGATCAGATGCCGGCCTTTGTCCCGGGGTTTCTGGAAACTAGTACTTCGACCCTAGTAGTTTTTTACTCTGCGTTTTCGGAGGGAAGCTGCAGGTTGGCCACGGGAGTGCTACGCCTCCCAGATGTGCTCGTATGATTGCGCACAGAAAGTCCGTGGGGCTCCCGTGCCTTCAGCGGGGCAAATGCTCCGTGTGAACGGGACCGTGACTTTCTTTCCACCCACCTGTAGTCCAAAATGCTGCCCTTCAGGGGCAGCATCTCAGAAGACATACTGGGTTCCTGTGGGATTAGGAGATGAGAGAGTTGCATTGCATTCCACAAATGGAGGTCCTTTGGTCTGCAGAACTAATCTGGTGGATCCAAGTCAAAATGTTTATATATTTGAATATCACAAGACTGCATTCAGGGTTATTCAGTTGATGAAGTGGGCAGTCACCAATGTAAGCTCATACCAGTATCTATTCTAGTTAGTCTTCATGGTACCATCATATATGCATTGTTTTTCTCCATCTTCAGACTATCACATTCAAGCTGTGGATCACTTATGACCAAACTGTAAACATCATTGTTCCCTCTGCATGAATATTTCCACAGTATGACGTATGACATAGGACTCTGCAGTGGAAAGGGTAACAAGCACCTCTCCTCTTTTTGAGTGCCAGTGAGATTTTAAGCCACTATGAAATAAATAATAGCCTTAGTGTGTTACAAATAGAAAATGGTACAGTTTACAGTGTCTGTGATACTTAGGACTGCAAGGTCCATCTTCGTCCCCAGTGGGGGACTTTGGGAGGGTGTTCCTAGAGGGGGTGGGGCATCCCCAATGTAATGACATCACATTGGGGCTATCCCCAATCCCAATCCCCAAGAACGATCACCTGTGGCAACCCCTCTCTCTCCCCTCCTGTGAGATTTAAAGGGCCTGCCGATCAGGTGGAGGGCCCTTTAAATCTTGCAGGAGGAGAGGGAGAGGGGCGGCCACAGGCCATGGACCTGAACTCCAAGTGGCAATGCTGCTTGGAATTCAGGCACAGGAGGCCTGGTCCCCACTGGCCAGAAGCATTTAAAGGGACCCTGATCAGCTGGAGGAAAGGGATCAGGAGAGAAGGGAAAGGGGTGGATTTGGGTGGTCGGCTTGGGGGTGGGGCTTCCCCCATTGGCCAACTGGCTTGGTGGTGGGCTGAAGCCCCAAAAATTAGGGAAAACCCCACCTGGATCAGGGGTCTGGCAACCCTAATGATACTGAGGGTTAGTGCAGTTTTGTATTTATGGTGCCTGATCACTAAATTTAAATATGGCATGCTTTTATTTTATTTATTTAATATCATTATAATCTATACCTCCCTACCATGGAATTAAAGATGGTTATTTAGAATTCCATGAAGGTCTCTCCAACTGGGGACTAAGACCCATTGTGGTATAATGCTCCAAGTGTTCAGCTAGGACCAGGGAGACCCAAGTTCAAATTTCTATTCAGCATTGAAGCTGAAGTTCTATTCAGCCTTGAACCTTGGACTAGTGATTATTTCTCAGCCTGACACAGTTACTGGAGGCATGGAAGGAAAAAAGAGGGCAGTGGCCACATCTAGCCTTGTTTAGCTTCAGAAGAGTTCTATTTTATGCTTCCAACTATACTCTGGACAGATGTAACAGCTAGCAGGCATGGTATTCCTATTGATTTTACCACACATCAGATCAGTACTAACATATTATGAATGTTTTATTGCACCTAAAACTAGAAAGTGGGTAAACAGGGAGGGTCCGTTGGACCTTAAAATAATCATCTTTACAATACAAGAGAGATGATGAAATTTGAAATTGCTTTCTGCCCTACTGGATGGACTCCTTACTTTATCTTGTTGTAGTTGCTCTGTAATACTCCCATGATTATGTTTACAACATGACAAGCATGCCCCCTACTGCAGAGTGTTTCAGAAAAACTAAATGCCTGCTCCAGCTCACTGATTTCTTGTTTTCATCACAGAAACATTATTCATAGACTTTTAAAGTATTCTTCTGTGCAGAGTTAACTGCATTCTGTGTCACTGACTTAAATGGATTTAGACTGGAATGACTCTGCACAGGATGATGCTATTAAAAAGCAAAGAGAATGTTAATCTTATTTCTTGAATGAATCAGGTTGTGATCAAACCTTATGAAATTACCAGGGTTGTCTGTTGCTACATATATTGCTAGGACATAATTAGATTTTGTGTTCTACCTAAACCAGCAATTTTCAAACTGTATTCCTAGAAACCCAGTGATACCTTGGAAGCCTAGCAGAAGACCAGGGTCCCTTGAGTATAAGACTGGTAATTGTAGACAATAGTGATGGACATTAACCACATTTTGGCAGTTCATTTTGTGGTTCAGCCAACCACAAACCTATGCAAACCTGGAGGTTGGATCGCAAATTGAACCTGAACAGTTAATATGAAACTATACGCAGAAACATTGTAACTAAAACCAAAGTACTTAATCAACCATCTCTCACTGATAAGAACCAAGAATTTTTGAAAATAAGCTGCTACAACCCCATCTTGTCTGTCAACTGAAGTATATACTGTTTTACCAACAATGTTTACCTCAGGCTTTCCAGTTCCTGACTACCTCATACCATCTCTGCCTACTAAATAAAAACTTCATTAATGTTAATTGTTACAGAGTCTCCAGTGCCATTTCCTGGCCCTAGGAATGTCCAGCAGTCCTCGACCAGGGCCAGGGCCTCCTTGGTCCTGACCCTGACCTAGTGGAACTCTCTGCCAAATGACATCAGGGCCTTCCAGGATCTTATGGAATTCCTCAGGGCCTGTAAGGCAGGAATGTTCCACCAGGCTTTTGGTTGAGAGCAGCAACAGTTTTTCCTTGGCTGGCACCCTTCCTTCCCTTCCCCACCTCTGAATTGCTGCTGTTATGAATTCTCATAAGAACATAAGAGAAGCCAATGTTGGATCAGGCCAATGGCCCATCCAGTCCAACACTCTGTCACACAGCGGCCAAAACATACCAGGTGCCATCAGGAGGTCCAGCAGTGGGGCCAGGGCACCAGAAGCCCTCCCACTGCTGCCCCCTCCAGCACCAAGAATAGAGTGCATCACCTGCCCCAGACTGAGAGTTCCCATCTATACCCTGTGGCTAATAGCCACTATTCTCTCCCCCCTGCCCAAAAACTGGCCTGGAAGTCCAGAGCTGGGGTAGAAATTTCCACAATGCCATAAATTGTTCTGTAGAATTTTAATGTTTTAAATGTTTTTATGGCATTATGCCCTTATGTACATCACCCAGAGCCTGGTGTAAGCTGGGATAGGACAATTAACAACAACAACAACAACAATAATACAGCTCCTGTTTTCTCCTGACAGGTTCCTGGGCTGGGCAAAAACCAAATCAGAGTCTGTCAAAGGGTGGGATATTTAGATTTATAAAACTGCAAATATTATAATGCTACCGGGGGCTAGCTCAGTACCTGAATGGATCTAAGAATTTTGGAGGGGAAAATCTGCCTCAAATTGGGGAGAATAACATGGGGTTTGTCATAGAAGGCCAATAAACTGACGCTCATTCCGGACAAGACTGAGATGCTGCTTGGGAACTGGGGAGTCTGCCTGTCTTGGAGGCAGTTGCACCCTCCCTGAAGGAGCAGGTTCATGTTTTAGGGGTGCAACTGGGCTATGGTTGGAGGTTCAAGTTTCCTTCATGGCAAGTAGGGCCTTTTACCTGCTTCAGCTGGTTTGTTCTTTGAAAAAGTGTGATCTGCTCTGATCACATCCAGGTTAGATTACTGTAATGTACTGCAGGTGGGGCTGCTTTAGAAACTTCAGTTGGTCCAGAATGGGATAGCCAGGCAGCTGTCCGGGATTGTTTGTAGGAATCGTAGCACTACTGTTTCCAGGCAAAACTGAAAGTGCTGGTTCTTAACTTTAAGGACCTAAGTGGCTTGGAACCAGGGCACATGAAGGCCTGCCTCCTCCCATACTAGCCAGCCTGCCAGGTGAGTTCTGCCTCTCAAGTCCTGCTCTCTGCACCCCCCACTTTCAGAGACGAGGCAGGTGGCTACTAGAATAACCTCCCCCTTAAGGCTTGTCTGGTGCCTACTTTATATTCTTTTAGGAACAAGACTAAAACACATCTTTTTACCTAGACTTTTAATTAGGGAGTTTATTTGACCAGTTGCTTCTGTTTTATGTATAGTTTTTAAGCTGTCCAATGGTGTGTTTTTATTGATGTTTTAATATTGTGACATTGTTTTAATTGGGCAGGACTCTGAAGAGCATCATAGTATTATCATAATAAATAAATAAATAAATGTTTTCCTGCCCTCTGTGTCCTTATTGGGGTAAAAATCAGTCAGTCCCAATCATGTTCACGTGATGAGCTTTGTGCAAGGAACCAACACACTTTTGTAGGCATTTGCTTTTCCTTGCTTTTTTCTCCATGTGTGTTATGATTCCCTCCCCCTTTTTCTTTTTGATATAGCTTTCTCCAGGACTGGAATGACATTAATGAAATCCTGTTGTTCTGTCTTGGCTAAGGTTAGGGAGCTTCAATCTAATAAAGTCTGTGACTCAAAACATTTCATTTAGCAGACTGAAGCATTAGTGAAGTATATGGACTCTTTGGTCTTCTTTCTGCTGGTGCCAAACAACTGTTTTCCACATATTGACTTAGTAAAGGTAAGATTGATTCTTATGATAGTAGCACAAGACAGCTTGCAAATCGAACCAAATAAAAATTGATCACTCCAGTAGAACACATATGCCTAAATCCATCAAAAGCCCTGGACAATGTTCTCTTTTTAAACAAGCAAGCAAGTACCATTGTGATCAGTGTTCACAGTGGAAGTCACAAAGATGCTGAGGACTCATTTTTAGCTTCCATTTCCCCCAGTTCTGAAAGTATTATTTGGAAATAAAGTGTCATTGATATCATGAATTTACCCTATTTATATGTAATTAATGGGAGGGGGAACCCACATTAAAATTGTGTAGGTTTAAAGGGCACACAGAGCTATAATATGGCAGGGAAAATTGATCTTCACAAGAAAGCAGAAAAAATGAATCAGGTTTTGAGCTGAAACCAAGAGGCTGAGAAATTCAGTAGCGTCTCTTGATTATATAGTACTCCTAAAAATAGGCTACCAGTTACTCTTAGAGAAGGGCGGGTTAGTATTGTCGCCATCCAAGTTTGCACACAGGTGTAAGGAACAAAGAGGGTATGAATTATTTGCCCTGAAAAATATGCCTTAAATTATGTCTCCCTTATTTATCCAAGGTTGTCTCTCCTGACTAACATCTGGTTTCTGTGCTGTTTACAGGCTCCTCTAGGAAAGCTGATCTGAGGCTATTTTGCAGCAAGTTCACTATGTCAAACAGAGGAGCAGAATTTAGCTCTGTTCTTAACCCATGATTATTTATGTAACAGGCATGTTGGCCAACAAAAAGAATGAAAACTGAAGGGCATGAAACAAGCCAGCTTGTTCGTGTTTGAGTTTTGTTCACAGTGATCCCAGCAGGGGGTTGCAGTGGAGCTGTGTAAACTGTGAAATAAAGGATACAGTTAACACACCAGGGATGACCAGGGATGAATACTTAACATCCCACTTGTCCTTGTGATGATGAATGGCACATTCTTAGCTTTGGAAAGCTATTTGTTGGCAAACTCTTCAGGCTGGTGTGGTGTCGTAGAAAGAGTGCTGGACTTGATGTGTGGAACTATAAGTTATGTGTAAGTTCTGTGATTATTTTCTGATGTGGGGGAGGAGAATTGTAGAATGTAGCTGTTGGGAATGCAACAAGACAGAATACTGATGTGAAGGGAAAGGGCTAGTCCCACTATTTTCCTGTTAAACTCACCACCCTAGTCGGGAAAAAGAGACTGAGTTTTTAGACACTCTCAATGACTGTGCTATGGAACAGATGGTCACAGATCCTACTAGGGGAGAGGCGATCCTGGATTTGGTCCTAAGTAATGCCCAAGACCTGGTGAGAGATGTAAAAGTGATTGTACCACTTGGGAACAGTGACCATAATGTTATTGAGTTTAACATTTGTATAAATAGGGAGTTGCCCCAAAAGACTGACGCAACCACTTTTAACTTTAAAAGGGGTAACTTCTCTGGTATGAGGGGACATGTGAGGAAGAAATTGAAAGGAAAAGTGGAAAAGGTCAAAACCATTGGGGAAGCTTGGAGACTATTTAAAAAGACAATCCTAGAAGCTTAGAAAAAATATATACTGCAGGTTAGGAAAAGCACAAATAGGTATAGAAAAGAGCCTGTATGGTTAACAAAACAAAGTAATGGAAGCTGTAAAAGGTAAGAAGGATTCCTTTAAGCAGTGGAAATTTAGTCTCAGTGAGGTTGATAAAAAGGAACACAGGCTGTGGCAAATAAAATGCAAGCCTGTGATCAGGCAAGCAAAAAGGGAATATGAGGAGCATATCGCAAAAAAACATAAAGGCCAACAATAAAACTTTCTTCAAATACATTAGAAGTTGGAAACCAGCCAAGGAGGCAGTGGGGCCCTTGGATGACCAAGGGGTAAAAGGAGTAGTGAAGGATGATAGGGAAATGGCTGAGAAGCTGAATGCATTTTTTGCCTCTGTCTTCACTGTGGAAGAGGAGAAGTGCTTGCCCACTCCAGAATCACTGATTTCGGAAGGGGGTTTGGAAGACCTGAATCAGATTGAGGTGACAAGAGAGGAAGTCCTACGACTGATAGACAATTTAAAAACTAATAAATCACCAGGCCCGGATGACATTCATTTGAGAGTTCTGAAAGAACTCAGATGTGAACTAGTGGATCTCCTTACAAAAATATGTAATCTTTCTTTAAAATCTGCCTTTATTCCTGAGAACTGGAAGGTAGCTAACATCACTCCCATCTTTAAAAAGGGCTCCAGGGAAGATCCGGGAAATTACAGGCCAGTCAGTCTGACATTGATACCGGGTAAGTTGGTGAAGTTGGTGGAAACTGTTATTAAGGAAAGAATTAGTAGACACATTGATGAACAAAAACTATTGAGGCAAACTCAGCATGGGTTCTGTAAGGGAAGATCTTGTCTCACTAACCTGTTAGTGTTTTTTGAGGGAGTGAACAAGCATGTGGACAAGGGGGACCTAATTGACGTTGTTTACCTTGACTTCCAGAAAGTTTTTGATAAAGTTCCTCATCAAAGGCTCCTAAGTAAGTTCAATGGGCATAGGATAAAAGGACAAGTCCTCTTGTGGATCAAAAACTGGCTTATAAATAGGAGACAGAGAGTGAGTATAAATGGGAAACTTTCTCAATGGAGGATGGTAAGCAGTGGGGTACCACAGGGATCAGTACTCGATCCAATGATTTTTTACTTGTTTATTAACGATTTGGCATTGGGAGTAAGCAGTGAAGTGGCTAAATTTGCAGATGACACGAAGTTGTTCAGGGTGGTGAAAACCAGGGAGGATTGTGAGGCACTCCAAAGGGATCTGTCGAGGATGGGTGAGTGGGCGTCAATGTGGCAAATGGGGTTCAATGTGGCCAAGTGCAAAGTGATGCACATTGGAGCCAAAAATCCTAAATATAAATGCACATTGATGGGGTCTGAACTGGCAGAGACTGACCAAGAGAGAGATCTTGGAGTCGTAGTAGATAACTCAATGAAAATGTCTAGACAGTGTGTAACTGCAATAAAGAAGGCCAAGGCTATGCTGGGGATTATTAGGAAGGGAATTGAAAACAAATCAGCCAGTATCATACTACCCCTGTATAAATCATTGGTATGACCTCATTTGGAATACTGTGTACAGTTCTGGTCGCCACACCTCCAAAAGGATATTATAGCTTTGGAAAAAGTGCAGAAAATGGCAACTAGAATGATGAAAGGGTTGGAACACTTTCCCTATGAAGAAAGGTTAAAATGCTTGGGGCTCTTTAGCTTGGAGAAATGATGGCTGAGGGGTGACATGATCGAGGTTTATTATATTATGCATGGGATAGAGCAGGTTGAGAAAGAAGTACTTTTCTCCCTTTCTCACAATACAAGAACTCGTGAAATTGCTGAGCAGTTGGGTTAGAACAGATAAAAGGAAGTACTTCTTCACCCAAAGAGTGATTAACACATGGAATTCACTGCCACAGGAGGTGGTGGCAGCTACAAGCATGGACAGTTTCAAGAGGGAATTAGATAAACATATGGAGCAGAAGTCCATCAGTGGCTATTAGCCACAAGGTATAGATAGGAACTCTCAGTCTGGGGCAGGTGATGCACTCTATTCTTGGTGCTGGGGGGGCAGCAGTGGGAGGGCTTCTAGTGTCCTGGCCCCAGTGCTGGACCTCCTGATGGCACTTGGTATTTTTGGCCACTGTGTGACAGAGTGTTGGACTAGATGGGCCATTGGCCTGATTCAACATTGGCCTCTCTTATTTTCTTATGTTCACCCCAAAAATACTGGGGGAGGGGAAATGTAGGTTACTTGTACATTTCCATAACAGTGGAGACATTCAAATCCCTGTTTGGTAATGAAGCTTACTGGGTGACTGTAGGTCAATCACAATATTTTAGCTTAATTTCCTTCATAGGTTAAATTCGTAAAGGTAAATCAAAGAAATTACAGGAATTGCTCTCATACAGGTTTTAGCATATAGTTGAGAGCCAGTGCATACCTCCCTGCATCAAGATTTTTGTGTGGCTTGCTTGTGAGAACAGTAATGTATGACAAAGGGAAATTCTCAAGAAAAATTATGGATGATTCTCCTCTGAGATTAAAATAATCAGAGTGCAACCAGTGGGGACTGGTTAGCACGTGCGGGTAAGTCTTTCAATATATTATCTCTGATTTGTAGCTATACATATGAAAGGCCACCATTTATAGGTACCATGTTTGAAATTCAAATGGTAGGAAAATGTGTTTCATTTAGAATTTTAACAACTGAGGCTTTCATTACTTCATGTTGCAGCTCTAGTGTCATAAGCATGCATGTATAAAATTTGTTCTGGGTACATTGTTAACAAAGACAAATAGTTTAAGGCTGAAATTGTAAGCACAGTTACCTGGGCATAAGGCCCCTTGAACATAGCTGGACGACCCTGCTGAGTAGACATGCTTAAGACTGCACCAACAAAAATAGTTGAATTTGTTTGAATTTATGATGGTATTATGCTACAGTATTCTTATATTATTCAATCTGAATTAGAGGCTTGGCTATCACAGAGCATTTCTGCTGATGGACCGATTTCAGATTCCTCGGCTCCCCTTTTCCTCTTCAGTCCAAAAAATTCTGAACCCTGCACTGTGGCTCCTGGAGGACATGGAGCTCCCAGGAACAGTATTTCAGGGAGCTTTTGGGACTGAGGTGGGGGAGGAAGTCATGCTTTGACATCAAAAATCCTTTTGTCAGCAAAATCTTTCCGTGTGATCTAACCCAATAGGCTGGATCCTCTCAGCTACTCCACTGAGAAGAGGAGCTCCTTTGTGGGAACTAAAAAGGATCATGAGATTTGTATGGAGAAAAGTCACGTGGTATGAGGCTGTAATAAGGAAGTGAGTGGGACAAGATTCAGCAAAAAACTAGATCCAAGCCAATACAGATGTACAGAATCAAATTTCTTTTTTGTGTGTATGTTCACGTAGACTGAAGAACAATCAATTTTTATTATGGTTCATGACCAGCACATATCAATTTAAATGAATTATAACACAATCGTAAAGGTTTTAAGAAATAAACAATAGTAAAATTTACAGAAATGAATAACAACACTATACATTTAAAAACAAAAATCAAGATTGACGCATGAAACATACCATGGAGAACACTTATTCATGCACTGAATACCTTTTATAATAGTTCCTTGCAAATTCTATAGGCTGAAGCAAGGAATCTGATGCAAGAAAATGTATCTAATGCAGGGCATGCGGGAAACCTCCCAAGCAAAGGTTGTAAGATCTTTACACATTACTGATAAAAACAGCAGTAAAGCAGAATATGCTCAATTTTCTCAACCTTGCCTGCTCCTCAAGGGCAATCCCTCTCAGGCACTGGAATCTTTTTGCAACACCCCTAGACAATTGCAGAGGGGAAGATATTCCATCTAGCCATGGAGAAAGCCCTGCAATGGGATGGAATCTCTAATGATGATAAGTAGGCTGCTGGTGTTACAACATATCTCATTTTCACAGGGGCCAAGAAGTTTGGAACTCTGTCAATATCTCCCTGCTGTTCGGTATCCAATGTCCTTTGTTTAACTAGGGCCCTTGCTTGCTCTAAGGACATTGTTAGAAGAAATTCAGGGGGAAAGTCAAGAAAATTCAGCTTCTGATAGAAAGCCTTGAGCCAGGTAGAATAGAAGCCATCCCTAAGAAAGGGATATCAGAAAGGGGATGGTTTAGCTTAAGCCATATATTTATAGAAGTGAGGCTAACCTTGGCCTCTAATCTTATCAGGCCAGATTTTAGACACAGGCTAGCACTGGAGACACAACTGGGGAATCGAAATATTGCTCTTAAAATTTTCGCTTGTGTTCTCTCCAATGGAGCAAAACTCGAAGAAGGCGGATGTAGCATAGTTCCATACAAAAGTTGGGAGACCATTTTAGACAGATATAATTTGAGGGCCGCTGGTATATATTGCCCACCTTTAATAAAAAAGAATCTTAAAATGCCCTGTGCAGATTTTTGTCCAATATGTAGACTGAAGAGCTTTCTTCCTTCACTATTTTCTTAGGGAAGAAAGGCAGCACTGTATATTTTAAGTTAATGGTTTAGGTGTGTAATTCTTACCATGTGTGTATGTGTGTACACGTGCATTCTCTTCTTGAGAAAGGAATGTTAAAAAATGTTGTAATTAGGGTTGACAAGAGCTGAAAAGACTATTTAAAAATCTTTAAAGTATTCCCCCTATTAATTACAGTAATAAGGTAAACTTCTCAGTTAGTTAGATGTATTTTAGAAATGTATCAAAACAAATTAACTGGTGTCATTGATCTCCACATAACACAATTGGGCTAGCCAAAGAAAGAAGATAAGAGATCAGGCTGTTATTGAAAGCAGGGAAAATATGGTTTTCATAGCATGCTCACACAGGCATAGGTAGCACAATGTGTTACTTCACTTTACTGTTCTACTATTGCAAGTTCAATACTTGTGTGAAAGACTTCAAAACCAGACATTTAACCATAGATGCAACACTCCACTTCATGTGGCACTTCCATTGCCTATATGCTTCCATTCTTTTCTCTGCCGACAGAAAAAAAAATAGAGTGGATTGAAGCAATAGCCTATCACACAATTAGGGACTAATGACCGGAGCTTGCTGCACTCAAGAGATTGCACTTCAATGATGGGTGGCGCCAATCAAGTCAGAACTATTAGTGGTGGTTACAGCAAATTTCTGGTGGTTCTGGGTGAGGTAGTCACTCGGTTGAGTAGTTGATATCCTGTAAGGCAGAGCGTTAAGAGACCGTGGTCCTGGAGAAATTGTTGAGTTTTATAACGGAGGTGGATTAGTAATAATGCTTTGCTTCTGATGGAAGCAAAGAAATGTTGCTTGCTAATTTCTTGGAGAATGTGGCACTGACTGTAGGCAGAGCAACCTGGTTATTGCTGCAATTTTTCATTACTCTTTACCAGGTCCATGTGATTTTAAATAGAGATGATTATTTGTTGTATGTCACTTTGTCAATTTTTTAGGTGGAAGTTTTGAATCTGATAAATTCTACTTTATCCAACACCACCAGGTAGGCCCCTAAATGTGTTTGGCCATGGTGTAGTGAACAGAATAGTTTCCTTTGGGATTCTGCTCTCTAGTCAGCCATGGAGCTCCTTGGAGTACCTAGGCATGTCAAGCTGAATTTGATATTGTTATAGCTTCATGTATACCATACTAAAATCTTTAGATGAAAAGTGGTATATTAAAGAGATTATATATATATATATATATATATATAAATAGCCAATATTTCTCCATGCTTGATTGTAGATAGGCTTTGGTTCACTGGAATCAATGAGCTTTGTCTATTTACTGTTTTTAAGGATGTCATCTGATAAAAGAAATCATTAGTGAATTAACTGTATGAATCTTAATTAAATGTCTAAATCTGCCTTCATTTGCATAGGAAACATAAGCAACAATTCTGAAAATAGTTCATATGTATGACACCAAATCATGCCCACTCTGTAAAAGTTACTTCCAGTGGCATTTTCGTTATAGCTTTACTTTGAGCTAATTTGCAAACTAGAGTGGAAATATTTTATGCTCCTGCTGTTCTGGTATAATCTTCACAAGGTACAAAATAGTGGAAACTAGGTATATAAAGTCTGATCAACACCTTTGTTATGCAGCTAGCAGTTTTTAAAAGCACAGGGATTCTGAAAAGGTAGAACTACAGGAGAGCTATCTTCCTTTTGTAACTGAGCAAAGAGATATCTTTAAAGTAAGGAAAGATTGGTCTTGCTGAAAAAAATCTTTAAGATCATGTTAGTGTCTCCAAGAACATGATGCAAACATAGAACAACCATGTATTGCTCTCCAATGAACAAGTAGCCTGTTGATTGGATAGTGAGAAAAGACACCATGTTCTATTACTATTATTTGATCTCAGGTTATTAAAAAGAGTTCCCTAGCCATCTCCCACCCTTTCTATGGAAAAAATATTTATGGCAAGAATATGGAGCTCTCTGATTTGGTATTAGATATATTCCATAGCAGTGGTTTTTGAAGACAATCTTAATGTCGAAGATTTATTGCAATTTGCAGGTGGAACTTTGATTCTGAACTTCACTGTTTATCCTGCAAACATTTATGTAACTTTTTCTTTAAAAAAGTAACAAGGAACAATGTGAACTGCAGAGGTTATTTTAAAAGGAAGTAGTGTATTTCAGTTCAATGGATGAAAATAAAGTATAGACACTACATTGTAAATTAGATGTCTCTTAAAGCTGCTGTTTTCTGTTATTTTGAAGAATTGCAGACCGAACAAAAGTTAACCTTGTACAGTGTCTGAGATTTATGAATCTAAAAGTAGACAACCATATATCAGTAGTCACAGCATCACAAAGACCAAATCAATCCATCTCCTGGAATGTTAGATGGTGTGACTTGGATTACATTTGAATATGTACACCAGTGAACTGATGTGAACTGATGAGGGAACATCTGAAATTTAACTAGCAACTTCGAATTCTGGAACACTTGTCCTAGATTATTAGTTAGTTGATGACTTGAGGGTAACTGTGAAACTGAAGAATATCTCCAGGGTTGGGAATAAAGTAATATATAAAAGCCCGCAGTCCAGATTTGAACTCTTCTGCCAAAGTCACTTTCTTTCTATTGATTTCAGTAGAGATAATTGGGTGTACATTCTAGGGATCTGACTAGATGTCATGGTCTCACCATTGATATGTTAGAGAGTATAATGCTATAGCTGATGGGAAGGGGACGCTGAACCGTCACCTATCCATATTTTCCTCTGAAACTGTGTCTGTCTGGTTGCTTTTTTCTCAGTGTGGTTTCTGTTCTTGGTGGTAAATTCTGACTCTTGGGTTCTGTTCCCCTCCAGCCCTGCTTGCTTGCCAGCCACTGCAAACAAATGTTTGTCTCAGTCTCTAGCATGGTCTGCCTATCATGTGAGGTGGGGAACTCCTGGCGTCTGCCTCTACCTGTCCCCGAGTATGAACCTACATGCTGAAACATTTTCCCTTGGGCCAAGCAGGCACAACTCCAAATAACATAATAGCTCATGCAAAGAAGATCCATGCTTATATGGGCCACCAGTGTGGTTGGCAGAGATGACATGCACAGTAATGCTAAACAGGATGATCTGCAAACAGTGAAGTCACCTTCTAAGCCTATTGACTTATATGGATTTACAAGAATGTAACTCTGATTTGGTTTTACTGAATTGCATTCTCTTCTTGCCGACTCTTCTGCTCCCCATGGAACTGAAACCTCAGGGCTATTTTTGGGCAGGAACACACAGAAATGGCGTTCCGGCTGGCTCCCAAGTTGGCCACACCCATCAGGAACTCATTAGCATAATAGGCCACACCCAACAGCAGGAACTCATTAGGATTGGCCACATTAGGGATGTGTGGCCTAACATGCAAAGGAGTTCCTGCTCCAAAAAAAGCCCTGGATTTTGACAACAAACAAGGTAAACAGAATAAGAAGCAAAAGGTGGGTGTGGCTGGATGGCCACACTTCTGGTAACATGGGATGTGGCCTAATACGCTAATGAGCTGTGCTGTAAGGGGTGTGGACTAATATGCTAATGAGTTTCTGCTGTTGGGTATGGCCTATTATGCTAAAGAGTTCCTGCTGGGCTTTTTATACAAAAAAAGCCCTGTGAAACCTGACAGTGAGGTGCTAAGCATGACTTCTAGATCTAAGTGTTTCAGACTGTTGAAAAAAATGAATATTTATTGTCTATGCATCCCCAATAAAGACACAATTTGACTTTTTTCAGAGAGAGAGACAAAAAGGGCCAACCAGAATATTAACAGTCAAGGATGAATATTTTGGGAAAAGGTCAATGCTTCAGGGAACTATTAACATATTAGTAATGTATCAGCATCAGCTGAGAGTTGATAAAAATGCAAATAAGCTTTCAGGAATATGCTATAACTACACCATGCTTATAGCTACATTGCACTATACTGATGAAGAGAATGTCTGAAGTGATACTCACGACAAAATAATTAAAATCCAGACCTTTAATGGGTTAGATTCTACAACTTGTAGATGCAAGAATTGTGCATCTTTCCCATATTCCCCTCCCTCCAATAGTCCTTTCTGAGCCCAGGAAAGTTTATTCCCAGGGTTGTGGAACCTGCATTGTCTAATAGCCATGCAGACTGGAAGGCTGAAGTGAGGCAGTGAAATTGCCCTCTTCTCTCTCTTCCATCCACAGAGCTGTGGTGAAATAACAGACAAGGGGATTTTGTCCCTTTCTCTTCCAGGGGAAAGGGCATGTGGGAAAGATCCATGACCAGCAGTGCCTTCTGATGATGGACTATGGGATCCAACCCAGTGACCTTTTTTTTTTGTACGTTAGAACTGCTATTTGATTCACTGCTATTCCCTGACAGAAATGTTTGAAATCTATTAGAGCAAAAATAAAAAAGTGCATCTGGAGAAAATTGGAATGTCAGCTGGGACTCCTTCTTTTCCTGTCCTGCACCCCAATTTGTGCTACCATCCTCTGTCCTCCCTGCTTGCCAGGCTGTACAAGCAGACTTTCCCAGGGCTTTGTACACACAGAACTGAAGAATGAAACAAGTGATGCAAGCACAGGGTTTGTATTTATGTGAAATTGGTAGTGCTGCTAGGCAAGGAGTCTCCTTTAGACAAAATAGGATGGCAAATTAAGAATGTGTAAACTCTCCCTGTGAAATTTCTCTCATCAAAACTCTTTTTTTCCTGCGTACCTTGGTTTTTGCACAGGTATTTTGACTGATCAGAACAGTGATAGCACCTCTAACAGTGATAGCATCTCATTTCCACTGACTTTCTTGCCTCCCTCCTCAAGATACTGCTCTTGGGCGACAGGTGACCATAAGGAGGGGTTAGGAGTCGAAAGGAGAATCTGCAGAAATCCCTCCCATATTTCATTAGTGGGAATTCATTTCTGCATCCAGTTCTATATCCTCCTTCACTCTCTTTTGAAAGGGACAAATGTGAAATGTACAGGGTTAAGTGGAGAAGTGCAATGTTAAGGTTGCAGGAGATCTTCCTTGAGATGAAAGAGTGTGCATGCAATGGCTGGCTATGCCTGGAAGCACTGCTGGACCTGCCATTGTTGCTTGCAAAGAGAAGTAGTTTGATGCTAAATCACTGCTGGAAGTTTCAACTGTACTTTGGGGTTGGTTCTCCTGAAATCGAAGAAGATAATGTAGTTGGTGGGGCAGATACACCAAAGTGTTATGTGTTTTCTAAATGCATCTTCTACTGTATTCTCCAAAACCCTGCCAGGGGGAAACAATGAAAAGGGCCATAGCTAAATGATGAAGCACATGTGTTGCATGTCGAAATCCCCAAAATCAATACCTGGCATCCAGTTAAAAGACCATGGGTATTGGGAAAGTCCTGTATCAGAAATCTGCCAGTCATAGCTGAGTTCAGACTGGCAATTTGCCCCGCTATAGCTACTTTTCAGCCATGTTTCCAAAGCGGATTAAAGGGGGCGTTCACAAAGGCACATCTGCCTGATGTTCCCCTCCTGTAGGCAACCCGTGCTGTTCCGCTTCGCTCCCATGTTAAAAAGATACCTGACAAAAGTGGTAGCAAATCCTGGAGAGTGCCTTTATCCCGCATTATTCCGCTTCCCGGAAGTGTGAATGTGAAGCCGAAAAGCCGGGAGCAACCTGCTTCTATAGTGTGTGCTGGGTGTTTCTGTGCATAAGGCAGAAGCAATTGGATTGGCTGTATTCTGCTCTACCACCCAATGCAGTGCTGGCACAATGGGGTCCACCCCAAATCGGCTGGATGCACTTATGCGCACGAACGCATATGCGCCCCTGCACCCATACACACATAGAGGAAAAAGCCATTTACAGCCGTGCCTCTGGGCCAGCAGTCTGAACACTCCCGTGTGCCTCCTCCCGGTATGCTCCCGCATCTGTCGGCCCCATGTGACTGGGAAAACCCAGAACAGTTTATTCCAGGGCTTTTTTTGCCATGACTGGCTCCTGCTGCAAACTGCCAGTCTGAACTCAGCCAATAATCAATGATATGTGGGTTACATGAACAAGGTATCTTGATACATTAATGTGTTCTTATTTGGGATAATTAGGGCTTTCAGCTTAGCAGCAAAGAAAAGAATATCATAATTATTCTTAATTCTTATGAAAGTAGCTGTGTGAACAGAACTGAAAGATGTAGGAATAAACTGCCCCTCCTCCCTGAAAAGGTAAATGTGAATGTGAACAAGATAAAGAAAGTGCAGTGCAAATTGTTTCAGCTGGGTCCTGATCACAGTATTCCAATCACTGAAACTGTGATGACACTCTTAGATACAAGTGTGATTTGATTAGGCAAACACTTGCACTGTACAGCTTGAGAGTGGCTTTAAATACAATAAATAAAAGTAAGATCTTACACAAGGCAGGCCGCTTTAGTAATTGCTGTTTTGGAGCTCACATCCCTGCAGTTATTTCGCTCAGCATTTCATCTCCAGCTGCAGCACAATTTTTGCCAAATATAGATAAATGAAGTTAAAGTTATTGGCAACCACTTGTTCTCTATCCCTGGTTTGAGTTTATAGATTCTTTGCAAATTCTGAAGCAGGCAGTTGTTCTGGCATTCTCTGTTCTGCATTAGAGTGCACATGGTATTTTCAAGGCAAGCATTGGGGCTGATGTGCACACACAAAGGACTGGCCCCTGGGCATCAACAATGTACGAGATTAAATTTGGGGAAGGAGGCAAGATGGAAACTGAAAAAGGCCCAAAATATTGCCAAGGGTTTGCATTGGAAATGTCATTGTGGGATTTGTAGGATATGCCTTTCTTCACAAAATATACGATCAATTTTCCTCACTACCATGTCCTGTTGAAATTTCCTGAGGTACCAGCGACCACTTAAGAGGTGCTGACTCTCCCTGACTCTCCCTGATCATAGATTGGATTATCTACACTTCCAAGGTATCCCTGTGCACTGTTAAATCCACTGTTATTGGTGGAGTGGTGAAATGTACATCTCCAGCTCCAAGTAATGGTTGGAGCTGTTGCCTGTGAAGGTCTAGTCACATTTTCATAGACATTCTTGAAAATTCCATCCTTGTGGGTCTAGGACCAATTCTCTGATTTATTTGTTAGGGACTGGCAAATGTTCCCTGTTCAGTTTCTTTTTATATTCGTTTATATTTTTATCCATGATTTCAGTTCTGCACTTTTTCCTGTTGGCTTTTTCGAGTTAATTGTCTTGTGTATGGTTTTTATATGTAACTTCAATGCAGAATGTATGCTATTTGTACATACAACAGCAATGTCAATTTATTGGCAAACAAATTATGTTTAAGAATTCATAAGAACTCTAGAATGAAGGAGCAGACATTGGTCTAAAAATAAAGACTGACTTGCACTAGAGATGTACAATTTCTAGAAATACTGAAGTCTTGGAAAAAATTGAAATATATGCAATACTTACTTTCCTATCACACCTAACTTTGTTTTACTGATTTAACAACATAAAATGCATCACTTGTAATTAACTTAGCATATAAAACTATACCATTTAGCATATTTATGGAATTTAAAAATATGTTGTAGTTTATAAGAAAAATTGCAAGTATACCCAATACTTGAGAGAGAAAGGCAAATTGCTGCACCCTCTGCTATCTATGCCATATGATAAAAACGGGAAAAATAAAAAAGGCAGAGAACAGATTTTGTAGCAAACAAAAGAGAGTTTCTTGTTTGAACAGAAACACTCACCTGATTGTAATATGTAGGTGTTACTGGATATCTGGATTTACAGCACTGAAAACACTGAATATTTTAATAATGTAACAAGAGCCAGTGTGGTGTAGTGGTTAGAGTATTGGGCTAGGATTTGAAAGATCCAGGTCTGAGACTCTGGCATGGAACCTTGCAGGGTGACCTTGGGCCAGTCACACACTCTTTAGCCTACCCTACATCTCATGGGTTTTGACAGAATAAAAAGGAGGAGAGGTGAATGAAAAAAGCAGGGTATAAATGAACTAAATAAATAAAATATTAAAAATTATATCATGTTAATTGTTGCCAGAGTTATTCACATTTAAACAATAAACATGTTCTTGAAAATATTTCATATATGCTGATAGTACATATAGAAAATATCATATATCTAATTCTGGACTGGGCCATCAAATATGAATTAAGACATCTACAAAATGGACCTAGGGACAGAAAAGAAAACTGAGGGAAGTCCCAAGTTTGCAGGAAAATCTGCTTAAAAAAAACAAAAACAGACTGGGAATTTATACTCTCCAAATTAACAAAAACAAATATTAAGAAAAGAATGCCCACTGAGCTCTTAGCAGATATTTTAGAGATTTCTGGGCAGCCACTATTATATTTCTCAGCCTTCCAAGACTTGGTTTCTGTAAAGCAAAGCCATGGAGGGGGGGAGCAGGGATGGATCTGGAGGCCACATTGGCCCTGGAAAGGGGCTACCGCTTCTCCTGCCATGTACCCTGATGGAGGAGGTCTCACTGAGGACAGTCCGGGAAGAAATCACTGAAGACTTAATAGCGATAAATCATAGGATACATAAGTTCATGAAGTCAAGCAAATACCTCTGTTTAGCTTTTAAAAGAGAAGAACAGGCACAGTTTTATTCAGTTATGAATAAGGCTGCTGTAAGCAGGATGGAAACCATTTTTATCTCAGTAATACGAGCAATTGGCTTAACCTGAAGGGGGAATATTAAGATTAAATATCAAACACTGCAATCATATAGGCACTTACTTGGGAGTCAGCCTATTTAAATTCAGTAGGATTTATTTATGAGAAAATGTGGATAAGATTAGACAATAAGATGTCCTCAAATATCTAGGATAGTAAAGAAATGGAAGAAATTACCCAGGGTGTGTGACTGTGTCTTATGGTTCTAGGCATTCTTCAGTGGAGCTTTTGAGTAAGCTTAGATAAAACATCTGCTATGGATTACTTTTACATGATTGCTCCTTGGTGAAATTGGGGAGGGACAAGATAACCTTTTATGATGCTTTCTTTTCATAAACTCTGTGCTTCTCTGAATAAATTTGAAATTTATTATAGTAGCCACTTCCATATGATGAAGCCGTGCCTTGTTCAGAATTTAAAAGCTATTTTATTTACTTCAAAATATAATACAGATGTCAATCAGAAGGGGTGGAGGTCTTATTTTTCCCAATAAAATATTAGATAATCGAAATACTGAAAGATGTTAGCTGACCACAAAATACTTTGCTTTTGTCTGCGACATTTTTCAGTTAAAGGAAATCTATTTGGGATTGCCAGTACTGGCCAACCCCAATGCAGTGGGGATGTTCTTGCTGCAGCAATGCAAAGAACAACCTAAAAAACCCAAACTGCTGTTCTCCTTGCAAAAGATAGACCCTGTCACTGTGTTAGGCAGTAAATTTATATTCAAGGAAAGACTCCAGCAGCAAATATGTGATATAGTTTATGTGTTTTACTGTGGCACATGAAACAAGGCTCTTCTTATTGCACATACATTTTTTGTGAAATATTGCATTTTCAGGCTGATGTTTGTCTAATCAAATTTGGCCTTAAAGAAACTCAGTAATGGTGAACTGGTGGATATTGATGCCCAGTGCTGCTTTTCAAAGACCATATAAGGTGCTTAAATGCCACTGGGATTGTCTCTTTTAATTGCACCCAGTTCTGGTCTGGTTTGTAGCCACTGCTCCTACTTAGACGGCTGACAACATCATTGCCGTGTAGGAAGCTGAACAGTCCTTTTATTAACTATGTTGAACAGGACCCGTTTTATGATGACAACAAGCAAATAAAATGTAATGAATAATAGTTCTGCAAATGCAACAGATATGTGCAACATGTTGTTCCTGTTGTGTGGTATGAGCTCTCCAGCTGGAAACACTAAGGGCACTGCCAGAGCTGCTTCCCCCAGCAAACAATGTGCTTCAGCAAATGACAGGCATACAGAATTGCATGCCTAGTATATTGTGCTAGCCAGAAGAAATGACACTGATCCCTGTTTTGACTGCTGGTCCAAAAAGACTAGATTGGCACTATGATGGTTACTCCAAAGTAGCCGATGCCAAACCCAATCCAACCCAATGTCAGGAAGAGTCTCTTCTTTGGGAAATGTCCTTTTATGGTGGTCCAGGTGCTGGAAGGAGTGCCTCAGCCACTTACTCAAAACACACTTGTGAAGTTCTTCTGAGTTGAGTGTAACTGTTGGCTGTTTATGCTTTGTTGTTTAAATGACATCACATGATGGTTTAGTGGTTGGGAGTACTACATCGGCATGCACACATTGTGCTCCACCAGCTATGTGAAAAGAAGCTCAATATTCGGCAACATATTTTGAGAGATATCTAAATATAAATGAAAAAGTAATATTAAGTCATGAACACATGAAACTGCCTTATACTGAATCAGACCCTTGATCCATCAAAGCCAGTGTTTTCTACTTAGACTGGCAGTGGGTCTCCAGGGTCTCTGGCAGATGTCTTTTACATAACTTACTACCTCATCCTTTAAACTGGAGATGCTGGGGTTGAATCTGGGGCCTTCTGCATGCCAAGCAGATGGTCTACCACTGAGCCATGGCCCTTCCCAATTGCTATCCCCCCAATAACTGCATGAAGTGTTTGGTTAAGCTTCATTTTCAATCTCTTGATATTGAGTAGCTTTACTCAGTTTATCACCATTCCTTATTTATCTATCTGGTTTTGATTTCCATCTTGAGTAAATTAACAATGGCTGCAAAATTGAAAAAAGGCATTTGCTCTTTCCTACTCTTGGACGTACCCATAACGACATGTTCCTGTGCATATGGACCCACAAAGTTGAGCCAACTGCCCATTTAGTTTACGACATCTGCAATTTTCATAATAGAATGTCTCAATATACCAGGGCTGTTGTTTTGGCTGCAAAATATTTAGTGTTGCTTTAAAAATGGGACCACTCTAAAAAAAAAAAAAAGAGGTCAGTTTGGTATACTCAAAGAACAAGGATTTTAAGAAATGCTTTTTTATTAGAAAAACACTTGAGACTTATCATGAGCAGCAGATGGGAGTAGAAAATGCAGCTTGAAGACAGTTATATAAATATATCCTTGATGTCTGTTTTGCTTTTCAATTTGCAGGGAAAAGTACAAAGGTAGAGTGCAGCGCCAGTCGGGGCTGCACTGTGTCTCTTGATATCCATTCCAGATGTTGGCTAGACTTTGTGGAGCCAGTCTTATGGCACAGGGGTTGGAGTGAGTTGTCTTTTCCTCCAGGTGTGATGCTTCATGCTGATCCCCCCACATGCTTTGCCTGTTTTATCCAAACACACAAAGCTCTCTGACAGGCATCCGCCACCTTTTTGACCAGAAATCGCCTCCTGCCAGAAAAACTCCTCTCTTGGCCTGACGGGCTTTTGCAGACAAGCCCACTTGTCCCTGCCGATCAGGCTGTCACTTCAAAAGCCAGACCACCAGAACTTAAAAACTAAAATAAAAGGGGCCCGACCTTGTTTCAAATCATGTTTCTTAAGTTAGTAGCTCCATTATGAATATTCTACCTTGTGTTTTGAAATTGTCTGGAGGTACCATTCGACACCAAGGGTGCCTGCCAAGCCTCTAATGGTAGATCTCTGTTTGTGCATGCTTGTAAAGGATTTTTACACTGTAATATTTTAACTCCCTGATTAAACATTGCTAAGCACAGAGGTACATCATAAATCTTACAGGCGCCAACTCAATTTATTTGACTGTTAGTTACTGTCTAGGGTGGGTAAACAAATTACAGTGGAGTTTATTACAATATGTAGGGCCAGAGGGTAGCACTATTAATATCTTGTACCCCCTGGGAATATAGTTTTGGCTCACAGTTTGCAGTTGGACTCTTGGACAATTAAGAATAAATTTTTGAATTGAGGCTGGGAAGTTTGGAGGTGGGGAACAAGCAGGAGGCTCCCCTCCCCCCGAGGAAAGTCTTGCCGGGAGCAGAAATAATGAGTCTCCCTATCAAGTTATTTTATTTTTATTTACATTATGTATAGTCTGCCTTTCTCCCTGGACTCAAGGCAGATTGCACAGGGTGAGTTGATATAGTCAATAGGGTAGGACATTTGATAAACAGTGAAATAGGATTTGGGTTGTAGAACCAACCAGAAACCTAAAAAAAACAGAACTGAAGCAAAGCCTAAGTGTTACCAGTATCCCTGGTTGGAGATCAGGACACATTAGACATATGGTATCATGTTAATGCTAAAGCTTTTCCACTTTGATATGCATAGGTGATGTTGGAGGGTCAAACAAGTCAGGGGTTCATCTTCCCCCTGGATTCTTTATTCATAACAGTACTTGGAATGCTTTAAAAGAATTCCCATTCACTCCATTATGAGGGTCTCTGGGCAATATCAAGTTACAACCAGAAAGCTTCAGCATGGGTTTGGTTCGGTTATGGTGTGAGAAACTCTGGCTGATTTCCCACTACAGCTGCCTCGGGGTTGCATCGCCGTTTGCCCCGATACTATTCGTCAATTTCACACCCGAAGCCGTGGGGCTGCATTTGACCCACGGCTTCGCCCGATTTCTTCCGCAGTTTCGTAATCCTCAAAAAACAGGATCACGAAACTGCGGGGAAATCGGGCGAAGCCGCGGGTCAAAATGCAGCCCCGCGGCTTCGGGTGTGAAATTGATGAATAGTATCGGGGCAAATGGCAGCGCAACCCCGAGGCAGCTGTAGTGGGAAATCAGCCGTCTGGGTTCTGTTTCCATCTCAAAGTCACTGTGAGTCAGGGTGCTGTAGTGGTTGGAGTATCAAGACTAAGACTGGGAAGACCTGGGTTCAAATCCCCATTCAACTCTGAAACTCTCAGGTGCTTCTCCACCAGTTTTTCTCTCTCTTATCCTAGTCTATCTTCCAAGCTTCTTGTGAGGATAATGTAGACAAGGAGGGAACCAGGTGTACTGTCCTGAGCTCCTGGGAGCAAAGGCAAGAGAAAAATGAAGTAGATATACAGAACTTGCTTTCTCCAGTGCCAGTTCTCTTTCTAAATGTGGCTTGCTTCAAGGGGTTCTTTTGACAATGTTGGAAACAAAAAATAATTTGCTCAATTGAAGTTCAGCATAATAATCAGGGCTTATTTTGGGGGGAATGCATTGGAATGGAGTTCCAGAACCTCTTCAACAAAATTCTTTTTAAAAATGTTTAAAAGTTCATGAGTTTTCAGTATACAGATTGAAAACTTCATTTCCCTCTTGAGAGTTCTGGCACCTCTTTAAAAAAAAAAAAAGCTTTGATAATAATGAATATGTTGGGAAAGTTCCTAACATCAGAATATGTGCATTTTTGGAGTTTCCCTTCCTCCTAACCATACCAAAGGTGCATCTTCACATAATTAGATACAGTGCTATTGTTGCACAGAAATTTGCAATGTACTTTCCTGTAGGTTAATGATTGTCACTGTGCAAATATAACACTATACCCACTGATGTGTGAATGTAGCCCATATCTCTGCATAATACACTTTTTAGATTACAAGACCATCCTTTTCCAGTTTATGTTCTTAGCTGGCCCTTGGTTAGTACAAAATAAAAGAGCATCTGCCAGTGCATATCTCCAAAGCTCTGTCTAGCAGAAAGCTTAGCTCTGTGATGTCCCTTGTTTTGTGGATATACACTCTTCCAGTGCAGTCAGCATATGTTAAGTGAGTTTTCACTCCTCCAAGATTCTACACATGTCCACTAATTCTCTATCAAAGATTCAGACATAATTTGGAGAAAGTTACTCAAAACACAGTTGCAGAAGAAACCAGAATTAATGAAACAGGCACTAGCTGGGGTTAAAAGTTAACAGTTCTATTGATAAATGTGGCTATCAGACTTGGAGAATGCGATAACTCTGTTACCCTCATAGTTATAAAATAGCCATCAGGAAAGCAGCTTAAAATGGGAGAGAAAATTATGGATGCTATAAGCGAAAAGAATATATTTCCACCATCTTGGCAAGAAGCTCATATAACATTATTATATAAAGAGAATAGTGAACCAATGTTGCCACAATCATATAGACCTATCTCATTGTTGAATGTGGACTATAAAATTGTTGCCTCAGTTATGTCAGATAGACTAAAGAAAAGTAATTCATCCTGATCAGACTGGTTTTGTGCCAAAAGGACACATGAAAGACAATATTCATTTTGTTGTTGATCAATACTTGTTAAACACAAAGGTGAAAAAGCAGCTTTTCTGTTCTTAGATACTGAAAAAGCCTTTAATAATATGTCTTGAACTTTTCTACAAAAAACATTGCAATATTTCAAGAGTGGTTCCAGATTTTTGAATTGGATACAGAACATCTACACTAAACAACATGCAAAATTTTTAATCAGCAGGGTCCTGACAAATGGATTCAAAATCGAAAAAGGAACCCATCAAGGATGTCCACTGTCTCCACTTTTTTTTGTTCTTGTGATGGAAATCTTTGCTTCTAAGATAAGACAAGATTCCAAAATTGAAGGATTAAAAGTAGAAGGAGATGAGTTTAAACTAAAGAGTAATGCAGATGAGGTGGTTCTTACAATTTCAAACCCCCAATTCTCTCTCCAATATGTAATGGAGCAAATTGACAAGTTTGGACCAGTGTTCCCTCTAAGCTGACTTAGTGTGAGCTAGCTCACTGTTTTTAGCCTTCAGCTCACACATTTTTGTCTTAGCTCAGGAAGGATGGCTCCAGAGCAAACTAATTTATGCAGTAGCCAAATAGCTTGCTCACAACTTTAATACCAGTAGCTCACAAAGTAGAATTTTGCTCACAAGACTCCACAGCTTAGAGGGAGCATTGGTTTGGACTCTTTTCAGGTTATCAACAGGAAGAAAAACAAGATTATTTTAAAATTTTCAACTACTCAAGAAGAGGAAGAGATAAAGAAAATTTCAGGATGTGACATAACAAACAACCCAATTAGGAATATATCTCATGGGACAGAATGATACTCTGTTTAAGGACAACCTGGTCCAAAATACAAAAAGATTCTGAAAGTTGATCCAAATTACAATTATCATGGCTAGGAAGAATTTCTGCCAGAAAAATGAATGTATTACCAAAATTAAACTTTTTGTTACAGATTATTCCAATTTCAACTCCTGAAAAGACTTTGAGTGACTGGCAAAAACAAATAAATAAATTTGTGTAGAAAGATAAGAAGCCAAGAATAAGATTTAAGGTGATTTGGCAATACCTAACATCAAATTATATTACCAAACTGCTGGGCTAGTTTGGATATTGGAGTGGATCAGAAGTCCCAATGAAAGACTGATAAAAATTAGAAGCTTCAATTCTTGATGATGGACTACATAGCTATCTGTGGATTAAAAAAATCTGTCTCAAAAAACAAAACCCAAGATAAAAGTCATATAATCAGAGATAGCTTATCTAAAAATTGGGAAATGCTACAAAATAGAATCAGCCCTACAGTTCCACTAATAATGTCACCAATAGATGCTTATTATAGTAATCACACAAGGAGAAACAATATTTTTATAATTTATGGTGCTATGATAAACTCGCAAGGTGGCATCAAGATGGGGCAAGAGATTAAAGAAGAAGGAAAGGAGATACAGTGGTGGATATACATTCAAATTGCTTTCAGATTAAAAAATGATATCTGTACTAAGAGAGGAGGTATTAATGAACTGGCTGATTGTGATTGAAAAGATTGTGTGACAATCTAAAGACCAGCTATTAGGATGAATTTACAAGTTATTGCTTCAATATGATTCTGAAAAAGAAGAAGAAGAAGAGAAGAGTTTGGATTTATACCCTGCCCTTCACTGCCCAAAGGCGTCTCAGAGTGGCTTACAAACTCCTTTCCCTTCCCCTCCCCACAACAGACACCCTGTGAGGTAGGTGGGGCTGAGAGAACTCTAACACAAACTGTCCTTGAGAGAACAGCTGTGCCAGAGCTTGTGACTGACCCAAGGTCACATCAGCAGGTGCAAGTGGAGGAGTGGGGAATCAAACCCGGTTCTCCCAGATAAGAGTCCGTGCACTTAACCACTACACCAAACTGGCTACACCAAACCAAAAGAACTGGTCAAACCCAGCATGCAAAAAATGGATGCAAAAATTTGGAGAGGAAATACAGTTTCAGTGCTGGGAAAACCTATGGACTAAAGGTATTAGATTTACTACCAGCCAAGCTTTAAGAGAAAACAGTACAAGATGGTATGTTACCCCAAAATGTATTGAAAAAATGGACAAGAATTACAAAGGGGCTTGCTGGAAATGTAAAGAAGTAATATGGCACTTTTTATTATATGTGGTGGACTTGCATCAAGACAAAAAGATATTGGAAAAATATACATGAAGAGATTCAAAATATTTTGAAAACCAAATTCCCAATAAACCAGACTATATGTTGTTGATGCTACGATTGGCAAAAGACAGAAGAGACCCCCTCACATCTGCAGGAGTGTACCGCATACCATGTAGTTGTGAACAAGTTTACATTGGGACCAGACAGTGTAGCATTCAGATAAGAATAAAAGAACGTGAAAGACCCTGCAGACTTGGCCAACCTGAAAAATCAGCAGTGGCTGAGCATAGCCTAAATCAAACAGGACATGGTATTTTGTTCCAGGACACTGAAAGGCTTGACAACACTTCCAGTTACCATGTCAGATTACACAGGGAAGTCATTGAAATTCATAAACATGAATACAATTTCAACAGGAAAGAAGAGAGTTTAAAAAATAAATAGGGCATGGTTTCCTGTCCTGAAAAACAATAGCACTACAGATAAGATTAGAATTTCAACAGCCAATCCACATACAAAAGAACCTCCTCAGGAAACCTCCTCAGGAAACAATCCATAGACAAAAGAACTTCCTCAGGAAAGCTCCTCCATTAGCATGTTCACAGCCTGGGGAAATCCTAGAAGACTCAGCCCTACCCCACCTTCCTGAGTAGATATAAATTACCTGCCTATCATCTTTCTTCTCACCTTGACACAGAAAGTACTCCATCTTTCTGTGTTATACCTCTGAGGATGCCATTCACAGCTACTGGCAAAACATCAGGTCCTACAATGCCAAGACCATGGCCAGACAACTCGGAAAATCTACAGCAGCTAATAAACCAGACTATGTTACTGGGAATCCTACCAGATAATATAGCTAGAATCTCACAAGACCTATTTAGATACATGTTGACAGCTGCCAGAGTAATATTTGCAATACAATGGAAGATGGAAGAATGTCCTAGAATAGATATCTGGAAAGAAAAACTAGCTGAGTATGCAATAATGGCAAAACTAACTAATTATATAAACAGAAGACCATTGAAAGAATTTCAGCAGACATGAGAAGTTTATTACTTATACTATGGGAATAGCTAATTTTCTTTTGAGTTTTGGAATTATCTGACTATCATATTAAAGGCAATGAAGATATTGATTATAGTTTTAATATTTTTATTTGCATTCCACTAGTATTTAAATATTTAGTAAGAATAAAATTTAGATTTAGACAAATGATTAAGACAATATTCAGGTTTTAATGATGGTTTAATTTTAGTGTAGATGTTTGTTCAGCTGCTAAAGATGTAATCTCTCTTATTGTTAATACGTTATCGCTAACATTAGGAAAGTTTTTGTTTATCCTTTTAAAGAGAGAATCTATCCATAAACACTGTAATATTGATGTTTTACTGTCTCCATCTATATTTGAAATATGTAATACATCTGATAATACATTTGATTTTTCTTGTTGTATGTAACAACTCATAATATTTGATAAACTTGATGAATCTATATTTTCCCCTACTCCCTCTTCCCTTCTGTATCCCACTTTTTTCGAGAAAATAAACACAACTAATAACAAAAAAATGGGAGAGAAAGGCTGTTTCTGCACCTGACATTTCCTCCACTTTCTCTCTGGTTCTTTGTTGCCTTTTATGTTTGGTTCTGCATTTCCTCTTGCTTTCACCTCACATGCCCATTGGCTTTTTTTTGCTGCTTCTGCATTCCTTTTCACCCTTTCTGCTTTCAGTTTGCTGTATCCCCAACTTTTATGGAGCCATTTATGCCACAGACCTTTCTCTTGCTCCACTTCCAAGTCCAGGGTATTTCTGATGTGTCACCACCCAATTCCCACCCCTGTTTCTGCCCCTTTTCATTCCCACCCACCATGGCTCGCACTCTGTGCCTTCCTCCTTCTCAATACACATTTTGTGATCAATGTAGCCATCTTAGAAGGTTAGAGGTACACAAGTTCTACTCTTGCCTAGGCCTCTGTCACTCAGCCCCACCTACCTCACAGGGTGTTTGTTGTGGCGAGGGAAAGGGAAAGGAGTTTGTAAGCTGCTCTGAGACTCCCTTGGGTAGTGAAGGGTAGGGTATAAATCCAATCTCTTCTCTTCTTCTTTTGTGCAAATTTCACTTTGATTATTTATGAGGCTTGATTTGGGGATGGAGCCTGAAGAGGGACCTCAGTGGGGTACAATGCCTGAGGCTACTCTCCAAAGCATCCATTTTCTCCAGAGGAACTGATCTCGGTAGTTTGGAGATGAGCTGTAATTTCAGGGGATCCCAGGTCTCACCTGGAGGCTGGCATCCCTAGCACTGGAACAGTTGGTCACAGAGCCAATGAGAGGGGTCATGATTTTGGACTTGGTTCTGAGCAGTGCTCAAGATCTGTTGAGAGATGTAGAGGTTGTTGCACTAGTTGGGAATAGTGACCACTATGCTATTAAGTTCAGCATTCATGTCAATGGAAAGTTACCCTTAGGGTGTGGTCAGACGGCATGCTGGGAGTGGTTTAAATTGCTCCAGTCCCAATGCATTTTTTTTTAACCCAGAATCACAATCACACTCACCTCCTTGTTCTGGATCACTGTGCAGCCACATTGCTCTCCTGCCGTCCACACATGGGAGCGTGTATTGGTGTTTTCTTTTTCCCCTCTCAGTTTGAGCATGCGCACAGGTGGCCATCTGTAGAACTAAAAATTTTGTGCATGCACAGAACAGCGATTTCCACACTTCCCTTTAAACTTTAAGTGAACACTTCTCTTTAAATTTTTACCCCGAAACTGGCCTCTGTGAGATCCTGAACTTGTCTAAATGGTAAAACAAGTCACCATTTAAACTTTGGTTTTATTAACTTAGGAGTGGAGCTCTGCTTATGCGCACACCGCCAACACATAAAAAAAGGCGGATGAAAAGCGGAAGCCTCGGGCTTCTGCAGCAGCTTTCCAGAGGGGAGGGAAGTGGCTTGACACCGCAGGAGCAATCAGATGTCAGAAAAGTGAGGCTAGAACCGGAGAATCAGGAAAACACCACTTGGGGATCTGGTATCAAAATACTCGGGTTTAAAGGGGGTTTGATCTGGAAAGTGACGGCTGGGGATGGTTCACAGATGTTGGATGTGTGAACGTGCACATAAAATCCGTTACTGAAGCATGCCGAAAGCGGTTCAAATGGTGCGTCTGAACGCGCCTTAGAGTCCAAAACTGTAACATTTGAGTTCAAAAGAGGGAACTTAAAAAAAATGAAAAGAATAGTTAAGAAGGAAGCTGAAAGGGAAATACAGTAGAGTCAAATCCCCAGAGGATGCTTGGGAGCTATTTAAAACCACACTAATTGAAGCCCAGTAAGAATGCATTCCCTAGGTCAGCAAAGGCACTGCCAAGTCTAAAAGAATGCCTGCATGGTTAACAACGCAAGTCAAAAAAATTCTAAAAAGTAAAGAGACATCTTTTAAAAATTGGAAGATGTGCCCTGATGAATTGAACAGGAAGGACCACAGGCTCTGGCAAAAGAGTCAATAATTAGGCATGTAAAAAGAGAATTTGAGAAGTAGGTTACTAAAAGCATCAAGGCAAGCAATAAACATTTCTTTAAATATACCCCAAAGCCAGAAACTAGCCAGAGAAGCAGTTGGGGTCTTTGGATGGGCTGGATGGAAGGAATAAAGGGATTGCTAAAAGAAGATGGGGAAATGGCAGAGAAGCTCAATAAATTTTTTGCTTCTGTGTTTGCAGTGGAATGTACCTATGCCACAGTCACTGTTTTCAGGAAAAGAGTCTGTAAAACTGCGTCAAATGAAGGTGAAAAGAAATGAAGTTCTAGACCTACTGGGAAAATTAATACCTGATAAGTCTCCAGGTCCTGAGAGTTCTTAGGGAACTCAAATGGGAGACTGTTGATCTATTAAGCCATATGAGCCAGTTTCCTGGCAAGGCGGGATATAAATGGAAAATAAATAAATAAATAAATAAATAAATATGTGTAACTTACCACTACATTCAGCTGCTGTACCAGAAGAATTAAGAGTAGCAAATGTGACGCTGATTTTTAAAAAGGGGTTCAGAGGGAAACCAGGAAATCACAGGCCAGTTAGCCTCACGTCTATCCCAATGGTGCAGCCTCATTTGGAATGCTGTGTCCAGTATATAAACAAGGATATCACAGAGCTGGAAAAACTACAGAAGAGGGCAAACAAGATGATTAGGGGGTTGAAGCGCCTTCCCAATGAGGATAGGATAAGAGTCTGAAACTTTTCCGTTTCATAACAGACAGCTAAGAGGGGACATGAAAGAGGTTTATAAAATGATGCATGGGATGCAGAGAGTTGACAAAGAACTTTTTCTCCCTCTCCTCAAAATATTGGAACTTGAGAGCATCCAATGAAGCTGATGGGCAATAGAGTCAGGATGGACAAAAGGAAATACTTCTTTAGACAGCAAGTGATTAAAATGTGGAATTCTCTGCCAGAAGATGTGGTGATGGCCACAGGCATTTAAAAGAAGATTAGATAGATTTGTGGAGGACAGGTCTATCAATGGCTATGAGCTATGGTGACCAAAGGGAACCTCCACATTCAGAAGGAGTAAACTTCCCAATCCCAAGTCAGGAGGCAACATCAGGTGAAGGTCTTGGCCTCCATGCCCTGTTGTGGGACTTCCAGAGGAACTGGTTGGCCACTGTGTGAGACAGGAAGCTGGACTAGATGGTCCACTGGTCTGATACAGCAGGGCTCTTCTTATGTTCTTAGTATTAACTGAGCTCTGTTAATAGACTGAATGGAAGTGACAGCACTTTCAATAACAAATAACAAACAGCTAAGTTAGAAATCCTAGCAGGTTTTGAAATTTGTTTGCCAACAATTAAATGTAATTACACTTTAGAAAAGCAAATCTGGCACAAAATTGAGATAACAGGACTGAGTACATGGATCAGCAAGTAGTTAGTTTATTTTGATGTAATTGTGATGTTAAAGATTCTTTGCCATTTGACTTATCCATGGGATGGTGGTTAGCCCTAGCTGCAGCTTTACCAGCTGCTCAGTTCTACTTGTGGCGGAATGGATGGCTTAACAGTACAGCTTAAGCAGAAATTTAAAAACACCAAATGGTTTCAAACACAGTAAATAACACACTTGCAATCCACTTCCAATGCACTTTGCAAATGAATTTTAGGCCCATTCTGCATCTAGCATTCACTCTGCTGTTTTACTAAACCCACGTTGGAACAGAAATTCCTCTCTACAGTGCATGCCACTTTCACTTTCTTTGTTGGATTTCATGGTAGCCTCCATTCTGTATGCTGGTTTCACTTCTTTTGATCTCTCGGTTTTATGGTACCATCTGCATAGATTTATGGCTGTTTTATGGCCATTCAGGGGTGACTCTGCAGTCAGTACAACTTGGCCCAGGGTATTTGAATATGGTTTTGAGCCGCATCTTTTTCTGTTCCAGTGTGGGTTTGGTAAAACAATGGAGCGAAGGCTAGATGCAGAATGGGCCTAAGCCAACCTATTTCAATAGCCTTAGAGAAAGCCAGTTTGGTATAGTGGTTAAGTGTGTGGACTCTAATCTGGGAGAACCAGGTTTGATTCTCCACTCCTCCACTTGCACCTGCTGATGTGACCTTGGGTCACTCACAAGCTCTGGCACAGCTGTTCCTGAAACAGCAGTTCGTGTTAGAGTTCTCTCAGCCTCACCTACCTCACAGGATGTCTGTTGTGGGGAGGGGAAGGGAAAAGAGTTTGTAAGCCACTCTGAGACTCCAAGTGAAGGGAGGGGTATAAATCCAATCTCCTCTTCTTCTTCTTCTTCTTCTTCTTCTTCTACTACTTCTTCTTCTTCTTCTTCTTCTTCTTCTTCTTCTTCTTCTTCTTCTTCTTCTTCTTCTTCTTCTTCTTCTTCTACTTCTTACTACTACCACCACCACCACCACCACCACCACAGTAACTGCATAAAATTGCACTTCTTGGTGTGGCAACTATTCTTTAGTCTACCTGTTAGGGTTGTTGGGAGTACATCATCTGAGTTGCTTGTGTCAGGGTGGCCAGGTCTGTGTTGGAAAAAAGCTGGAGACTTTGGGTGTGGATCCAGGAGAGGACAGGGTTTGGGGAGGGGAAGGGCCTCAGCTTGGTACAGTGCCATAGAGTCCAGCATTCAAAGCAGCCATTTTCTCCAGGGGAGCTGATCTCTGTCAGCTGGAGACCAGTTGTAAAAGCAGGAGATCTGCAGGCCCCACCTGGAGGCTGGCAACCCTAGCTTGTATGCTGGGATGATTAAAAAGTGTAATTACTACTAGTAGTTTTTTAAAAAAATATATAAGAAAATTAAATATATTGGAATAAATTTGATGAACAAATGTAGCTCTTTGATGGAAAATAATTATATGGAATTATTGAAAACAATAAAACAAGTCTTAAACAAATGGAAGAACCTTCAAATTTCCTCTATGGGCAGAATAGCCACCATTAAAATGAATATTTTGCCAAGATTCCAAACTATTCCAGTGCTTCAAAATCAGAAATATTTCAAAGAGGTTGAGAAACTGTTGACACAGTTCATCTGGCAAGGAAAGCGAGCAAGAATAAAGCTTAAAGCATTACAGGATCCAAAAGAAAGGGCTGGTTTTGGCCTTCAGATTGTGTCCTGTATTATAAAGCAGCAGCATTGACTTGGATTAAAGACTGGATTACATTGGATAACCAAAGACTTCTTAAACTAGAAGGACATGATATGCAATTAGGCTGGCATGCCTTTTTATGGTATGGGAAAACAGATTACTATAAGTATTTCAAACAACATTGGCTAAGGGCCTCATTGATAAAAGTTTGGGAACCAATTAAAAAACAATTTTATTCTAAAATTTTGAAACTGGTGGCCCCTTTAGAAGCATTCACAAACCCAAAGGTGTTATTAGAATAACTGGTTAGAAGATACTATGATTTACTGGATTCTAAACTTAATCTAAAACTTCCCCTGGAACTGAATTGGTGGCAAAAAGTACAGATTGAATCAAGGTATACCAAAGATAAAGTGATTGGTTTTTATGAGAAGTGGTTGGAAATAGACAAGTTAATGCTTTTGGTTGAACAGAATTTTATAAACAAAATGTATGCCATATTGTTAGATTTTAAAATGCATGATGAAACTGTTGAAAATGCTATGATACAATGGCGCAAAATGTGGGTCATATTATTCAACTAGACCAATGGTCTAAACTATGGAAAAAAATTAAGATTACAAAATCAATTGCATATAAAGAAAACATTTATAAGATTTTATAGATGGTATATAACACCCGAGAAATTAGCCAAATTTGATTCAAAATGTTCAGATAAATGTTGGAAATGTGAGAGTAAAATGAGATCCTTTTACCATATGTGGTAGCTATGTGAGAAAGCTAAGAAATATTGGGTATGGGTACACGAAATATTACAGAACATATTGAAATGTTATATATCCTTTACTCTGGAAATATTACTGTTGAATATTTTACCAGATGATTTTAAAAGAGAAGATTCTTCTCTCATGTTGTATATAACTACTTCTGCTAGAATACGGTATGCTAAATACTGGAGGAGTCAGGATATGCCAAGTAAAGAAGAGTATATTAATAGCAGCAGAGATGAACAAACTCACTTTGAGAAGAGAAGAGAATTTTGAAAATGTATGGACAAGATTTTACGGATGGTATGGGAACTATATCTTTAACGAGACAAGACAAGGTATATAAGCAGGTTGAAAAGATGGTAAAGATTATAATAGTACTAATCTATGTACAAACGATTGCAAAAGGGTTTACAAAAATTACTTTCTGTTGTAAGGTATAAGCTTAAAGTGTTATATAATTGGCTCCAAATTATGCTTACTTATAATGTACTCCCAGTTTTATGTTATTCTAGATGTTTTGTCTATGTTTTGTGTGTGTTATAGAAAATAAAAAAATTGGAATTTTTTAAAAATATCCTGTATGATCTAGCCTTATAAACCATTCTTTATGAGAATACTGCATTTAAATTCACAAATGATAAGATAAAATCAAGGCTTAACAGTGTGCCATTCCTATGTTGCCCCACCAAGGTAAAGTTGCATGGAATTTTGTTCACTTCAGTATACCTATTCCAGACATACCCCATTTATGTCAAGCCTGTCAGGCAAAACTGCCCAGTGTCCTTGGCTAGCCCCTGAACTGTATGCAAGAGCATAACAGTAAACCACAAAAACTTCCTACTGTTGTTTGGAGTTGTTTTTAGATCTACATTATGCTCCATAGAATTTTGGGATCTAAGTGAGGGTCTTGATGTCACCCTCTGTACTCCAGAGAGACTGTTTGCAGTCAGGTGGTCCCCACTATGAGAAAGAGGACCAGAACAGAAACCAAGCATTGATTAATTGTCACTGTTATAATAGATTCATTTTGACTGTATTCTTATTCCATTTTTTTTTTTGGTTCACTTTTGTGACCACTTTTCAGACAACTGGCAAAAATAGTGGCCAAAAGAAGCCCTTTAAGGAAACTATTGTGGAACTGTTACAGGAAAATAAGGTTTACAATCTTCATTCACTACAATTTCAGTGAAAGTCTCATGCTTAGTAATTCTTAGAGTCACCAGCCTCCAGGTTGTGTCTGGAATTCTCCCAAAATTACAATTCATCTCCAGGCTACAGAGATCAATTTCCCTGGAGAAACGTGCAGCCTTGGAAGGCAGACTCTATGGTATACTGTAGACTCTAGGAAAAATGGGTGTCCCTTCCCAGGTACCACCTCCATATCTGCAGGAATTTCCACACCCAGAGTCAGTATCCCTAATCTCATTTCAACTGGCTAACCGCTGTTCCTGAGTTTAGGCCCCATTTAGCCTTGGCAGCAGAATGGACGGTACCATTTCAGACTGAAGATCAGGCATTTCATTTTTCAGAGTTGCTCTACATTACTAATTCCCTGTAAGCTGAAATCTAGCAGAGTATGTGAAGGAACTTTTTTCCTGATATGCTTATTTTTTATTTATAGGAAATGTTCACAGGTGTCGAACTCATTTGTTATGAGGGCCAGATCTGACATGAATTTCACATTGTCGGGCTTGGCCATGTGTGCCATTAAAATGTGATGTCAGGTGCTGGAGATATTTAACCATTGATGGTGACCCACACACCTCCTCAGCACCTAACTAAGAAAAGAAGAAGAGAAGAGATTGGATTTATACCCTGCTTTTCACTACTCAAAGGTGTCTCAGAGCGGCTTACAAACTCCTTCCCCTTCCCCTCCCCACAACAAACTAATCACCCTTTGCTCAATATGCACAAGACATTTTACCCAGCCCTGAGAGCTGTTGCCTGGCAATCAAGGTGCAACAACCAGAGACTCTCATGACTCTTTAAAGACCAGCACATTTCAGAAGCTTTTACTGAGCTGGAGAATGAAGGGCTCCTTTCTTTTGCTGCAGGTGTGGTAGCCATGGCAGGTAGCCAAGTGGCATCAACCTGGGGAACCTAACAAGCCCTACCTTTAAAAAACTGCTATGGTCAACAGGCTTTGGGGAGGGGAAGGGGTGAGGCAACTACACCATACCACACCTTCCTCTGACAAAGTCCCAAATTCAGCAACAAGCTTCAACCACAGGGGGAACTGCTGTGCTCCTCAGCACCACAAGCAAGCTTCAAGCGCCACCACTCTCCAAAGATACCAGCTCTCTCAGCCCTCCCCAGACACTGACCTCAAATCTCCAGGAATTGCCAGAGTTAGAGTTGGCAACCCTAACAGGCCTAAATCCAGCAAAAAGATTAATCCAGCTGAAGGAAAGGAGAGAAGAGTATAACAAACTATTGCAAACAATCCCTGAATGGATGGATTTGGAAATAAAGCTTCCATTGTTTTCAGTAAAATTTCATTCCAAGTAGGGATGCTACCCTTAATGAGATTTTGTTTCCTCCCTCCACCCCTTGGATGTATAAAGAATGCCTTTTTTGGTTGCATTTTGTTTTCTTTGTTTTCTTATGGTGTTATGAGCTTTTCAATTTGTCTCTTTTCTGTATTGGCGTTCCTATTCCGTTTGTTTCTTTTGTAGACTTCTGACAGAAGTTTTATACCATTTCTGTGTTATTTCTATGCTGTTTATAAGAAATGTTAGTAAGAAGAACTTTTAAAATGTGTATACTTAATGGGAAAAGATCAGCACAAAGAAACAAAAGTGGCATGAAAATAAGTTACTCAAGTTAACTATTCTAGGAATATATTCTAAAGGAGAAGAAACCTGATAATAAGGAAGGTTTTTATGGATATCTGAAATAATTCTTTCTTCATAAAGTATGATTACCACTGTTCTTTTCAAGGAAGAAGATCTTTTGCATCTCTAACTTATTTGATGCAAGCATGGTCTCTGGAAATCAGGAAAGTGAATGTGAAGATTTCATGAGGCTCTGTAAATGTGCAGAATGATCTAGAAATCTGTCTACAACTGTCACGGTTGTTATGGTACTCTTCCTTCCTCTAGGAGAACTCCATCTCCTGGGTTTACTAGGGAGTTAAGAGAACTGAAGAGGGTTGGGAGATATGGTAGAATGCATCACACCCCAGATTTTGTATCTAAGTTTATTATAATCAGGATTGCACTCTTTTTTTTTTAACTTAAGTTTTTTATTGAGTATAACATGCCAGTCCACGATCACACATTGTACATCTTATTGATAAACTTATTTCCCATTTTTAACTATCATAATAACCAAACAAAATAAATAAAGAAAAAAAAATCAGCCGAGGTTACTGTTCCAACAACCTGAAATTTCTACTCTCATTTGATCCCTCTTCTTTTTATATGCCCCTATCTTACCTGTTTATGATTCCCGTCCAACTTCCCCATAACTTATAGTTAATCATAATACATCTCATAATCTACAGTTCATTTCTACCTCAGTTACCACTATAATTCTCTCAGGATTGCACTCTTAATTTATTTATTAAAAGTTTATTATTATTAGAACTGTAAAGATTCAATAGCTATACAGTATCATTTGCTGGCTGGGAGGAGGACAGGAGAAAGAGGAGTGAATATGACTCACTCTTATTAAATTTCTTCATATTTTTAATGTAGTTTGTCTGATTTCTGTGATCCATGCAAAGCTCTGTCCAGTGACGCATAACAAAAGTCAAGTAGGGATGCCAGCCTCCAGGTGGGATCTGGGGATACCCCCAGAATTACAGCTCATCTCCAGACTACAGAGATCAGATCCCCAGGAGTAAACAGATGCTTTGGAGGGGGGACTTCATAATATTATACCCCACTGAGGTCCCTTGTCTCCCCCAGCCTCCATCCCCAAACCTTCAGGAGTTTCCCAACCTGGATCTGGCAACCCTAGACCCCCATCCACTGTGGGTGGCCAGGGGGAACCTGTCAACCCTAAGAGTAAGAAGGGGAGGCTGCAGTGGTTGGTCCCCACTTCCTTAGCATGTGTGAGGAAGAGCACTGCTTCCCTTGGTAACCGAGGGAGAGGCAAGGCCAAGTTGGCCCTTCAGCAGTGAAGCTAGTAGAGGGTTCCCGGGTGCTAGTCCTCAGGAAAAGCGTGCCTAAATAACTGACTACCTGGTGGTGGTGGTGGTGGTACAGAGAGTGAACCAGAGTAACTCTGGAGGGGGGGAAGGCTTGCTGGGTGGGAGAACCAGGACAACTGCATAGCTCTCTCACTCTCATATGGGTAGAAACAGGGAATTGTGAGTTCCATTTCCCTACAGGAGATGATGAGAGCATTGAGGAAGACTCTGGCCAGGTCAGATTGAGCATGTCATAGACCCATATCCTTTTTGTCTCAAAATGACATTATTTCTTTCTATCACCAGTGTTAGGAATATCTTGCCTGTAGCACCTTTGGACTCAGAGGCACTATGGCACTGCACTTAGTTTTTTACAATCCCTCAAATTGTTGCCCTTTGATACATATTGAGAGCTCATTCACAGTGCAATCCTGTATAGAATTATTCCAGTCTAATACCACTAAAGAAAATGGATTTAAATGGGTGTAACTCTGCACAGGATTGCGCTGTTCTCTTCTGAGAAGAGGAATACTTTCCTGTCCAAAAGAAACTGGCTGATAAATATTTTGCCTGGTAGTTATTACATATAATCATACTGGGGCTGGGGAAGGTAGGTAGGGAGAGTGTCCAAATTCTCCTACAGATTGAGGAAAATTCTCATCATCCTGTTAGCATTTGCGGGGTACATGTACATGCCATCTTAAAAACAGGCATTGTAGGTATCCAGATTTGCATTTATGTTTTCTACCAGGGTTTGAAAATTAAATGCTCACAAACAGTGGCAAAGATCAGCCAGGCTGGTGATTATTTCATTGGGATCCCAAGCACAAATAGCATGAAAAGAAGTAAACAAAATGAGTTAGTTGCCACTGGTGATACGCTTCAGAGGAGCTGTGTTCAGTTGATTATGCATTAGAGAACGCAAGAATATATACTGTAACCTAACAATGTTAGCACATGTTATTCAAATGCCCATCTGTTTGACTTCAGAACAAAGACTCTAGATTCATTAATATATTACTGGAAAACCATTTATCTACTATATTATGAAGGGGGGGGAGTGTTTCACAAGGCTTATTACAGATTTTTTTATTCTTTCCTCCACTGACTCTATCTTTCAAAACCTTCTGTATTTTATTTTAGAAAAACAACAATAACACTAAATTGGATCTGCGTCTAGCAAAAGAAGTTTACTTATTTGAAGTCATGAAATGGTGGCTGACCATTCGTATGCATGGGCTGCCTAGAAATGTTGCTTAGAAACACTATGTTATCAAAGGGAACCCAACATCAGGTTGGAGAGGTTCCCAGACAGCCGGTTTGTGATGATAATTTGCAATGGAAAATTCCAAAGTCTATTCCAAATACTTCTTTCTTTTCTAGATCTAGAGCCTCATGTCTTTTTTCTGTTCACTTCTTAGTTTACCTCATACTTTCTCTTACTTTGCCTGCCACTTGTCCTCTATAATGGAAGTTTTCATAGAATTTTTAGTATTTCAAAGTGTTTCCCAATTCTTATTCCATTTCTCCTTAAGACAATCTTTGGTATAATAGTGAGCAATTTTATGGGGAAACTGAGGCAAAGATAATAAAGGCTTGTGTTTTGATGGCTGAAATCATTTTGATCATCATGTACAAAGATCTCCTTTGTAAAGAAGATTCACACCCTAAGACCCACATAAATGATTCTCTCTTCCTATATTACCCCATGTGCTAACTATGGTCTTCAGATTGCCACCTACTGGCTGTTCCCTGTATAATGTAGCCAACCTGCCATTGACCAAGACCCATGGATTTTCTGCAGTAGTTCTCGCCCTATGGCACTGGCTCCTCGATAAAGTTTTCAGGAGATGCTACAAGGCCATTTGATTTAGAATCATAGAATCATAGAGTTGGAAGGTACCTCCAGGGTCTTCTTGTCCAACCCCCTGCACAATGCAGGAAGTTCACAAATTCCTCACCCCTCAGTGACCCCTGTTCCATTCCCAGAAGATGACAAAAAACCTCCAGGACTGCCGGGCAAACTGACCTGGAGAAAAATTGCTTCCTGACCTCAAAGTGGTGATCAGCATTTCCCTGGGCATGTAAGAAAGGGCCACCAGAACTAATAAGCACTGATGAAACCCTTCCTGCCCTCCCTCTCATGACCTGCGTAAGCTCACAGAATGGCCATTTGGACTCTGTTTAAAAACCTACAAAGAAGGAGAGCCCACCCCCTCCCGAGGTGTGCAACAGTGGAATCAGGTGCCAAGGGAGGTGGTGAGCTCCCCCTCACTGGCAGTCTTTAAACAGCGGCTGGATGAACGCTTGTCAGGGATACTCTAGGCTGATTCTGCATTGAGCAGGGGGTTGGACTAGATGGCCTGTATGGGCCTTTTCCAGCTCTGTGATTCTATGATGATTACTTTGGAGATCACCTTTTTCCTTATGCAGCTTTTTGAGATTTGAGTTAATCAGAGCAAACCTGCTGACTCTTCTGAACATTCATGTTGATGAAGCTGGAGGAAGAGAGGTCTCTTTAGCAAATCTTCAGCTTGGACTCTCTCCCATCTTTGGTCCATAAGTCTCTTTCATCCACTCTTCTCAGGACCTATTATTCAAAACCTATTGTTTTATTTTTATTCTTTTTTAAAAAAAAAGTTATTTTCCAAAACTACAAGAAAATAAGGAAAGGGAACTATAAAGTACAGGAGAATGTAAAGAAAGCCACTAAAACCCCAAGAAGTGGTGGTCATATAATGGTTACAAAAAAGCTTTAAATGATAAAAAGTGATTTGTTACATTAAAAATTATCATAAAAACTGCTTATATACTTCAAGTCCAGATAATCTGATTTAGTAAAGAACAATACCAAAGAACGTTTAAGTATAAAAAGAAAAATAGACTTCAGAGAGGGTTGGCAACTCATTTGCCTCTTCTTTCCCTTCTTTCCCTCAACCGATATCCTTCCTTGGGGGCAGTCACCCCACATTCTGAGTTCGAGTCTTCTCCAGTAGGTGCTCCATCATCACTTCCCTTGCTGCTCTCCTCCTCATCTTCTTCTCCTGTTGGTCCAAGTTGTTGCTGCAGGAACTCCCGTGCTTTCATAACAGAGTCAATCTTTTCCCTCTTTTTGTTAAATTTGAAGAGTATACCTTCAGGTACAATCCATTTATAGGTTATGTTTTTCTTTTGTAGAAACAAAGCCAAGTCTTTGTATTTTCCCCTTTTATCCCTTATTTCAAAGGGAATATCTTTCAAAACTCTTATCTCCTTGCCATCAATTTTAAGGACAGTTCCATTTGTTGCCTTTAAAATCTGATCCCTCACATGTCTTCTGGAGAATCTAACCACCACCTCCCCGGGCAGATTATTTTTCATTATATATTCAGAATATGATCTATAGATCACAGCGATCTTGCTTTGAAGAACATTTGCTTTCAAATCTGCAACCGGTCCCAAAGCATTGCTCATAGTCTGTTTAAGGTTCTCCCCTTTATTCTCAGGAACTCCTTGAAATCTCAGAATAGAGCTTGATTTTTCCATTTGAAGCTGCAAAACCTGGGCTTCGTCAGAATTTCTCTTCTTTTTCATCTCCTGCATTTGTTTTTTAAGCTTTTTGGTATTGGCATGCACTTCCTTAAGGTTCTCCATATGTTGTTCTGTTTTTTCATAGTCTCGTTTAACTGGAGTTGCTGTGCAGCAAAATTTTGATTAAGTGTCGCCATTTGCTCCAGCAGGGGTCGCAAGGCATCTGTTAGCATCTTAGAGAAGTCTATGGTTACGTCTGGTCTCATGACCGCACTCGCTTGGCTAGCACTTCCTGAAGGAGGCTTAGGTTTCATTGCTTATCTTTCTCCATCTTTCTCAGTGACATCTTTGAGGATGTTTACGTTCAGAGAAAATTACCAAAAGCCTCTGGAGTCTACAAATTGCTTGTAAGTCTCTTGGAAAGTCCTTACTAAAGTCTCATTCTGCTTTCAACTCCATCCCCCCATATGCTTTAAGCCCATTTTTGTTATCGTGGGGGGGTTCCCGCCCCCTCCTTGCTTGCTTTAGGGGGAACTTTCAGCCAAAGTCTCTGGTGCTCATTTCAACCAGCACTCACTTTCAATGTAGATCTAGTAGATCTCACCATCAGTCATGTAGTACACTCGACCTCCACTTGCTTGTCCTGGTGTGCATCTCTGAGTCCAATACTGGAACACAGCGGCAAGACCGTTGGGGCATGGAACTGCCTCAATCCGCTGGCAATGTGCTGGTGGAGAGGTGATTCTTAGAGCCCCATGGCTAAGGACCCTTCGCATGGGTCCCCGGGGGGTGCATACAGTCGCACTCCCTCTCTATCCGCCAGCTCACAGATCACATCCTTGGGAGCTTCTGAGAGTCATGTCCACCAGTAGATCGCCAACCCGGAAGCTCTCTAAGACCTGTTGTTTTATGATGACCATTGTAAGATGTATAGCAGTATTTGGATGTTGGTGATGTCTTTGGTGTTTGTGTATTATTGTGTTTTTGTGTTACTGTGTTTGTGTCGATTATGTACCCATATCTTAGGCTCTTTTAAAACCAGTCATTTGCTGTGATAATTTATTCATCAGCTGTTTCACAAATGCCATTACTATTATGCATGTTTGTTTTGGCTCCGTTTCATACTTCAAATGATACTGAGCCTACTTGAGAAGTTATTTGCATTAGTTTTATAGCTGCTTACACAACGAGGTAAAGATGAAGAGGTTATTAACTGTGATAAACAGTTAATAAGAAGATGGTGTCTATTAGTGCCTATTTTAAAACATTTATATCCCAGTTTTTGAAATACTTAGAGTTTTAGGTAAGTCAAACACTTTCTAATCTCCAGAGCTTCCAAAGAGAAATAAAACAAAGATAAATATCAGACTTTCAATATGTGAATTAGTAATAAAGAAAATGGATTCTCCAAATATGTTATATCCCTACAAATCTGGGACTGATAACATATCCTCCTTTTAACAATTTACCACTTAAACTCAGCAGGTTCACCTGAAGTTGAACATTTGAAATCTTGGCTGTCATAATACACCACCATAACTTTCTGAGCTGTCTTTCTCCACAAGACATTTGGATCTCAGAAACTTCAAAATGGGTATGAAAAAATACATTGATAAATAAACAGTGCTTTCTGCACCCTGAGGTTGGATTATTGATAGATCTTGGCCTCAAAGAGGTTAGACAGTGGAAGTAGTAGAGAGACTCCTCTCTTCCTGAACATTGGTATGCAGTGAGATGCAAATAGTGGGGGAATAAAAATGAAAAGAATATTATACTTAACAGGACTCTGGCTTTGTGCCCTATCCATAAATAGCTATTCACAGCTGGTGCAGATTGGTTTATCCCCCAATGAACAGTGGACCTGTTGTCTGTTATGTCAGGGAGTTATTAATTTATTTATTTTTAATAAAATAAAGATTTTTCTCATTGTAACCCTTTGCAGCAAGCACAATAAAGATGAACAGGGAATGATCTTTGAGCTCAATGTTGAGAGAAGGGAGAGGCTACATCTATGAAGCACAAAAGTATCCTTGACATTGAAGGTAATATCAACTTGCACAAAGCCCCCCCCTGACAACTGTTTAATTACAGAATCCCCAAAAATATGTGTTCTACTTAATGTCCTTCTCATTCAACCCAAGCCTCTGATAACTTTCTCAACTAATTGGAACATATGGTTAAAAAACAAACCCAAAACAAAACCCTTTATTAGTTTTGCCAGGGCTATACTCTATTCCACACACATTTCCTGCTGCTCAATTTTTTGTTGCTGATGATCATCATCGTGTTGCTAAACTCATCATCAACCTTTCCTCAAATGTATTTGAAATCATTAGTAGCAATCATTGGATCACCTGAAAATAGGGTTACCCTTGGCTAGTTATTTGGATGGGTGACCTCCAAGGAATACCAGGGGTGTGACACAGGGGCGGGCAATGGCAAACCACTTCTGAAACGTCTCTTGCCTAAAAAGCAAGTCTAGCTGACCACCTAGTGGTGCTTAATGCTAAAAGAGCTAGAACTTCTGGCTGCCAGACAATCTCAGGATCTCCTAGCTATACTACACACAAGGCCATAGGATAATTAATTATTGTTAATTATTATTATGGTAAGAAAAAACCCAAATGAATCACATTCTGCATTTTCTAATGTTAAGAGATGCATCCCCCCCCAGCATTCCTTTGAGCATGAACAGATAAATGTAGGCTGAAAGCTCTTTCTGAATCAGGCTGAGATCAGTAGAGTTTCCATGCATGTGCTCCTGGGTATCTTATTCCATTTCATAAAAAGGTGTGTGATTTGATTCTATAGGATGTTTTGCATCTATATGATAATTGTTGTCCAACTGCTGTATCAACTGATTCTTTGCTGTTATGAGTTACTGCATTTTTGAGGTAGGGATCACATACCACGGGAATGTTCTATCACTTCACATCACTTAGAAAGCAGTGTTTTTTTAATGGAGTATGTTCTTCATCCAGCTGTGAATCGTTACTTTGTGATTAACCACATGAGTTCCTTATTGAAAGTATGGAGCACATCACTCTTAGTGCAGTGCAGGGTGCACTGATAGGAGCCTTCCTCCACCCTTGTATTTCTTCATTGGATTGGGATGACTATCACAATGAATGGGGCACAAATTTTATATGCTGTGCAAGTTCTAATGAGGTTGCTGTCTGTTTACGATTCCTGTGCCATCCTGAGAGATGTAGGTATGAGGGCTCCCAGTATTCCCTACACTTTGACCTTGATTTTGTGCCAGATGGGTTAAGGGTGCTAAGTTATTACCTACAAAGCCCTTCATGGCCCTGGACCCATTTATGTCTCAACATGCTGACTCAGTATGCTTCACTGAGGCAGCTTTGCTTATCTTAGCAAAGCTTTCTGAAGGTCCTTTCCTGTAAAGGGTTAAGAACAACAGCTGCCCATACCTGGGTATTTCTGTGGCTCCCAGTGGGTAGAGTGGCCTGCCTAGGGAGCTCAAGAAGGCTCCCATACTTCTATCATTGAGTTAGTCAGGAGGGTATTTTTTATGAAGGAAACAGGATGGTAAGTTAAATTGCCTATGAAAATTTCAAGTGGTTTTCCTTTTTTCTACCTTTTCTTTTATATTGCGAGCCCCAACTCCCGCCGAGCCTGCGCTGGCGGGAGGGGGCTGATTTGCCTCCTCGTGAGGCAGGAAGATGAAAGGACACCTGGCAGGGGGCGGAGCCAGCCTATTCAGGCTCGGCTCCTGCCCTCTGCCCCACACAGTTCCTTGGCGTGCTCAGAGCCAGCAGGAGCTCCGAGCACGATCTGTTGCTGGGGAGCTGGGGCCTTTTAGGCTTCTGGCCCAGCACTTCTACTTCGGGCCGCGTTTGCAGTGGCCAGAAGGGTCGGGCTGCGGCAGCTGCCGAGACAGGTGGGCCGAGTCGCCAGCAGCCTGGAAAGGCGGGCCGTGCCGCCGGCAGCCTGGGGAGGTGGACTGCGGCAACGGCGGCCTGGAGAGGTGGGCCGAGCCGTCGCCGGTGTGAAGGCGCGGGCCGCGGCGGCGGCGTGAAGGCGCAGGCCGTGGCGTGAAGGCGCGGGCCGCGGCGTGAAGGCGTGAAGGCGCGGTTTGGAGGCGCAAGCCGTGGAGGCGGCCACAGGAAGATCTGGTGGGGGAGTGTATTCAGGCGGTACTAGGAGCGCGGCGGCGGCTTCTTGATGGAGGCGCTGCTCTGCTCAGCCTGGATGAGCACTTCTGTTAAGGGGGAAGCTTAATCCTAGCATAGGGGCCTAGTTCTCTGGGGGGAAGCCTCAGGTTCTCTCCCCCCCACTTTGGGTAGTGTATGGTAGCAGGGTTAGGCTGCCTCACCCCTGTTTTTATCACCCGCCCTATTTTCTGGCCTTTTCTCTCTTAGGTGCCTATGTTATGCAGTGGAGGCCAGGGGTACAGTAGCCATTTTAGATTGAGAAGCTGCAGCCATAGTAGGGTGTTAACATTGGTGGCCATTTTAGGGCAAAGTAAGCAGGGGCCATTTTAGGCTTCTCCTCTTGTAGCCTTTTTGGGGCAGTGAGGAGCGGCGGCCATCTTAAGCTACATAAAAGCATAGGAGGGGCCAGAGTTGGATCAGGCCTGGGGCTCATCTAGTTCAGCACTCCATCACATGTGGTCAAGGAGGCGGGGTGCCATCAGGAAGTTCACCAGTGGGGCTGGGATAATAGAAGCCCTTCTACTTTTGCCCTCCCAAGCACCAAGAATATAGTGCATCACTTGCCCAGACTGAGAGTTCCTAGCTGTGCCTTGTGGCTGGTAGCCACTGATGGACTTCTGCTCCATATGCTTATCTAATTCCCTCTTGAAGTTCTCCATGCTTGGGGCTGCACCACCTCTAGTGCCAGTGAATTCCATGTGTTAATCATTCTTTGGGTGAAGAAGTACTTCCTTTTATATGTTCTAATACGATTGCTCAGCAAGTCAGGGTGTGTCCATGAGTTTTAGTATTGATAGAAAGGGAGAAATTACTTCTTTTTCAACTTGCTGTCCCATTCATGATCTTATAAACTTTAATTAAGAAAGGGAATGCAAGCATTTTAGGCATCTGCCTCTGGAGACCAGTTCCATTAAGAACAGCTGGCTCCAAATAAAAGCTTGGGTGCCGTAAATGGTAAGTGGTCTGCTCCTAAGCGGCTGGCCAGGTTTTTGCAGCAGGTCAGCAGCTCCTACCAAAGGGTAGTGGGTGATATGAAAGAGCTCTGCCTGGGACCTGCTGAGCTTTTTGCCATTTTGAGTAGGCTATACTCCTTTTAGCAAGCTCGAATAGATACAGTGCTATCGAAGGGGTTATTCCTTCCGAAATATCAAAATGGCTTAACTACTTATTGCAGATGGGCTTATTGATTTTTGAGACTGTAGATCAGGATCTTTATTCAAAATAGCAATTTTGCATCGTGTTATTCAGTGAAAGACAGTATTAATTGCCATCTTCCAATTACAATATTGGGCCCTAAGGCAATATAGAGGTATTTCTGGTGCAGCAGTTTCAGAGTGAGACAAGTACAATCTGGACGGAAAACGGCAGAACCTTAAGGGTTTCCTTCTGCGAAGGAATCTTTGTCAGCAGCACGTGCATGCATTCTGAGTTTGTGAATTAGCTTAGTTTTTGTCAGGATTTGACATGACCATTGCAATATGTCATTTGTGTTTTCTGTTTTTTGTTCTGGCAGGAATACAGTGTAACTTCCAATTTGATGCTGTGATTTGGGATTTGACAGCCAGCACGTCGTTGCATGTCATCGGTCGGTCCTCATGAACTTACTTCACATTTTTAATAGCGCATTTGTCTGTAAGGGGAGGTCCAGTGAGTAGCCACAGCCTGCCAGAGTGGCGTTGGTCATGGTGGGCTGTGGATGGTGCCGGCTGGGATACAGTGGCGCTGCCACAGCAACAGTAATGAGGCATGTGGCTTCCACGGTGGTTCTGTGGGGGCTGTTCTGCCCAAGCACTTGGCCAGGATTGAACTATTTTCTGGCCTGGCAATCCAGCTTACTCATGTATATATGGTAGTAGGGTTCACTGAACATAGGTTCCCATTACGGTGAATGAACATATAGCCTGCAGGTAGGTATATACCTGTTTGTACAGGGGCCAGTGTACTTTATTGCACGCTTGTCCTTGGTTTTTAGGATAGGAACCCAGTTTTTATAGGAAATTATCGGTACTGTGCAATCATCAGGATAGGTTGTTTTTTCAAAACAGACACACAAACAAATTAATTAATATAACAGTTTTACAGTGACAGTACTGATGATTGGCACTTATGTTTCGAAAGCCACTAACTTTTTGTTATGATGGATCTCAGTGGTTAGTAGAACCAGGAAAGATTATATACCAAGAAGTGTTCCAGAATGCCTTATAGGGGCAGTCTCTTGAGTTATAAATATTGAATGCCTGCATAAAGTCCTTCAGGGAACTCCATGGCTGAGAGAATGTTTCCAGTGTCTGCCAATCCAGTGGATTTGGAATTGAATCTGAGACGTTCTCTTCTGGTATAGACCTTGGACATGATAATTCTTGGCCTCAAGTTCCTATCCTTCAGGGTGCAGGATTGCCAAACAATCCACAGACTTAAGTCTTGTCTGTCTTTTAGAGACTGAATATATGGAGTTGCATAGCTGTGGTTTTTTCATGGCATGGAGGTAAACAACGACACTGGACAATTAACCCCCCTTTAAAAGGGGTGGGCTTCATGTGCACCCAGGAATATCATAAGTCAATTCAATTGATCAGTGTTGAAAACAGCCCTTTGATGTTGGGCAGTGCCTTGCAAATTGCAATGACTGAGCAAAATTAAGCATTGCTGTGTAAATGCCTTTGCTACCCAGGAATATCATTGTGTAATTCCTTGATCAGGGCAAACATGAGCCTTATGATTATTGGGCAGTGCCTTGCAAAGCAATGACTGTGCAATGCACACATGCTGTGTTCATGTAGTGGAATTTCTACTGCATTCTATGTTGGCTTGCGAAACGGAAGCTCTAAAGGTCTGGAGGCAACCCATTTCCCTGGCTGTGGGAAACGGGTCATTTGGCAAACTGGGTGTTACTGCACTTCCCGTTATGAAGATGGTTACTGCTTTGGCATGCGGATGGATGTCTGATGACCAGGCACCAGTTTGCGGCAGTAGGCCTGGGCTTTGGGCAAGTTAGGCATTTCCTGGGCGTGAAGTTTGGAACTCATTCTCTTGGCTCAGTGCTGCTTCCACTACAGTTGCCCGGGGCTACATATTCCCCTGCCCGAGTGGTAGTGTCAGTGGGACCTTGTTCAGGTTAGGACATTTTCAAGTCACTGCACTCCTTTTTGTGGGGAGGTGCTGTGGATCATGAGCTATGGTGGGTTTTTGCCTAGCATTCAGAGAATGGAATTGCAATGTTTTAAGTTATTAATGAAGTTTGTCCTTCAGGTGCTGCTGGCTGCAGGGCAAGATGAGGAATCAACGTCTGTGGCCACAGCATGGTCCTTTGGGCCTCCCACTGGGCCAAGAGGACTCTCTGGCCAGGAAGGCCCTTATGTTACAGGCTGCATCAGACCTTTGGAAGATAAGAGCACGATGGCCCAGAGTGTGGATAGTCTGGCCAGCTATTCTGCTTCGCCATGGAGGACAAGGCCCTTGTGATTAAGCGGAAGCTGGCCTTGTGATGATAGGAGCAAGGTGGCCTGGCGTGCACGTGGTCTGGTGGCCATGCTGCATCATCATGAAGGGCGAGGCCCTTGTGATAAAGTGGAGACTGGCCTTGCGATGATAAGAGCAAGGTGGCCTGGCATGCACATGGTCTGGTGGCCATGCTGCATCATCATGAAGGGCGAGGCCTTGGTACCACAATTGGACCAGTTGCCTGGGGTGCAACCTCATCGGAGGGGCCTGTGGCCATGCTGCATCGTCATGAGGGCGAGGCCCTTGTGATAATGTGGAGACTGACCTTGTGATGATAGGAGCAAGGTAGTCTGGAGTGCACGTGGTCTGGTGGCCATACTGCATCGTCATGAAGGGTGAGACCCTTGTGACAATGTGGAGACTGGCCTTGTGATGATAGGAGCAAGGTAGTCTGGAGTGCACGTGGTCTGGTGGCCATGCTGCATCGTTATGAAGGGTGAGACCCTTGTGTCAAAGTGGAGACTGGCCTTGTGATGATAAGAGCAAGGTGGCATTGAGTGCACATGGTCTGGTGGCCATGCTGCATCGTCATGAAGGGCGAGGCCCCTGTGATAAAGTGGAGACTGGCCTTGTGATGATAAGAGCAAGGTGTCATGGAGTGCACATGGTCTGGTGGCTATGCTGCATTGTCATGAAGGGCGAGGCCCTGATGTCACAACTGGACCGGTTGCCTGGGGTGCAGCCTCATCTTGATGGGCCAGTGGCCCAGAGTGTACATGGTCTGGTGGCTATTCTGCCCCATCATGAAGGGCAAGGCCCTGGTGCTACAAGTGGCCCGGTTGCCTGGGGCAACCTCACCATGGCATAGATGGCCCGGAGTGCACATGGTCGGGTGGCTATGCTGCATCATCAGTAAGGGTATTGGCCCTGGCTTACAGGCAGAGGCTGACCTTGCGATGATAAGAGTAAGGTGGCCCGGAGTATGGATAGTCTTAGTCTATTCTGCCCTGCCAGTTTTGGACAATTTTGGGGACCCCACTAGATGTTAAGGCAGCCAGTTGCCTAGGGTGCAGCTGGTCTTGTCTGCAATAGCGCTGTGCCAGGTGTGGCATGGCCTGGGGGTTTCTAGGTCCTTGTGCTGGATGAGATTAGGCGCCACTTGGCAGCTTTAAATTGCCATGGAAGGAGGTTTGGACCTCTTCTTGTTGCACCCTGATATACGGGTCAGGTTAATGGACCTGTATAGGGAAGACAGGGTGCACCTCTTTAACAAGGGCAACGCTATATTTCTGGCAGATTTGAGGCGAGAGATGCTGTTGGCACTGGATCGCTTGGTGGGGGCAAAGGCCTAAGCAGAGGCTTGGCCTTTGCTATGGTGAGGGCTCATGAATGGCCGCGATCAGGAAGTTGAAATCGGTGAGCACCTGGGCATTGTTATAAAGGAATTAAAGGGTCCTCCATGAACGGCTTTCGGGCCTTTGCGGCTCAAGGCCGGGAAGGGGTGATCTTCCTTAGAACAATCTGGCCCAGCCTATCTTAGCAGGCCTTTGCGGCTTCTGGGGTGGTGGGCCAGGGGGTTCTCTGAAACATGCCAAACCGCTGGTCGAGAGCCACATTGGGTGGCTCAAGATTGGGGAAGGTGCATCGCCCAGAAGGTGATGAAGGTGGTCAGGAGTTTGACACCTGTCATATTCCTCAGTACATTTTAGCAGCCCCTCGCCAGTTGTTTGATTATAAATAATTAATAAAGTGGCCCTTGTTAAATCCATATTGGTGTCCGTCTCTTCATTCCGATTGTGGGGGCAATGCATCACACTATCTTGATTGGTCTTTAATGGTGTAATCTGGTTTTATTGCATTGATTATTGTATGTCTTGTATGCTCAGTTTCTGTATTTTGTAATCTGCCTTGAGTCTGTAGGAGAAAGGCAATCAATGAAGTCAGTAAATAAATAAGATTGTAGTGCTGCCCAACATTTTGGTGAAATATAGGACTGATTTGGCTTTTGTGATCCAGATGTGGCTGGAGGAGAATATGGTTTTTTTTGCCTCTACTGACTCCATCTTACCACACAGTCCTTCATTAAACATGAACAGGACAAGGGGGTGGTGAGTGCCATTATTCTTCATGTGTTTTTCTCCTTTCACAGAGTCCCAGGGCAAAATATTGCCAGCATTTAGAGACTGTTATTTGTACTAAAGCTCTAGGAACAGATTGGGCATCCTGCTGGTGTACCATATGCTAGTTTACTAGTGGGGATTCTGTCTAAAGTGATAGAGCTGGCCTTGGGTTTGGTGCTGGAGACCCCCACAGAATGATTGTCCTGGGGCATGTCATAATGCCTGGAATGACTTAAGACTTTGTGGCTACCATGGGTCTGATACAGGTTATTGAGAGCCCAATGTGTGAAAAAAGCCATCCACTGGATTTTGTCTTTTCTGTTAAGCAGTTCATGGGTAGTCTGGTCAGGGGTCAGGATAGTCAACCTGTGTCATGTTTTGGACAATTTTCTATTGAAGGCACAAATGGCAGTGGCTTCCCCCTCCTGCGTGTGTTCTAGATTGGTTAAAATGTCCTTCCCTGGAAACTGATTGGACTCCAGAATGCTTCAGGACTTCTGGGGATCCAACAAAGTAACTATTACCAATGCCTTGGTAGAAGGTTGGAATGGGAGGCAAAAGGGGACAATAGCAGGGTTCTTTCTCAGTGTCCTTGCCCTCTGAAAGAATTCAGCCTTGTGGTTTACAATAGAGATGGGTGAACTGAATACGGTGGAGAGATGACTAGAATGCTGGTAGAAAACTCAGGCAGAGTCTGACAGACCATGCTATAGAGATCACTTGAAAGACTATGAGGTTGCACTGATAGTGGTGAAGAAATGCAACTGTTGCATCACCTGGTTTGTATGAAGCATATTTGATGAGTCCAAGGTCAGAGTCCCAAAATTTATAGGAATTGGCTATTAGCTGCAGAATTCTTGGGTAGTTCATTGCTGATAATATTTTTTACATCCACTCTGCTATGTGCAATACATCAGGTAATAGAAGTATCTGGTGCAATGTCTGCTCTGTTCAACGATATCTTCAACTTGGTATTAAGAAGAAGAAGAAGAGGAGGAGGAGGAGGAGGAGGAGATTGGATTTATACTCCACCCTTCACTTGGAGTCTCAGAGCAGCTTACAAACTCCTTTCCCTTCCTCTCCCCACAACAGACACCCTGTGAGGTAGGTGGGGCTGAGAGAACTCTAACACAAACTGCTCTTTCAGGAACAGCTGTGCCAGAGTTTGTGACTGACCCAAGGTCACATCAGCAGGTGCAAGTGGAGAAGGGGGAATCAAACCCAGTTCTTCCATATTAGAGTCCGCACATTTAACCACTACATCAAGCTGTGCATTCCCATATACTGTAGGTATGTCGACCCCCTGTCTCTTAGGAGGGGTCATTTCAGCCAGCAATGGACCCCAGGAGTCTATATACCAGGCATCTTGACATAAGTGGACAACAAGATGGAAGCCAGGACTGGCAGGCCCCATAATCATGCCTAGGCAGTGACCCTGGGAAGCACATGAGATCTTGTTCTGACAACTGTGACTCCTCCTCCACCCAGCCATCTGCATACTCCAGATAATGTATTTGCCTTGCTCCAGAGCTACTTCTTTCAGTCTCAGTCCTGTCAATCTTGCTTTAGCCTTCCTCCCCACTTTTCCTTCATAATGAAAAGTCTGGACTTCTACTCCTTCTCCATACCCCAGAGCCCAGGTGGTTCATCAAGCAGTATTGTTTCCATTTTGATTAAATTAGCAATCCATTCATCCTTCAACCACTGCAGAAGTAATCAGGAATCCAGCCCAAATTGTACTTTGCATCCAGAAGAGAACATCCAGTCTCTTTTGTTCACTCCTGGGTACTCTGGACGTGTTTCCAAATTACATCATTTTATCCCTGATTAATCTCAACAAAGCTTTGTTCTGAGGGACCCCATGCATTAGCAAGCCCTCTGGACACATTTTTAGGTATGACTAGCCCAGCATAGCCCCACTGCTGCATTCATGTTCTCTTGCATGCACCCCTAAGTATTCTGGGTCCTTCCCATCTGCAAAACGCTAATCATTTTGCCATCTCTCCTTCTTCATGGACATCTTCAGGAAAAGTAGCTATCTCCTCACTCCCTGCTACTGTCCCCACTCCTCTGTTTATTTTCCATAGATCTTGAATGCATGTATGTTCCATGTGTGCTCCTTGTGTGTTAAATTCCTTGATTTTCCTTCAATAATACTTTCTCTATTCTACCCTTGGACTTTATTGAGAACTGAATACATACACACACACACACACTCTTATTGGTATTTTGGGGGGCATATTCAGCATTCCAAATATATCTGGGGATTTTTTGGGATACCAAAATAATGGCCTCCCAAAATCCCCAAAATATTTGGAATTAACTGGGAAGATTGGAAGCCAGCATTTGCAGGCTCCCAGAGAGTGGTTTTTTCTTTTTCTTTTTCTGTTTTCCCTATTTTCATGTGTCTGTCAGGGGTTTCTATGAGCTTGCCAGGTTGCTTGTGTGTGTTTGTCAGTTTCAAAAGTTACCTTTTTCTTTGCCAGAGTTTCTTTGTGTCCCACTCACATTTTTCCCAGTGTTGCTCAACACTGGCAAAATCTCCTCCCCACTTGAATTTGTTCTGCTATGATTCTCTGGTTTGGCTTCAGTTCTGTTGGGCTTGCACTGCCACAGTGGCCCTGGGTTCTGCTGGACTTCTGTACATTATCATTCTGTTCATTATCTGTACATTATCATTCTGTTGGGCTTGCAAAAGTGTCCCCTCCCACCTTGAGTTTCTACTGCAGAGATTCTCTGTTTTGATTTTTGATCCTGTTGTGCTTGCACTGCCACAGTGGCCCTGGGTTCTGTTGGGATTCTGCACATTGCCACTGGTTCTGTTTGGGTTCTGCAATAGTTCGGTTGGGCTTGTTGTTGGCTCTTCCATGAGAGACATTTGACCAGTGACTGCTGCTTGCAGGCATGGCTTTTGTCCTGGATACAGTTTGAAGGGCTTCCCCCCACCAGAAGATAATGGAGGATGGCTGGAGAAACCATGTTCATGGGCCCATAGAATTGGACCCTGTGGTCCAATCTATTTGAAATGTTGGGGTTTCTTAAAGGACAGGCACTAGCAGCTATGTTGCAATTTTGGTGCCTATATCTTTAAAAACAATCCACCCAGCCACCCAGAAATTTCCCCATAGTGAATAATGAACCTAAAAGATTCAGAAACCACCCCCACCCCCCAATCCTGAATTCAAATACATAGTGGTATTTGGAGTTCAGGAATACTGGGGATACTGATATTTTTCATGCCCAGTATACCTGCAGCTGAAAAATACTGATTTGTTTGCACACCCCTACTTGGTATCCTTGCAGGTTGTGAAGGCCACCTGTGTTATGTTCTGCTCTCATCCATTACCAATAATTTGTTGTACAACAAATGGACAGATAACTTTGCTGCAGGATACTATCTTCATATAGCCGGCAGAATCTCTTTTTGAACTCCCCTTGATGCAAATCATAGTGGGCTACAGATGAAGTCTCTCCTGCAAATCCAATGAGAGTTCTCCACTAGGAGTCATTCAAGTCTACCCAAGTCTTCACTGATGGAAACCATCAACTTTAGGACACTAATTTTCCCCTGGAATTTTGCATCTCTCTTCTCAAAAAGGGCTTGCCCACAGTTTGAGATCCATTGATTTAGTAAATGAGTATAAGACTGGAGTAACAGTCTACAGATGGAAAACTATGCATGAAGTCAGTGCTGCAAAACTGAAGCAAGATCAACATGGTAACCCCACCCCCCATTATTTGAAATACAAACTGAAAAAAGAAGTGAATGATTCCTGATCTGTTACTGTTTAAAAAACTCAAACTGGATTAATTCTTGGCATGTGTTTACTCTTACCTCCAGCAATTAGATGTCACTATTATGGCAATTAATTTGTAAAAGCCAATAAACATTATCTGGAGTTAATATTTGCTCTTGAGAAAAGTTTGCCAAGAGCTTAGAAGTTGTTTACAGAAGATTTTGCCCATTATGTTTGTGTACAATGCTGGAAATTCCAAAATCCTTTGACCATCGTTAATCACAAAAATGCAATGTAAAAACAGTTGTACCTAATAAAAGAGTAATCTGATTCAGAAATAGTCAAACCCTTAGGAATTTAACACAATAGGCTAAACATTGCCCATTCCAAATCAGTTCCAGTAATGCTGTTTTCAATGTAAGTTTGAACAGCCCTCTGCTTTTTTTGGTTCAGTTATTGTAGTCTAAAATATGGTCAAGGAAATCTAGAAGAAAACAAACAGCACAATAAAATCTTGCTTTTTTCTGTACTTTGCAGAGGCACTTTTCATTTCGTTGCATATTTCAAGTCAGTAGTGATGGTCACAGATCCAAACCTAGCCAAAAGTCCATCAACCAACCAAAGCAGAATCCCTCAGCCTTAGCAACTGGGTCATGGATTAGGTCACAATGAAGAGAGATATTGGCATGTAAGTTGTGACTTAACTGTTGCACTCTTTATGAAAATGTATACACAATATTAATATAAAGAAGCAATTTGATTATTACTTGGTAAGTGATTGCGTTTGTATCTATATATCTAATTTTCAACAGTCCCCTCTGCCTGCAGATACTTATTTCCACAAACAGAGGGCACACTCTCCACCAACAGGGTTTTCTACAAGGGACTCCATGGGTCTGCAGAAAAATCCAAAAAGTAGGGAGAAAAAACTCTGAAAGGGTTGAATTCCCCCCAGTACCTTTTGAAATAGCTGTTGCAGGAATCTACTCCAGGTCCCACTGCATCAACAGTGAGAAACAGACTGGCTGATAGCCAGAGACAGAGAGAGATAATGAGTGGGGGAAGAGGGGAGGAAGCAAAAGCCAAACTGGAGCTGGGATTGGGGAGGATTCCTCCTGCAGTATGAGTGGCTAAATAGCTAGGGGACATTTTAAAAGGATATCTGAGCTTCTCACCCCTACCTCTTTTGCTGCAGAAGCCTTGCAAGTAGGAGAGAAGGATCATACTTACCCCCAATCTCTGTAGCTGCAGGCTCCACTGTCCTTTAAAAACATTCTCTCCAGCTTCTAACTGCTTCTCCCCCCCCACCAGCTTGAGCACTGCTTCTGTCTTCTGACTGACTAGAAGCCAGAGGGAAGTTATAAAAGGACAGCTGAGGCACCATTAATGGATGGGTTGGCACAGTGAATGAGAGGTAGGGGGCAGGTGGAGAGGAAGTGATATTTCCCTCCAACCAGTGTCAGTTTGTATATACCACCTTTTAAAATGTTCCTTAGCAACTCTGACAGACAAATAAATTGCCAAAGATAGCTGTGGTGCTGTGGGTGAATGTGAACTCATCTCAGACTGAAGAAGACTGGAGCCCTGAAACCACAAAATTCTCCACAGCAAGGCAAGAGACTGAACAAGCAAAGGTGCCTCACGCTGATCCATTGATAAACCAATGGCCATTTAAACAGCTGCTTTGGGCAAGGGCACTCAGAAGAAGAATGGTACAGGACACCTGTAGCACCTCAAGACTTGTAGTATCCAGTAAAACAATCTTTGAAATCTCACCTCACATAAACAAAATGACTGTAATTCCCAGGCAAACTCCTCTTTGAAGCCAGCTTCAGTCAGCTGACTGGCTATCGACAAGGGAACAGAGCAAGGCAAGACAGCTCTCTTCCCAGTGTTCAATAAAGAAAAAGGGGGAAAGAAAGGGGAAAAGGGGAACAGTGGACTCCATCTGTCATTCCCTTCCCTTCACAGAAGGCTGTCACAGACCTGCCTCCTCCCTTAAGAGGGCACCGCTCAGAACAACTGAAAGAATCTCTGCCTTTTTTGTCAGAAACAACAATCCCTCATCAGTACCATACAGCATAATACAATGCCAAAAGTACCTCACAAAAGAGGACACCCTGCCAAAATGAGAAAATCCAAAAAGCTAACAAATCAGTTACTGCAAGAAAGCCATTTAAACAGTAACCAGCTATACTATGAAAAAGACATTAATAAGACATAGCTTTTTGTTGTGGGTCCCCATTTGTATTTTCGTGATCAGCAACTGGGTCTGCAGAAGGCTTGGGGAAAGGACGACTCTCATCAGTGGCAGAAAAATGCGGGGGTGGGGGTGGTCCACCCTTTCACCTTCATGTGCAATGTGGTATTAGGATTTTTTAAGTATTATAATGGTGCAATCCTAAGAATACTTTTCAGGAGTCAGCCAGTTTCTGCTGTGTGCATTAGGCCTTGGAAGATACACTGCTGAAGGCCATTTTTGCATATTACACTTTAAAATGCTTTATGGAGTCTTCCTCTCACTTAACCCCCCCCAATTACATCCCTCTAAGGGGCTCTAAGCATGAGTTTCCTTTCTTCCAATCCTTGCAACAACCTTTTGAGGTAGGTTAGGCTGAGAGTGAATTGTCCAAAGTCACCCAGTGCTTTTCATGGTTGGACTGGAGGGTAAGTTTATAGCCTAATGCTTAATCAGGCCTCCGTCAACTGCACCTGACACCAGGCTAGATCTGGTACAACAGGTTTTTCTTTTTTCTTAAGAACAACTTTCTAATTAACTTCTAGATAGCAGCTCCAGTTTTAACATCATATGGTTAACAAAATCAAATACAGAGGTAGATTCTAAATAATCAGCAGGCACCTAATCAAAGTATAAGTCAAGATTCAAAACAAAAGCTTTCCGAAAGGCTTCAGCAAGCACAGATTACTACAAGCTGTTGCTTAAAGCTAGTTCAGCATTGTGCCAATTTATTGGACTCACAACAGTGGCAATTTCATAGTTATTTAGGAAATCAGATCCCAGTCCATATGGTTGTGTTAAGGTAGCAAGTCTTACAAATGTACAGTTAAAACTTACTTAAAAGAAAAGAAATTTAGCCTCCTGTTATACCCTGCCACAAGCCACGATGACACATCTGAATCTAGTTGCAGGACTGCTAGCTGCAGGTCATCTGCTCCATGGTGAGCATCCTTCAAGGAATTACATCCACTCCCCTCAGCCTGATGCCCTCCACCCTTGAGACCCTTGAACTCCATGACAGCAGAGGAGCCGACAGCCACAGGAATGAGACAAATGCTAGTAGGCCCCTAAAGATCTCCTGCGTCTTTCATCTTCTCCAGGTCGATAACCATAAATCTGTTCCCTGAGAGCCAAGAGCTCCATGCATTGAGCCCACCCCCCACACACACAACTTCTGTCCACTGACCAGCTAACCATACATGTGATTCTCTTGCTAAATACTAGATAGCTCCCCTGACACACTGGCATTCTACCGTCACAGCTAGTTTGTGTAAAGATGTTAAGGGGCAAAAAAAAAAAAAGGGGGGGTGTTAACTGAAACTATGAAGAATCCTGCACCAAGAAAGTCATTGTATTGTATTCCAACTTCCTCACCCTTGCACAGGAGCTTTACTTGTGTCCCTGTTTAGAGAGGCTTTGTCTCTGATTGTTTCTTACTCCCCCTCAAACTCCCATGTTTAACTTCCCTGGCTAGTCCTTCTGCTTGTGCACTCCATGAGCCTGCATCCTGACTTCTTAGGGCCTTAACCTAGTAGCTTGCTTCAGCCAGAAAGAAGTGCTGGAGTTCCATGGTGCAACAGTTTCTCTGGAGTTCCCCAGAGTTCTAATGGCCCTGAGAGCCAATCAGCAACAGTGTACAATATCTGATGCCTCTTCAGTGGTCCTTATCTCCATTGTCAAGTAGCTGGTCGCTGGAATTGTTCTGATCATGGTTTAGCATGACAAGCTAAGCAGCAGGTTTGATGGGGAGAGAGGATCACAGGAGAGCTATATATTAAAGTAGAATGCTGTTCTGTTCCATTTTGGATTATTTTCACCTGTGCCTGTTGCATCTCTGTTACTGCCACATTTCAAGATGGGCAGCCGCATTAAACTGTATGTAGCTGTAAAAAAGAGCAAGAGTCCAGTAGCACCTTAAAAACTAACAAAATATGTGGCAGGGTATGAGCTTTCATGAGTCACTGCTCACTTCTTCAGATGTAGTGACTCATGAAAGCTTATACCCTGCCACATATTTTGTTAGTCTTTAAGATGCTACTGGACTCTTGCTCTTTTCTATTGCCACTTTTATCACTGAAGGTGACAGGTTAAGGGAAAATATTCAAAAGAAGTGGTTCTGGGAAGGAGAAAAGGTGGAAGAAATGGCTGTGTGTTTACACTGTGTGTTTGACAAGCGATGACGTTTCTGAAAACAGTGGCTTTTTTCCATGTTAAAAAAGAAAATGTAAATGGATCAATACAAAAGACCATATTTCCCTGCATTTAGGAACAAAGACATGTCAGGCTTTATTGAACACATCACTAACTATATAACCACTGTTAAACACTCAATTTGCAACTGTTGCTGTGTATTTTGTGTGTGATTATCACCCCTAGATCTGCATCCTATAAAAAGATATTTCTGTTTGCTTAATTATAAAGCTCTTTATGAACAGGCTCATCTGTAAATAGCTTGGTGCAGCTGAAATAGAAATATAATTATAATGAAGGCAGATGTTTGTGAGATACTTCACAAGAAACTTGCTCTGAATATACAAAGGAGAAAGGTTTTGCTAAATGGTGAGTCTCAGGCAGGCAGCCAGAAGTCATAGTCTACATCTCTGGGGGTGAGTTTTTCCCAAGCCAAGCACAACTTGTGTTCTCTCAAGGTAAATACTGATTTCCACTGAAGACCACCAGCTTGATTAAAAGTGCATTAACTCAGGGCCAATTTACACAACTCATTTCAAATCTGGAGACTGCCAGTTCTGTGGATTCCTTTAGCGTCTGGATGTGAGGATGAAGCTTTATGCTCAACCAGTTTGCAACTATATCTGCTTTTGATACTTCAGAGGCAGCATTGCCAACATAAACATAGGCTGAGATCAGACTGGCAGTTTGCCCCACTATAGCCACGTTTCAGCCACGTTTTACAAGTGGATTAAAGGGGGCATTCACACAGGCACATCTGCCTGGCGTTCCCCACCCGTAGTCAACCCGTGCTGTTCCGTTTCGCTCCTGCATTTAAAAGATACCTGGTAAAAGTGGTAGCAAATCCCGGAGAGCCCATTTATCCTGCTTCATTCTGCTTCCAGGAAGTGTGAACGCCAACCCGAAAAGCCAGGAGCAACCCGTTTTGTACAAAAGGCAGCAGCAATATGATTGGCTGTGCTCCATTCTACTGCCCAATGCAGTGCCGGTGCAAGGGGATCCTCCCCAAATTGGCCGGATGTGCACATAGCCGAATCACCAGGGAAAAGCCACTTATAGCCACGCCTCTGGGCCAGCAGTCTGAATGCTACCGCGCACCTCCTCCCGGTATGCTCCCACATCAGTCGGCGCAGTGTGACCGGGAAAACCTGGAACAATTTGTTCCAGGGCTTTTTGCCACGACTGGCTCCCACTTCAAACTGTCAGTCTGAACTTAGCCATAGCCTTTCTAGATCAAATCAAGAGCCATCTCATTGAGCCTTTTGGTTCCAACAATGGCCAACTAGAAGCCTATGAAAACTCATATACATGTGACCTCTAAGGTGCCTTCCTGCTCTATGAGTCTATGTTCTGAAGGCTGTGGTCATCCATTGCTTGACCTCAACATCTGGTTCAAAGAGGCACATTTTTTAGGAGTATGATATTTTCATTTATCTATGTGAGAAATAGCTAATGATGAGCTATTGTTGTTTACTTGCTTGTAACAGGTTTTTCTCCCACCTCTCCTTTCATCAAGGTGGCAAACACTCTGCACTTGTGGCAATTTTAATACTAACATTCATAAAAATTAGCTTAAAAACATAAACATGGCAACAAAACACAACCAGACCCTGCTTAGCCCTGAAAGAGTACTGCCTTGCACTATTTCTGTAAGAATGCTAAAGTAAAGGCTTTTCAGGCCTCCTTGGAAGGGTCGTTCAGATTACTGGGATCACCACTGAAAATGCTGTAGATTGTGCTGAATCTGCCATGCAGAATGACTAGCAAACAGACACTACTCATAAGATTTCAGAAAGTAAATGAGTCTGTACAGAGAGATCCTGTCCTTCAGATATGGGGCTCCTAGCTTGGGAAGAGATTTATAGGTATCAGCCAGTATGTTAAACAGAACCCAGAAACAAATATGTAACTAGCAAGATTGTTCCATCCCTCAAGTGGTGTATTCTCACAGCAACTTTCCCCAGTTTATTTGTGAGTAGCAGCAAATACCTATATCTGAGGCTGCGATCACACACACTAAATAATCCACTTTCAATCCACTTTCAATGCACTTTCACTCTGGATTTTACTTTACCTTCAAGGGCAACCCCACACAGAGTGTACAATAGTAGTCTCTCTCCATGATTTTTGGTAATCCTCTTAAAAACCCATTTACACTAGTGGGCATTACCATACTACATCGTGTATTGTGATTTCTGTAGATTAATTATGCATGAAAAGTAGTGTCTCCTGAAACAAATGCCAATAAATTTCATTGGACGACCAGACTAATGTAGAAGGGATAGGGAATTCTTTCCACAATGTTAACACTGTTGTAAATTTCTAACATGCTTTCTTCAATTGAATGCCCTACTTTTTCCTTTTGCATTCTCGACACACCATGTGACTTGATTCACAGGCTTTTTCAAGAGTAATCTGTAATCCCTGCAAAGATCCCTGCTTGACTGGTGGTTATAGGCTGTGGATTCAAATGTGATAAGGAGACCTTAACAAGCCAGAATGTTTAGAAACGGAGATGAATTTCTTAAGAGTTTGGATCAATGTTGTTGTTATTGGCTGAGACACAATAGAAAGATGTGGACCAAATGTCTACAATAATCAAGTTTGCATGAATGCAGTGCTCCTCCAGAACACTCCTTAAGATGATGGCTTCTTAGCCCAGGAAGAACTTTCAAGATAAATACTGTGAGAACAGATGTTGAATATTGATGAGAATTAAGGGCTGTGTGCAAAGTTTCTGATGGGGCACAAATAGGCATGAATTAACTCGATTTGAGTCTTGGAGAAGGAATCCCTGGATCTGTTCCCAGACAAGGCAGAAGAATTCAGACCCCCTCAGCCACTGCTAGCTGCTGCCCTCTAGAGCCCCTCCAATGGTTTTGAGGTTCACACAAGCAGTTAAGCACCAAAGTTTCCAAAAAGTATCTCCCAAGTTGATAAGTTGAAGCTGAACTTGAAATCTCAGCCAATAGATTTACTTTCAACGTCTTACCACTCAGAAAATACAATAACCTATGAAACTGAAAATACAAAGGGGAATTAAACTTTCTCAGACTTCCATTCAGGTTTGGCTTCTACTCAAGTTGTGTGTATGTGTGCGGGGGGGTTACAAATGTTTCTTTATGTGCCTGATAATCACTGCAATCACTATTATAGCATGGTTTATAGTGGCAAAAACCTGGGGAGGGTTGTCAAGTTCTCAGTTCTCAACCTTTCATGCATCAATCCCATGTAAAGTGGTCTAGGAAGTACAGGTTTGCATTCATTATCGTGATGCAGGAACACTTATTATAAACCTGAGTGAGCTGCTTCAGAATCTCATTCCTCACCCTCCTATTAAAGTCTTATTCCCTGCTTGCCTTAAACCAGAAACGTAAAGATACACATTTTATAGCTTTGTCTTGTGTGGTTAGTTCAGCACTGTGCATCTCTGGAGCTTAAGAGTCCTTCCATCTGCACTACGCTGCAGCAGATGGCGAGGAGCTTGTGGATAGCTGAGTGTTGGCACAGCCATAAGGATGTGTGAAATCTATCCCTTTATTTCTGCAGATATTTCCACCTCCCTGCACACTGGCATCACATGTGCAGACCACTTCTGCTCACAAGAGCGAGTATGTAGTTCTGGCAATGTTGAACCAAATCATTTCTGTGCATTGCATTCATGCTTTGATATGTAATTGATTTACTTGCTTGTCATATTTGCTAATCAAAAGCACAGAAGTTGCATTTCTGAAGTTGTATATTGCATGAGCAATTGACTTAAACAGGTGTGCAACACTTTGCACACCCACTTCCAGCTTCCTCATTTCTCCCAGTCCCTGGCACCCCCAGCTAAAGGGATCAGGCAGCATAGTAGGTGATGTGCATCTGAGACTGAGACCTTGCAAAGCCACTGCCACCAGTTGGACTACATGATATTGACCGTGATATCTAATGGTCTGGCTCAAGTCTTTTCTCCCTCTCTCACTGATGCAGTGACAGCCTCTATTATATTGGGGTTTTGTGTGTGCTTGTGTGTGTGAAGTAAGTGTAGCTTGTCTCTCCATTCTAGCCCTGCCAATTTCTAGCCTTGCCCTTACTCAGCAGTGAAGTCTGGAATGCAAATATTTTGTACCTGTGCAGTCTTGCTTGGGCCTAGCATGGCTACCCCTCTCTTCCCTCTGGCCACCCAACATACCCAACGGGGGGGAACCTAGCTTGAAAAAGAAGTTCTTTCCTTTGTTGTCTCAAACCAGCTGGCATAGGGTTGTCAGGTCCCTTTAAATGCTTTTGGCAGGAGGCAGGAGCCCCCAAGCGCACCTGAACTCCAAGCTGCGAAGTCCCTTTAAATGCTGTTAGGAAGAGGGGGGAGGCCATGTGTGCCTGCATGCCAAGCCGTGAATTTGCTGCTTGGAGTGCAGGCGCACGTGGCCACCCCCTCCCTCCCTTTAAAGGGCCAGCTGGAGGGCCCTTTAAATCTTCCAGTAGGGGTGACTGGGTGGCTGCCCTTGGGAATGGGGCTTCCCCCCCACCTGCCAGCTGGCTGATGGTGGGAAGGAGCGCCCCCAAATCAGGGAAACCCCTGCCAAGACCAAGGGTCTGGCAACCCTAAGCTGGCAAGGGGAGGTGAAAGTTGCATATAGTACAGTCTCCCTGACTAACTCCCAATGCCAGCCTAATATTTATGTTTGTTTATTTTAATTGGATTTTTCATGCTCTCTTAATACCTCCTTGGGACTATAGTTTGATCCAGTAAATTCAGAGTATGTATCTGTAACTAAATGCCACCATCTTAATGAAAAACAAGAACACAAACTGATTTTAAATACATTGATGTGTTTTTGCACTGCTGCCTGGGAACTATAGTTTGCTCAAAATTTACTAGGTTATGTGCCCATACAATTAGTGCTGCCAGCTACTTGAGTGCAAAAGCAGCAGAAACAAAAACTTCTATTTTAAACAGTAATGTAAGTGTTGATTTTAAACCTGTTCATAATGACCTTGGACATGCATAATCCAAGTAGGCTAATAAATTGTGGGCAAGCAACAGCAGCCCTTAGGCAGTTAGGTGCCATGCATGAAAACCAGTGCTGATCAGATGCAAAGCTACTTGCAATGTGGCTAATTTTGAATTGTGACCAAATCATCAAGGTGATCTTATGAAGTGCTTGATGGGCAACTGATGGGCACTGCAGGCACATTAAATTCATTTGACATCCCCTTTGTGAACATTGAATAACCCCTGTTTCTAAGTAACCTCCCAATGGCTTCCATCTTATATGCAGAGTAGAATTAGATTGTGTCTTGGTCACTTTCATTAATTTTTCTAAACCAAATTAATGTAATACAAGCTACTTTTTGAGGACCTCCTCTAATTTATGCACTTGTAGAAAGCAGTATTTCAAAGGTCACAGTAGGAAGCTTTTTGTTTACTTTTTAGAAAGTTTTTGTGTTGCCTTTCCAGAAGCCCTCCTCAAGGCCATTTACAGACATAATAAAAACATAAAGCAGTGTAAAAGTGGTTTTAAATGAATGAACTATTGTAAACCTAGCAAAAGCATAAAAACAGCACAAAGTGTTTTGCAGCTTAAAATGAGGGTGCGGTCACACGAGCAGTTTGCCACAGCAGTATATCAGCTCTAAATAAACTGCTTGAGTTTGGACGCTTTGCGTCAATCACACAGTGACCTCTAAGCAAGCATCATAGTGTTGTGGGCCCGTGGTTGGTCATCCACATTGTAACCACAGACCTACAGCTGGATTGTTGTTTTTTTCTCTAAGTCCCACTGTGTGTGTGCAAAAGCAAACAAGTGTGCATGCACTTCTGGCCATGTTCTATGGGGCCACTAAAGCTTGTCAGAGTGGGGTTGGGAAAAAAATGCACTGGCAATTGTGTGGAATGATCACACCGCTCATATGTTTCCATGGCACATGCAGGCAATTAGACACCCAGAAAACCAACAATCCTTGCTGAGGTAGCCATCAAAATTTAGCTCATTTTAGTGCAAGGTAGGGATGAGTGGGGCACAGGAGCCAGATGTGCATTTTAGATCATGCCCATTTGATCCAGAGGGGAAGGGTGACTATGTCAGTCCAAACTGCGTGTGTTATCACACCCCATGTCTCATTTCATAGAGTTGCCAACCACCAGGTGGAACCTTATCTCCAGACTATAGAGATCAGGTTCTCTGGAGAAAATGCCTTCTTTGGAGGGTGGACTCTATGGTCTAGCTGAGGACCCTCCCCTCTCCAATGTCAACTTTCCACAGGCTCAGCCTCCAAATCTCCAGGATTTCCCCAACCCAACTTTAAAATACACAGAAGGTCTCAGATACTAGCACCTTCACATTTAGGATTAAAGGGAACAGTGTGGAGAGAGGCTTATTTGAATGCATCTCTCCATGATCTCCATGATCATGAAGGGACCGCCTTTCCGCACAGCTCCCCCAGAAAGCATTGAGGTTGGGGACCCAAAATCGCCTGATTGTCCCTGGTCCAAAAGATGCCAGACTGGCCATCACCAGAGCCACGACCTTCTCAGTGGTGGCTCCATACTGGTAGAATGAGCTCCTGGAAGACATTAGGGCCCTGTGGGACCTTTTACAGTTCCGCAGGGCCTGTAAAACGGAGCTCTTCCACCAGGCCTTCGATTAGGAGTGGCCACTGAGGAATGAGCACTGGAAACTGAACCATCAAGGCCCTATGCTGTGTTATTGACACCAAGACAACTGGACACTGGCCTACTTACACTGGCCCACTTCAGTAAATGCCATCTGCACCAATCACACTTTATATATATCATGGTTTGAAATTTTACTGTTACGTATTTATGTATTTGTATTTTATTGTATTTTAGTCTATGTATGCCGCCTTGAGCCTGCACACGCAGGCAGGGCAGAATATAAACCTAAAATAATAATAATAATAAAATAATAAATCTTTCAGCAGAGGTCTTTTTCAGTACTACTTCCTATGATATTGTCACTGCAGGTACCACATTCTGAAAACTTTTACATGAAAAGTGTGTACTCTTCCATGGAACTGTTACACCAGGGGTCCCTAACTTTTTGAGCCTGTGGGCTCCACTGGAATTATGATACTGGATGGTGGTTGCAACTACAAAATGGTTGCCTTAAGCAGCAGAGCCAACCACAAAATGGCGTCCAAAAGAGGCCGAGTCAATTGCAAAATGTAACTGTTCAACTCAAACTCTTCAACATTTCAGGCAGAAGCTGGGCCACTGAATTACCCAGGGGTCTGTTTGTGGGGCTGTGAGGAGGGGAGGGGAGACAGCGCCCATGGCAGGGTGGCCGAGGGGGTAGGCCAGTGCCAGAAGTGGGAAACTGGGACTCTCCTGACCAGCACTGGCCCTATCAGCAGGGGTTTGGGCCCCCCGGGGGCAGGAGCGTGGGGGTGATACTTAAGGGGCTGCGCCATCCTGCCCACCATTCCTCGGCTCTGTTTAACATGATGCCTTTTAAAATGAATATACTTTTAAAAATCTTTTCTTATACACACACAGTTTACCTTTAGTCACACAGTGAAGATTCTTGTGCTGTTTTGGCAGCTGCTGAAAAAGCAACTTTTTAAAAATATGCATAGCCAATCAGCTAGCTAATGGCCAATCAGAAGCCCTCCTGGGGGAAAGCTCCACTTGGCCCTGCCCACTTTTTAAAACCATGGTGGGTGCCAGAAAAGGTGTCTGCAGATGTCATGGTGCACAGAGGCTTCATGTTGGGGAAACCTGTGTTAACACACACAAATAAGAAATATTGGCTTGGATACAATGGTGCATTTCTGCAGATGGAAGAATTTCTGCCTGTGCAGCCCAACTTTCTCATATCCCTCCCCTGGCTGCAGCCCCAATTACTGCCGCCCCCAAATGCTGGTCCTGGGGGATAGAGGACTCCATTGTTTCCATTGGCCAACATGGTGTTCTCCACAAGCCCTTCAATTAGAGGAGACCCTGTGAAAATAGCTTGCATTTTTGGTTCTAGAAGGGAAACAGACAGTAACTGGATGATGGATTTAGTCAGTCTAACTTTGTATAAGGCAGCTCCTTACTTTTCTGTAAATCTTTGCTCAGCTGGATATTGCTACTGCATAAATAAAGGAATAGCTGCACATCACCTTATTGGCAGCAAATCCCTCTAATACTGCAACAATGTGGTTTATCCTTTTACATTTTGAACAGCTTTTCTTATTGCCACTTCCATTGCCTCATGCCGTGCCATCTCTTTGCCACTTATTACCATCTGTCCTGATGACACTGTGAATGGGGTTGAAGAGAACTGCTGAGCATCTTAATGCCACTGTATGATTCTTGTGTTAGCTCTTGTCACTTGCTGCTAACTCACTTTGTTTCTGCATCTCCTTGTCACTGTTCTCATCCTGTCCCCAAGTGTTCCCGGGGAGGGGGGAGGGGAACACCTTCGGATTTTTGCTTTTACTCTTTGCTCACTGCTTCCATTACCACACAAAGTATCTCCAGTCTTCTCCATATGTGACTTCTAATATGTTGCCAGGCAGGTACTCTATTGTTAGAAGTGCTGTATAAAGACCTCCCCCTTTTCAAAGGGTCCTCTTGGTCTTTGTTAACATCTAGTTAGGTACCTGGATTTATACTTCAGTTTCCTGTCATCTTTTTACTTGGGCAGGTTCATCTCTACTTGTTCAGTAATAAATTTGGTGACAGTGTTTTTGAAAACTGCATGTGATAATGTGGAAGGAGTTCCACTGGGAAGTAGTATCCCTATCCAGATGGCTTACTCCATGCGATCTGCTCTCCAAAGGATTCCTCTAACTATGTTATCTTTACTGAAGACACTGGAAGGAAGCTGTTACTTCCTCCTTACATGCATGCCAGTTGCCAGGGAGCCTGAGGGACTCACCATATGACATCCATAATGCCGTACAAATATCAAAATCTATCTGATAATCACTGTGAAGTTTAGGGCCGCACAGTTCTGACTTCATATTGATCAACTTTTTGTATGTAGAGCCCCAAAATTAAGTGTGGGAGCTTCTTGCTCCCTCCCTCCTTAAGACATCGCCATGGTAAGTATTTGCATAAATATATTGTCATTAATGTTTTCAATCTTTTTAAAATTATAGTTTTGGGGAATTTGTGTGTGTGTGAAGATAATGTTTCTTTTCTTTTGCATAGAGATGGTAAAAAGAATCGTGACTGAAATCTGTCTGCATAGGCAAATTCAGTAATTGTGTAATTTATTGTTCTGCTGTATCCCTCTACTACATCATCTTTTTTTTTTGATACTTGCTTGGTTCTGTAGATAGAGAAATGGCTCAGCAGCTTAAAAGGCAAGTGCCTGGGATGTTTTTTGTGGTCTACCAGGCTACCACCTGTGAATGTTAAGTTTCAGTGTGATCAAAAGGAGCTTTAAAAATTCACATCCAGTTCAGGGATTGCAGCCAACATGTGGATCCCAAGACAAGGCAGTTTTCCATTAGTAGATCCTTTCATCAGATATTTAGGAATAACTGACACAACCTGTATGGCTATCAATTTCTGATTCCTTTACTATGACATATTTCACATTTCCCCAGAATATATGGACATGGTATAGGATAGATTGGTAGAATCCCTGTTAGAAGTGACATGACAGTTGTTATCTGAAACTATCAATATATCTAACAGTCAGCATAGCCCCACTGCTTCCCACAGCTGGGCAGGCAGGGCAGCAGGGGGTGGAGGGGTTAGGGGTGGGCGAGCAACAGAGGAGGGATATGCAGGAGGCCAGAGAGCATAGAAGTGAGGGGTGGATAGGCAGAGAAACAAGGGAGTAGCTGGGAGGGTGGGTGTGGTAGTGGGGACTGGGATGGGTGGGAGGCAAGGGGAGTGAGGAGGGGAAGAGGAAAGCAGAGTGGGGAGGGGCAAATGGTGAGAGAGCTAAGAGGGGGAGGATAGGACACCCATGAGCCTTGCAGGCCCCTCCGTGTGTTTACTAACCAAGAATCCTTGTGCACAAGACCAAATCCTGTTTTTGTTATTTCTTGTTTTAGGAAGCTGTGGGATTTTGTTCCACAGTAGCAATGCTGTTCTCTGCTGAATCTCAGCCTATAAACTGGAGCAAAATAATGCACATTAAATCTTTCATTTGTTGAACGTTTTCAGTTCCACCTGTTTCTAGTATATAGAAATTTGAGTGGGTAGTTATCATTATGTGTCTTTTCCCCCCAAAGGCACTGATTTCTTAATTTATAAAATTACAGTAAATAATTGTTCTGTTCTAAACTGCTTTTATGAATCTATGATTTGTGGCCTCTCCTTCTTGTAAGCCACATTTAAGAATGATAGTAAATGCACTACATTTGACTAGTGTGGAATTACCCACAGAAATTTCACTGTGAAATAGCATTTCATAACTGAATGGGTTGTATCTGCTGATGGAAGGTATTCTAGAATAGCTGCTTCCCCCTCCTTCTGTTGCCCCAAATACCTCTTGGAATGCTGCTCCTGGAGGACTGGGTCTCTGAGAAAAAGCATTTCTAATGGATCCAACCTGATGTCTATAGGTAAATGGCCATCTTTCAGTTTTTGAGTCCCATTGTTCAAAATATTCTCAGTGTGGCCTCACCTATTTGCACCTCAGGTAGCTGTTGGGTGGGATGATCTACCCCAGGTTTCATTGTGTGATGTTATCAGTAGTCAGCAAGATACTTAAGACTTCATCTGCCCACTGATTATGAACACTGTAGGTGGCCTATGTCTACTCAGGGTTAGCCAACAGCCTGTTCCAATTAAATGTGTTCAGTGAGTTTACATTAGGGTCTCAAAACATGCAGCCAGGGAACATTTGTCATCTCTTTTTGATTTTGTACACTGTCATCATAAATGGTTTGGTCAGTTAAATGGGTCCCATAAGGATCGGTATTGGGGCTGGTATTATTTAATATGTTTATAGAGGATCTGTAATTGGAGGTGAGTAGTATAGTGGCCAAGTTTGCCGATGAGACAAAGTTATTCAAGGATGGAAAAAAGCAAGGCTGACTGTAAAGAGCTCCAGGAGAATCTTCACGAATTGGGTGAGGGGGCAAAAATGTGGCAAATGAAGTTCAGTGTTGCTAAGTGTAAGGTGATGCACACTGGGACAAAATATTCCAACTTCCAGTATAGGCTAATGGGTTCTGAACTTGCTGAGACTGAGAGGGAAAAAGGGTTTATTTATTTATTTATTTAATTTATACCCTGCCCTCCCCGCTGAGGCAGGCTCAGGGCAGCTTACATAAAATAATATACAAATAACAGTTAAGATCAACATAAAATCATCTAAAAATAGTTCAATTAAAACAATTCAATATCATTAGGTGCTAGCAATGACTAATTAAGTACTTAGCAATGGCATACTGTATGAGGGCAAGCAAAGATCTAACAAAATGTTCTGCTCAATGATCTCCCTGATATGAGAGGCGGCAAGGGCTGTGGATGTCAAAGCCAAGGGCCAGGGCTCTATAATTATGATTGTTGATGGTTATGGTGGCAGTGGCTCCTTAATTAAAGGTCTGGTGGAAGAGCTCTGTCTTGCAGCCCTGTGGAACTGCAAAAGATCCCACAGGGCCCTGATCTCTTCTGGGAGCTCATTCCACAGTGCAGAGCTGCCACTGAGAAGGCCCTGACCCTGGTAGTAACCAACCTGGCATCCTTGGGACCTGGGAGGGCCAATCAGTTTTGAGACTCTGACCGTAGTGCTCTCTGGGGTATATATGGGGAAAGGCATACCCTCAGGTATGTTGGACCCTGGCCATATAGGAGTTTAAAGGTAAGAACTAGCACCTTGAAGCACATTTATATGCTATTGGCAGCCAATGCAATGTCTTCAGCACAGGCTGGATGTGCTCCCACATGGGGAGGCCCATCAGAAGACTGGCCACAGTATTTTGCACTAGCTGCAGCTTCTGAATTTGTGACAGGGGCACTCCCATGTAGAGAGTGTTACAGTAGTCTAATCCCAGGGTGACCATCACATGGATCACTGTTGCCAAGTCGCTGTGGTCCAGGAAGGAAACCAACTGCCTGATCAGCCAAAAATAGTAAAAGGCTGACTTGGCAGTGGCTGCTATCTGGGCCTCCATTGTTAAGGAGGCATCCAAGAGCACTCCCAAGCTCCTATCCTCTGACACTGGCACCAGAGGCACCCCATCGAAGGTTGGGAGTGGGATCTCTACTCCTGGACCGCCCTGGCTCAGGCACAGGACCACCATCTTCATTGGATTCAATTTCAGTAGGCTCAGTCTAACCAACCAGCCACAGCTTGTAATGCCTGGTCCAGATCTTCCAGTCTGGAGTTAGACTGGCTGCCCAACATCAGATAGAACTGAGTGTCATCCATGTACTGGTGACATCCCAGCCCATGCCTCTGGGAAATCTGGGCAAGGGGGTGCATATAGATGTTAAATAGCATCGGGGAAAGCACCACCCCTTGAGGCACTCCACAATCCAGTGAATGACTTCTGCATTGCTGTTCCCTTAGTGTCACCCTTTGTTCCCAACCTTGGACAAAGGAAGCAAGCCATTGCAAGGCAAGCCCCTGGACTCCTATGTCAGTGAGGCAGTGGATCTGTAACTGATGGTTGACTGTGTCAAACACTGCTGAAAGGTTCAACAACAACAGTACTGCTGATCCGCCCCAATCTAGATGCCTCTGGAGGTCATCCATGAGGGCGACCAGTGCCATCTCCATCCTGTGTCCCACGTGAAAACCAAACTGGAAGGGGTCTAGGATGGAAGAGTCATCCGAAAAGCTCTGTAGCTGAGTCGCCATTGCCCTCTCTATTGTTTTGCCCAAATAGGGCAAGTTGGAAACTGGCCGGTAGTTAGCCAGTTTGGCTGGATCCGGAAATGTTTTTTCCAGGAGAGGATGGACCACTGCCTCCTTGAGCACCCCAGGGAACTGTCCCTCAATGAAGGGCTTGTTGATAATCTCCCTTAAGGTGCCTTGAAACCCATCATGGCTGGCTTTAATTAGCCATGACAGGCATGGGTCAAGGCAGCATGTGGTAGGGTGAATAGCTAGGAGCAATTTGTCACCTTCCTCTAGGCTGAGTGAACTGGAACAATCCAAAACCAGACTTAAAGATGTGCATGGAGCCTTGAGTTCACTCACTGTTTCAACTGTGGCAGTGAGATCGGGCAGAGCGACAGGACTTATCTGTGAAATAGCTCGCAAATGCCTCACAGCCTATGTCCAATTCCCTAGTATTTGGTCTTCTTTGTGGCAGAACAGTTATGGACTGAATTGTTCTAAATAATTGGACTGGGTGTAAGCTTGCAGATGCAATCGTAGCCACATAATACTCTCTTTTTGTGGCTTTGACTGCCATTTCAGTCAATGTCCTATAAGATGCTCTTGTAGCTTTGTCTTGGGCATGCCACCGCCATCTCTCTAGCCGTCTCAGCTCTTGCTTCATAAGCTGCAACCCCGGGGTAAACCAGGGAGCGAGCCTAGAACGGGGGTGCAGAGGGAGCTGGGGAGTGATCTCATCGATATCTGTGGAGAGATAGCTATTCCAGTCCTCCACAAGCTCATCTAACAAGCCACCAGGGAGCATCAGATCCTGCAGAGCCATATGGAGCTGCACAGGGTCCATTTGGCTCCATGGGCAAGCTAAAATACACTTGCTGCCTAAACACGGTTGGGGTGAGACATTCAGATGGTGGTCCAACCATGGCACTACCAAAGTAGTAATCCGGTCCACTGTTACCCCCACTGCCAAGATCAAATTGAGCATGTGTCCGGCTCAGTGAGTGTTTTTTTTTTTTTTTTGCTACATATTGGGAGAGTCCCAGTACCACTATGGATGACACTAGGTCTGTTGCCTGACTGGAGGTCACATCATCAACATGGTCATTGAAATCACCCAGGACTACCAGTCTAGGGGGTTCCAATGCCCAGCCTGATATGGCCTCCATCAGGGACGGCAGGCTATTGGCTGGTGCGTTAGGCAGTCGGTACACCGGTGAAATTGCCAAACTGTCCCTGGCCTCCCACACTAGGCTGGCACAATCAAAGCCCGTGAACCACAGTGGTGGGAGCACCCTGAAGGAGTAAGCCTCCCAAATGAATAGAGCCACTCCTCCCCCCTGCCCCCTAGTCTGTGATTGGTGAAGCTACTGTCTCCTCTTCCCATACCCAGGTCTCAGTCATGCACTCCAGGTCTACATTCTGCTCTTGCAGAAAGTCCCGAAGGACCATGGTCTTATTGTTTATAGACCTGGCATTGCACAACGCCAGTGTCGGGGGGGGTATTCATCCTAGTCCCACTGCCAACATCCTTTGGGATGGGACACAGGCTGGAAGGGGGCTGAGCTATTCTGTTTCTCTGTCCTCTTCCCTTAACTCCCTGCCTGATCCCACCACTATATTTTCCCCTCCCCAGAAGCACCGGAATTCCTTGCCCAGTCATCACTCCACCTAGTGGTCTTCAGATGCCTCAGACCAACTAGTAGATCTTGAGGTCATAGTGGATAGCACAATGAAAGCATCAACCCAGCTTGCTGCAGTAGTAAAAAAGGCAAGCTCTTATTTTAGAGACTATTAGGAAAGAGATTGAAAATAAAATGGCTGATGTTATAATGCCCTGTACAGATCTGTGGTGCAGTGTTATTTGGAATACTGTGTGTAGTTCTGGGCACTATATCTCAAAAAGGATGTTGCAGAGCTGGAAAAAGCACAGAAGGCGACAACCAAGATGATTAGGGGGTTGGAGCACCTTCCCTATGAGGAAAAGCTAAAGAGAAGAGTCTGGGACATGATAGAGGTTTTTAAAATTATGCATAGACTGGAGATAGTTGACAAAGAGAACTTTTCCTCCCTCTTCCAAAGTACCAGAATTTGAGGGCACCCAGTGAAGATGATGGGCAATAGATTCGGAGCAGACAAAAAGAACTAGGCTGATTTCCCACTACAGCTGCCTCGGGATTACGCCACCGTTTGCCCCGATACTATTCATCAATTTCACACCCGAAGCCGCGGGGCTGCATTTTGACCTGCGGCTTCGCCTGATTTCCCTGCAGTTTCGTAATTCTCAAAAAACAGGATCACGAAACTGCGGGGGAAATTGGGCGAAGCCGCGGATCAAATGCAGCCCCGCGGTTTTGGGTGTGAAATTGACGAATAGTATCGGGGCAAATGGCTGTGCAACCCTGAGGCAGCTGTAGTGGGAAATCAGCCCTACTTATTTACTGCCAGAGGATGCACAGGCATAGACAGCTTTAAAAGAAGAAGAAGAAGAGATTGGATTTATACCCCGCCCTTCACTTGGAGTCTCAGAGTGGTTTACAAACTCCTTTCCCTTCCCCTCCCCACAACAGACACCCTGTGAGGTAGGTGGAACTGAGAGAACTCTAACACAAACTGCTCTTTCAAGAACAGCTGTGCCAGAGCTTGTGACTGACCCAAGGTCACATCAGCAGGTGCAAGTGGAGGAGTGGGGAATCAAACCCGGTTCTCCCAGATTAGAGTCCGCACACTTAACCACTACACCAAACTGGTTCTCTAAAGGGAATGAGACAGATTCATGGAGGATAGGTCTATCAGTGGCTGCTAGCCATGGTGACTAAAAGAAAGCAACATCAGGGGAAGGCCTTAGCCTCTGTGCCTTGTTGTTGGACCCCCAGAGGAACTGGTTGGCCACTGTATGGGACAGGATGCTGAACTAGACGGATCACTGGTCTGATCCAGCAGGGTTCTTGTTATATTCTTATGGTCTACTCATTAATGATTTTGTTGTGAGATTCTAAGCACATTTATGTAGTTTATATAATTTTTAAATGTACTACATTTATGTAATCGATATATTTAATTCTCAGCATGATCCCATCTGTGGATACTGAAATCCAGAGACTGAGACCATGGACAGACAAGACAGATCTTTCTTCATATCTGAAGAAAAATCTGAAATCTTAAACAAACAAACAAAACACCACAGTTTGTTAAAACCACCCAAAATGATAGAAGCAGCATCTGTAGCTTAAGAAATTCATGCCCTCTGAAGTAACTATTGTGGCAGTTGCTAGGCAACTCCAAGGATATTGCCAGCCTTCAAATCTTGGATTCTGTCAGCAAAAGGCAGGGGGAAGTCCAGGGCCCTTTTCAAGGCTGATTTGACCTTTGAAGAAGACTCATCAGTGGCAACCACTCGGCAACTTGCTACTACATGACTTACATGATTTACTGAGGTTCAGATGCTTACTGCTGTTCTACAGCAGCTACTTCATGATAGCCAGTGATGACCTGGCAACCCTTTAAGCAGTGCTGCAGAAAGGCTGCATAGCTCAGACCTGGCCACTGGTGAGGACAACAGACAGAGGCTCATGTGTTGCGTATGCCTGTACTGTTGGAGATGGTGTTCAAGCCAGCTGTCCTCCACAGTGCTGCCATGCAGGGGGTGTTTGGCTTGGCCTCAGCTAGCAGCTGCATGGGAGGAGGCATGAACTTACACAGAAGGGTGAGCCTACGAAACCAACTTCATCACAGCCTTTGGCTAAGTCCAAGATGTGTGGCCCTGAGGTGTCCTTACCTTCACCAGCTCCTGTGCCCAAATCTACCTCTGGACCCAGGAATTGTGTAGGATGTCTGAACAAGAATACATTTTCACCTATGACTACAGTGTTAATTCCAGCTTCAAAGTGATGGCAAACTTTATGCATCACCTTATTTTGCAGAGGATAAAAGCATAAAAATTTGCAGTCCTCAGTCAGCAGGCAAATGTATGACAATTGCATAGTTGGACCCCAGAAGATCTAAGCCATGGTCTGGGCTCTGTTCTTCAGCCAATTGACACTATTGTAGCAGAACTGTGTTCCTTCTTGAATAGTGCTGTCCACTGAGCTGAACATTTCCTTAATATGACAACATGTGATAGAAAAACAGAATATACATATGGAAGTCCTATTTCATTTCAGTATGATGCTTCCTTTGTGCAATTCTACAGGATTGAAATCTAGATGCGTAGCTTAATGTTATACTCAGTGTAATTGTTACGCTTTCTATGGAAAATTTGTTGTCAGAATCATATACAGAAAAGTATATAGCTTGTTTCCCTCGTAATCCCCAGGTTATGTACTGGGGCACACTAGCATTCCATGAGACAATGACAGTGTGTCATTCACAAACACTGCCTGCCTTCAACAAGAAAATCTGTTAGGTGTGACTGACGCCAGAGGAAAAAGTGCCGACGTTTGACATCAAATTTGACATCTGAGCAGAGTATTTTTAAGGATATTTGGAAGTTGCACTTTTTATAAAAAACTGCACAAAGTGGCTTATCACAGTCGTTAAAAACAGATCGCAATAAACATGGATAAACAAGTGTAAACAATCCATTAAACAGCAGCAGACAGTATAGTTTACTATTAAAACAGCAATGGACAATAAAACAACATCTTTGATTGTAAAAGCTGAGTGGAGGATTAAAGTACAATAAAATAATGAGAGTGGTGAGTAAATAAATAAAATAAGACATCTCTCACCCACTGAGTGCCACTTGACATCTTATATTATTTTTAATAACATGTACTCACACATGAGTTGTGGCTTCTCCTCAGGCCCCAGTCTTATAGTCCCTGGTTTGGATCAGGACCACAATGCATATGGAGAAGGGACTTCAGCTTTCCCCCCTATGCCTTGTTCCTAGTTTGTAACATGCTGGAGGTCACTATTTGGCCTGTTGGGAAAACCCATATGTATTTCAGGGACATGGGACTTCCCCCAAATTGCACCATCCAGGATTATTTCAGGTATGGAAAATAATGCTGGCAGGATGTGTGTGTGTGTGTGGAGGCTGAAGACTTTCTTTGGACACTGTACATATGGGAATTGAGAATCCACAGCTCATGTGTGACTTACAGATGTCTGGCATAGGGGAGGGATTCCAGATTCTACCTGTGTACAGTGTAATGTGTAAATGGACTTCTGGGTATATATAAAATTGTGAAGTGTGAATGTGACAAACATGTTCTGCAGATGTGTTCACCACAAAACTCTTTGGATGGGCTGCAAGGACCCTGATCAATGTATACTTGGTGGCAAAAAGCCAGTTTTGCCTTTGTCTGATGTGTAAAAAGGCTCTATTAGACTGCTCTGTCATGGCTGCCTGAAGAAGCCTTGGAAGGCTGAAGCCAGAGCAGATTTACTGCCTTGGTTGCCTTTGTATCACTGCCAAACTGGATCCTATCAGTCATTCAGTATGTATTCTTTTGTCAATAAAATATTTTTTCTACCACCATTGTTCCAAGAGAGGAAGCAGTGAAGCTTCGAGGCTGTATTTATCCACATGCCTTTTACGTTAAAGGGATGATACGGAAGTGTCAGTCAACATACACGGTTGCACCAAGTGGTTTCAGTGTTTTATTCCATCTTGAAACAAAGCCTTGTGCAAATGAACTCTGTTTCCCTTGCACAAAAGAGCTACTGGTATAAACACGTTATTGACAAAATAATGAAGCTACGCCTGAAGAGGTGTGATGCGAACACATTTGAGCAATACAAAAGGAAAGTTAATGCAGAAATATGCACGGAGTCCTGTTTAGTCAGGTGGTAAGGAACAATGAATGAAAAGAAGATTATTACTTGTAAGGCTGCCTTATACCATGAACCCAAAGGAGAAAGGGGCCAGGGGAGAGAAAAGATGTATAAATCAGTGATATATTTTGAGCGAAACTTGTTATTTCCTTAACTTTAAAGGTGTTTGATAAAATGCTAAGCCATTCCTCAGGAAAGCTCCTCCATTAGCATGTCACAGCCTGGGGAACTCCTACAAGATAATGACTCAGCCCTACCCCACCTTCCTGAGTAGATATAAATTACCTGCCGACCATTTTTCTTTTCACCTTGACACAGAGAGTTCTCCATCTTTCTGTGTTATACCTCTGAGGATGCCAGTCACAGCTGCCAATGAAATGTCAGGTACTACAATGCCAAGACCATGGCCATACAGCCCAGAAAATCTAGAACAACTAATGAACTCCGGCCATGAAAGCCTTCAAGAACACAAATTCAAGTACTTGAAGGGCTGTCATATAGAGGATGGTGCACAGTTGTTTTCTGTTGCCCTAGAAGGCTGGACCAGAACCAATGGGTAGAAATTAAATCAAAAGAGTTTCTGACTAAACATTAGGAAGAACCTTCTGACAGTTAAGCCATTCCTCAGTGGAACAGGCTTCCTCAGGAGGTGGTGGGCTCTCCTTCTTTGGAGGTTTTTAAGCAGAGGCTAGATGGCCATCTGACATCAATGCTGATTCCGTGAATTTAGGCATATCATGAGAAGAAGGCAGGAAGGGCTGCATCAGTGCTTAGTTCTTGTGGCCCTTTCTTACACACCCAGGGGAATGCTGATCGCCCCTTTGGGGTCAGGCAACAATTTTCTCCATGCCAATTTGGCCAGGGATCCTGGAGGGGTTTTTTTTGTCATCTTCTGGGCATGGAACAGGGGTCACTGGAGGTGTGGGGGGTATTTGTGAATTTCCTGCCTTGTGTAGGGGTTGGACTAGATGACTCTGGAAATCCCTTCCAACTCTATGATTCTGTGATTCTATACTGCTTTGTATTTAGTGAATTCCTGGAGCATGGAATCAGTGTGACTACCAACTTAGAGTTACATTTCTGGTATCAACCTACTCTAAAAATTCCAATTCATGTATATGTATACAAAATGATTATTCCAATGCCTTTTATCAACAATCAACACTACAGTCAGTTTATGAATAAGCCTACAGAATCCCCTTTTCTTCTGTATGTAGTCACTGATTTGGGTCTTCCTTTTTATTTTATTTCTTATCCTGCTATGTCTCCAAGGAGCTCAGGGTTCTCCTTTCTTCCACTTTATTCCCACAACAACCCTGTAAGGTAGGTTAACCTGAAAGAGAATTGGTGGCCAAGGTCACTAAGTTAGTTTCTCTGGGATTTGAACCTAGAGTCAACCTGGTCTTAGTCTAATACTCAGGTCTTAACAACTATAACACACTGGCTTTGTTCCTGTTGGTAGTGTTAATGACTGTTTTGTTTTTTATGTCATTTTCCTGTACCATTTATATGCATTATAGATGACATTGAAAAAAATGTGCATATTTTTACAGAAAAAACTGGCAAGTAGATTAAAGGTCAAAGAAGAAGGGGACAGCAAAGGATGAGATGGTTAGACGGTGTCACCGATGCAACGAACATGAAATTGAGAAAACTTCAGAAGACAGTGAAAGACAGGAGGGCCTGGTGTGATCTGGTCCATGGGGTCATGAAGAGTTGGACTTGACTGTGCGACTGAACAACAACAACAAAGGTTTGTTCCTCATGAGGGAGAAAAAAAAAACAACAAATGGGGAAGGGATGAAATCGAATTGAAACAGCAAGCTTGTGGCTTTTGGTCTCCTCACTGCTCCAAGTGTACACTCCTATATGAAAATAAGGCATGAAGCTCATAGAGACACACAGGAGTGTTAAGGAAACATAGATTCATGCAGTAATGCAATTCTTTTCTTCACACAAGTGGGCTTTGCCTTGACAACACAGCTATTCCCTTCTAAGATTGTGCGAAGGTTTCCATTCAGGAAGGGAAGGGCAAATCTATTCCCCTCATTTCAGATCGGATTGCCAGGTTGCAACCTGCAGATATATTCTGTATCTTTAAGAAACATGAGACAAGCTTCTGTTGGCCATTTCTCCTACTCCTATTACCTTCCCCTATCTGCTGTACCACTGAGTTCCACTGGAGATGGGACGACAGAGCTGTCCAGACAGAGGTAATTGAGGCCTTTTCAACTAAAAATGTTCTTTTAGTCCATCATCCTGATTTCCTGGTTTCCTCACTGGCTGCCCAGCTGCTCACAGGAAATCAACAAGCCAGATGATGAGCAATCACAATCCCCTGCTGTCCCCCACCCCAGTGACTGATATTCAGGGGTATACTTCCTCTGAATGTGGACTTTTCATTTAAATATAATATATAGAAACTGTTGACAGATGCAGCCTTCATTAGTTTGTCTAGTCCCCTTTTAAAGCCTCAAAGGTAGACGTTATCACTACATCTTGTGGTGGCAAATTTCATGTTAATTACACTTTGTGTAAAGTAGTACTTCCTCTTGTACATTCTGAATGTGCTAGTTATCAATTTCTATCTACTGAGTTCTTTTGTCTGGTTATTTCTCCAGTGAGCTCAGGATGTTGTACATGGTTGTCTGTTCCCTACTTTATCACAACTTGGTGAAGTTAGTGAGTCTGAGGGAGTATGACTAGCCCAAGGTCACCCAGCAAGCTTCAGGGCAGAGGTGGGAATTGGAATTCACATCTTCCAGATCATAGGCTGGTGTTGTAATCACTACGCTGCACTAGATTTCTAGAATTTCACTTCAGCAGCCCAAACCCAGTGAATCAGTATGGTAGAAACACAAGGTAAAACTAGATCAAGATGGGTAGCCATGTTTGTCTGTAGCAGTAGAAAAGAGCAAGAATCCAGTAGCACCTTAAAGACTAAGAAAATCTGTGGCAGGGTATGAGCTTTTGTGAGTCACTGCTCACTTCTTCAGGTAAAACTGTGGGAATAAATGGCAAAGGTAGGTTTACGGATGGGGGGGGGTGTCAAAGAAAGAAAGATAAGCCACCTAATGCACTGTTATTTCAGGACAGTTGATCATGGAAGGCCATATGCTGATTGGTTCAGAGGCAGCTCCATAAACCATGGTGGAGAACTTGAAGTAATTAACGTTATTGCAAGATTAAACCAGAAGACAAGCCTCTTTGCAACACAGCAGATTACCACTGTGCTAAATAAGTGCCTAGTCATTGTGACATGAAGTTTCAGATACCATGGCAAACTGGTTTTCATGCCTTGTTTAGAACTCTGCTACAAAGCTATGGAATAAGCGTTTGACTACTTTGATTCTGAAAATTATCTTATTATCTGGAAGCCTCAGCACCACTTTTTTGTTGTTGTTTTGCTCACCTGTTTCTGGTATCTAAATAGTGTACCAACCTTGCAAATCATTTTAGCTTTTCAAAACATTTCCTGAATTATTGATGAGAAATGGTTCAAAATTCTCAAAATTAAAGAGAAATGTTTGATAAAACTTTTCCTTAGATGAACGTTTTGGAAAAATAACCAGTGAGGTAGAACTAAAAGAAGTCTGTCTTTGAATCTATTTCTGTTTCCATAAGGGTTTTGGAGTTTTTTACTGTGATAAATTATGTTCTTTAAAAAATCTAATTGGGCTAACAATAAAAAGGAGGTCACATTGAGCCCCTAATTTTTGCAGAGCTAAATATGCTTCTGAGTTACGGCTTCTGCGAAAAAGTTCACCTATTGTATGTAAGCCACACTTCCCAGTTACAACTGACTCTGGTTAGGAAGTCCTAGCTCTCCCTCTCAAATTCAGATTTTCTTCTTGGGAACTACATAAAGAAATTATACTAATTCATAATATTTGGAAACTATACAATTTTACTGCTCTAAACCACCAGAATGGCAGATTATCTGTCTGTTTGTCTGTCTGTCTACTTAACTAGCTAGCTAGCAAAGGGGAAAGGGGACAAACTAATGGATGACGCCATTCTGGTGGGAGGTTGGTGTGCACATAAATGGTCTTTATGGACATAGTCAATATAGCAGTCCTTGCAATATAAAAGTCATCTCTCACACAAATGTTTCCTATCACTATGGTGGACAATAACCTAGTATTCAACTAACAGTATAGTTGCTTCTTTAGTACCTTGATTTTGTTTGTTTGTTTTGAACACAGTATTTCCCCCCATCACCTATAGAACCCCATAGTCAGGACATGCAAACTTCCTTTTGTTTGAATACTGTGCCATTTGTGATCTAAAACTCTTCAATCAGTCTAAATAGAAAATGAGTGCTCTGTACAGCAATATTGCTTATGTTATTAACAATTATAACATTCCTGAGATTCACACATTTTAATATATACACATGTGAGAGAGGTCAGAACCTCTGACCTCTCCCATCATTCATTAAACTATACAAACAGTTCAAGTCCCCACAAAGAGAATCTTACCTGATATGGGATGGGCACAAATGGGGTAATGAACTAAAGTTCATCACAAATTTTGGGCAGTTTGCGAAGTGATGTTCTCAAACTGATGAACCATCACGAACTTCCACAAATTTTGATGCAGTCCATGGTGGTTCATGATGGCTCGTGAAGAGCAGAAAGCAGGGGGTTAAATGGCTTCATGAAAAACAGCTGAGCCCAGTTTTTTAAAAATGGCTCAGAGCCATTTAAACCCCTTTTTTCTGCTCCCTACCACTTTTCATGGGGAGCAGAAAGCAAGGGTTTAAACTTTAAATGGCTCATGGACTGATATGAACTGGTTCAGTTCGCAAATTGGTGTATATGTTTTGTGGCTCAGTTCATGATTCAGCCACGAACCAAACCAAACCACAAAAATGTGGTTCATGCCCATCCCTATACCTCGTTTATTATGCTAGGCATCTATCTGCTAACCTCCTCCCTCTTTCAACTCCTCTTCTGTAATTTTTGGTAAAACTGAACTGAAGGAGTTTCTTTCTTCCCATTGTTTCTGAAGATGTGAGCTCTTGTTAGTCTTTAAGGTGCCACTGGACTTCTGTTTTGTTTCAATAGACTAACATGGCTACTCCACTGGGGGTGAGGAGAAAAACAGTAATGTCAAGACAGTGTTTTCCTTCAATTTTCCTGAAGCCCAGAATACACAAATTAGCAATATGATGATGAATTCAAAATATTGGTGTGAACAAGCAATAACTACATAGTACCTACCAATTGATTTTTTTAAAATATAAAACTGCCTAGCAGTTTTTACCATTTAGTTGACACATAAAAAAGGTTGAAAAGCAAAAGTAATAGATTCATAGAAGAAGAAAGGAGTACCAATTAGCAGGTACATCTACACCCAACTGTAATAAATACACTCAGTCTCTGTTGATATCAGAGGAAGTTAGCAGGTGTTCCATGGAGATTATTCACTTATAATTTAACTAATGGGGAAAAAGGATTTGAAAGGGCATGTTAATCAGAGAACATTTTTACTTCAACTTGATTACTTTTACCTGGCAGAAAGCTCCTATTTAATGAGATTATGATTTGTATTTGAGAAACTAAGTTAACATATCTTTTGTTTAACTCTCTAATTCTATATGTATGGCCTAATCGGTAAGATTTCCCCCCTCTCTCTGAAGCCAGTCTGAAGCCCAGTTTACTGATTGCCACTCCTCTTCAGTCAACCTTCATGTCACATTAAAAATGTACAGTTTAGAACCACATGGGCTACCTAGATAACAGGGACCCTTGCCGTGCCAGTAATCATGAAATCTGCAGATGCTGGCTAGTGGATTATCCGCATGCCTGACTTAAGCAGTGTTCTTTTACACACATGAGACCTGGTCAAGAGAGAGTACAGTTCTACTTTTGCAGGCTTTTCTTCTCAAGAAAAATATTCTGCAGAATCCCCAAGCTAGATTGGAACTAATACTTGTGATGAAGACTCCTGTTTGGCAGGGCCCACACAGTGGTGTACTGAGTATATTTGCCACCTGGAGTGGGTAAAGAGGTGCAGTGGAATGGGGGCCCAGAGGCTGAGCGGGGAGTGCACCAGTACCATGTGCCCGATGCATGGCACCACAAAGAAGTGGGCACTGGGCAGACAGGTGAAGTAGCAGAGCTTGGTATTGGTGTACTGGGCCCATGCCTGCCAGACCTGGGCTCACAGCATCAGCATCTCTTCCATGCAGAGCTGCATCACTGCTTGGCTGGGCAGGAGCACAGGGTCTGTCAGGTGTGCAGTCACACCTGGCTGGAGCATGCATGCAGTGCCACCTGGAAGTCTGAATGGCCATTGCCCAGCACGTGATACACCATGGCTCAGGTTCCAGGTAGTTCAGCAGGATGTTCAAGCCAATCACCTGGGTATCTGTTGGCACCCGGGGCAGACTGCTCCTACCTTGTACGCCACTAGGCCTGCATTTATCCTGTAGTAATTCAGACGGTGAATTACTTCAATAGGCTGGCAACACCCATCATATGCTGGCTGTCCTTGCATTTACCAGAACCTGAGGTAGGAAACAGCACAGTCAATAATTACAATAAAAACACCTCCTAAGAACATACTTAAACCAATAAAACAAGTGACCAACAAGACCCTAATCCCAGGGTAGTCATCATATGATCAAAGAGCTACTCAGCTTGTGCCAAATGCCTTCCTGAATAATACAGCCCTCAGCCCTATGTAATGCCAAGGAAGGTGGATCCTGCACTCACCTCCTCTGGAAGGTCATTCCAGAGCAGAAGCAGCAACCAAAAAGCCTAGGTTCCAGATAAAGCCTGGCTAGAGATGGGACAGCTGGAAAACCGTGCTGAGCAGATCCAAGTTGCTGCATGGATGTATACCAGGATGCATACCACTGAATTCTAAAACTCTAGGAACTATTGTTGAAAGACATCCCTTTTCTCTTCCTTCTATTTTCTGCTGTGGTTTCAAAACTGCCTTAAAACACACACACACACACACACACACACACACACACACACACACACACACACACACACACACACACACACACAATGAAACCAAACCCTAATCTTCCCTTCCCATTAAATATCAGGCAGCAGAAGGTCTTTCCCTCTTCCCCTCTTATATTTTATCTCAGAATACCAAAATCACAATGTTAAACGACTTTTGATCCTTTTGAAGACCTCTGATTCAGTACATTTTAAGTGACTAATTTAGTTAAATCGCTTTCAGTTTGTTTTGGACCCGTTTCAACAGAACATGGCAAGGAAAAGAAAAGGAATGTGTGTGACCTATTTAAATAATTGCCCCTTAACATCTTTCAGATGATGCAGAGTATTTTTCTAAGCAGGCAATAGTGCCCAGTGCTCATTTCCCTTCCTATTTCCATCCGTTCTCCTCGTTTCTGTAACAGAGACCACTGTCATCTGGTAGAAATATTTACCACTTGGATTGGAATTGGCCTGGTAACAGTGAGAACACATCTGGAGTCTAGACTCAGCGGCTCTATGGGCAGGGTCATATCTCTGAGCTCCATCAGGCCTAGCATCTATTTCTGTTTACATAGGTGGTGTGCTGCATCATCTGTTTCAGCTGTCAGACGGATTGAGCCTCCTCTTGATCCCTCCATTCTGGAAAGCCACCAAGGGAAATGCTCCCCCTTTCCCTCCCCTTCACACTGACCCTCCTTTCCACTTTTATCAGCTGGAGACAGGAAGCAAGGGACCTCTGGTGTGTACAAGCAATATCAACTCCCCCTCCTGCCCCCCTTCTTCCTCCTACTACAACCTACAACTTGAGTCAATCTACTTCCATATCATAACTTTGCCATATAAAAGAAGTGGATTATAACCGAAGGATGAGTTTCTTCTGATTTTTTTTTTATAAACACATCCATATGAAAAGCATGCACAAAGAAATAAGAGAACAGTTCTGGAGTGGGGAGACATGTAAAACACTGTTTTGAAATGTTCTTCAGGGACAGGTCCTAGGTGTGTCTCTCCCCCCCCACACTAACTCAAAACAGTGAGTTTCTATTCAAGAAATTTCTTAAGCACAGTTGCTTAAATTCCATGGACAAAGTTAACTTTGCACTTTCAATCTCTTGCCAAATAGGAATGCACTTTGCAGAGAATGCATATGCATCATCGAGGAAGCTTGAAGATGGTGTCATACTAATTTATAGTGTTATTATGGAAAAAGCTTTTTCATTTGTGTTTTACACCAAGGTACTCAGATTTTCATTGAGGCCCTGATGAATTTTTTGACATGAGTGGTATTATATATGCAGGGCTGCAAGCTCCTGAAATTTATATGTCTCATAATTTTGGAGACGTTTCAGAGCTTTAAATAAAATAAAGGAATCTTTCCTTCTCTTTCTCTTGGGTCTGTCTACCTAATCTCCATATTTGGACTGGGATAAGATCTCCTCACTGGTCAGAGTGGATAGCCAACTTTGGAGGTATTTTTCCTTCCCCTGCAGCATGTGCCTTGGCTCACTCTCATGCTCCATCTACATGTCGTTAGTCCTGTAGGAACCTTTCCCACATGGCATCTGCTTTCTACTTGTGACACATTGAAACACTGTCATGCACTCAATGGGGCAGCCCTGGTAATAGCTCGTAGTGGCCATATGGTGTTCCACAAAGTTTGGTTTTGATCTCTAATACTGACAAAGGTAGATGAGGAGTCCCAATGTTCTGAAACAGTGGGGTTTTTCCCCTGTGAGAGATGGCATGGTGGTTAATATCCTGAATAAACTGGTGTCAGTGCTGGCCAGGAACAGCTTTGATCATCTTCATCTGTTACCTAGGGTACTCTACTTTTTGGAGAACAGAGATATTTCCACACTTCTGTAATGTTTTAAGATGCTGAGCTGCAGACCAGAATGTCTGTTGTTTGGCAGTTCAAGACCCTAGTGCCATGTGACAGAGTGAGCTCCCATTTCTGGCTCCAGCTCCTGCCAACCTAGCAGTTCAAAAAGAAGAAATTGCAAGTAGAGGTATCACTTCAGTGGGAAGGTAACAGCATTCTGTGCACCTTGGCATGTAGTCATGCTGGCCACATGACCACAGAAACATCTGTGGACAGCTCTGGCTCTTCGGCTTGGAAACAGAGATGAGCACCGCCCCCTAGAGTTGGATTCGACTAGCTTTTAAGCAAGGGAAACCTTCCTGTAAATGTATTTTGCATGAAGCTGCCCTAGTGCAGAATGTTATTGTCTGCTTCTTCTACATTCACAACAAAATCAAAATATGTAGCCCTCTGATCAAGAAAGTACCTAAGAGATGCTTCATTTCCATGGATTTAAAGAAAACTATGCACATCAGCATTTTGCCCAGTATTAATGCATTTTCTGAAGTAGAGCTGCAGCGAATGACTAGAGATGTTGGGTGGTAATGTTGCAAGGTCGGGCATGTTCAACCTTTGATGCAGCTGCCACATTAGCTACTGCGGGATTCTGGGCCCAGTTCAAAGTGCTGATTCTTACCATCAAAATTCTTCATGTCCTGGGAGTCACATCCCCGCAGATACTTCCTCAATAGGGTTGCCAACCTCCAGGTAGGGGCTGGAGATCTCCCATTATTACAACTTATCTCCAGGCAACTGAGATAGGTTCACCTGGGGGGAATGGTCACTTTGGAAGTTGGACTCTATGGCATTATGCCCTAAACCCCACTCCCTGAGGCTCCACCCCTCAAATCTCCAGGTATTTCTCAACATGGAACTGGCAACCCTGTGCCTCAACTTTTAGGAGCCCAACTGTACTTTGAATTCAGGTTCTTGGTCCCTGATCTCATGCCTGTAGCAAGAAAGAATTTGTTGGGGGGTGGGGAATGAGTACAGTGGTGGTGAACACATCATCATTTATTTATTTGTTTGTTTGTTTATTCATTAGGAATAAGCTATGATGTAGTGCAAAGTCTCTACAAAGGATCATTCTACAAAAAAAATGGGCAGTCCTTCCAGTCCCAGGGCACAGATTCCATTGCTAGGGACCATCATTCCACTCTGCACCCTGTCATTCCATCCCCAGAACACTTCTGCTACTCCCAGGGGCCATCATTCTACTCTGTGCCCTGTCATTCTAGTCCCAGAGCACAGATTCTATTGCTAGGGACTGTTGTTCTATCCTGGGGGCTGTCATTCCAGTCCCAGAGCACTGTTTCTATTCCTAGGGATTGTCATTCCACTCTGGGGGCTTTCATTCCAGTCCCAGAGTAGTTTGTCTGGGCCCAGAGATCTTAATGGAAAAACCAGTGCAACTGTTTTTGTGCTGCAATGTATTTCACTGGAGCCCATGCAAGTCAATTGGCATTCCTGGCTCCCATTATCTTCAGTGGGCCTTCAAGCCTCTCCCATTGTTTCAATGGGCAATCCTGTCATTCCTTTTTATACATCCCCCTTGGGGTGTCCGTAGCCAGAGGCTCTGCCCCTCCACTCAGGTTTGTTCTCAGGAACACCCAGCTCCAGCCCCTGCTTCTCCTCCTGTGCTCATGGAGACTCCGGCTTAGCTTGTGTCTTGCTGGGAAGTGGAGGGGGGAGGGGAAAAAAGGCATGGCTGTTTGGTGATGGAGGGTAGGGCAAATTTGGGGTGGGGGTTGCCCATCATCAGCCCCCCGTGGCTACCGACATGTGCTCTGTTTGCCGCATGCTCGTAGCGCATGAAGTGAGGACCTGTCAGAAGGAGCAGATATTGTAATCGTTTAAAAAGTATGGAGTGAGGTTCAGAGCTGCTGTGTTTCTTCCAGTCCTCCCCATCCACCCACCTACCCCAATTCCCATGGCAGCTGAATGAGCACTCTGGGCTTATGTTGCTTCTGCTTATATCATACTAATTGATTATTCTGTTTTAATTTGTTTTGGCAAGTTTGTTTATTTTCTGTTGAAAGCCACCTTGATCCTTGGAGAGATGGAACATGGAACATAATCTTTTTCACCCCTTTCAGCTCTACATTTCAGTTGAGTTCTCTTGCTTACTACTTTTCCTAGAATTACAGAAACAAGAATTTTAAACGCAAATGGAAACCAAACTTTGCCCTTAAAAATATAGGCTCCAGTCCTGCAAAGTACACTTGGCCTGTAAAAGATATACAAATGTAGATGCACAGACTGTGTGCAAAAATTAATAGAGTAATTTGGAATGGTCTTCTTTATAGTGTATGTAGATATGGGAGTTAATCATTGTGCAGCTCTTTTTACGTCAAAGGAATGCTGTTACGTGTCAGGATATCCAGTGTAGATAAGCTACCGATGTAGCTGATGTATGATTAGGGATGAGAGGATTTCCCAAAGTCTGTTCTTTTATTCCTCAGTCTCTCATTCTGGACTGAGTGCTGTTCCTTTTCATATTGTGGCTTTAAAAAAAAATTGGGAGAATGTTAAAAATTAACTCCAAAACAGGAGCACAAACCGTTTGCCAAAAGTTTCAGCCCTTTCATGTATCCCCTTCCTCTGCACTATATATTACAAAAAAAGAGAAGTTGTGATCATGTGATCATATGAAAGGCATAGGAAATTGCCTTTGATAAAGAGGAAAAGCTCAAAAAGTTGAGTGATTTTGGAGACCGCTTCATTTCCCTTGATATGAACATTTTCTTGAGTGAGACCAATGATCCATGTACCAGTCATTCTGATTGGATATTGCACTATACTCTCTCAAAAATCTTTTCATTTTTCAGCCCATTTGCTCTTCTGGATGATTTTGTTTTAATGAATTATATACCTTGCCTTTGCCCCTCAAGATGGTCTTAAAGTAGCTTATAAAAGTAATTCCTTTCTGCACTTCCCTCCCTTTTCTTTTATTTCATTGTTCCACAGTATCCCTTCCCACCACACCTTATCTTTCCTCCTACCATCTCTCATCACTGTTCCCATTTTCCCTCCATTCTTCTTGCACCTTTTCCTTCCCAGGCTCAGTGTTAAACCCCTTCATCTGCTCCTGCTTTATCACCTGGCTGTCCAGATTAGCAGCAAACCATAAGAATGTATCCATCCATAAGTGATTTGGTGATTCGGTGCTTTTTCACTAAACTCCCTCAGACTGACTGCAGAAAAAACTCTGGTTCTGCTATGGACCTGTGTGGCCTATGAGTTTATGCGGTAGTCTGCTAAGCAATGGAATTGTCTGACTCCCTTTTAAAAAGGAGCACACTTTAATTAAGACATCTTTTATTTTTCTGGTTCAGAGTTTAAAATAATTAATTTTGAATAACATTTTAAGCATAAATTTTGAAACATCCTTTTCAAAAGTTTATACATGTTGCTATTCTTTAAAAACAAAGTTGGATGGACTTTTTACATAGCAAAGAATTATTTAGCATCATATCTCATGAATACTTTTAGATAGAACATTTTCCTGGACTAAAATATGGCAACATTTCTCCTATTGTGAAATCAAAAACTGTTTTTCAATAAGTTTCATATCCAGATAAAACAGATTTTTATCATACAGTATTCAATATTGTTTTTCCCCCATGAGCATCATCCCAGTTGGCTGAAGTATGTAAGAACACACATTAAAAAATGAAGTTTTGAGTTATTGTGTGACTTGTGAGTATTAAGCATGTTGAATCAGTTCACCTGACATGTTAAAAACCTTCTGGCTTGTATCCTAATCTTTCTTTCTGCTTGTGGTAGGCACTTCTTTTTGTGGAAGTGAAATAAGGTGATTTTCACTGATCCCCTCCTCTCACTGCAGCCCCTTAGTTTAGCTCCAGGATATATCCCTGGGGGTCCACTGACCAATGGGGCACATTTTCTAGCCATTGAAGATGGAAGCCAAAAAGAACAGGAAACTTGCTATTTATGCAGTGCAGCTGTGGGATCTAGGCCGCTGTGTCAAAATGGTTTGTGGGCCTCTCCTTTCCTGATGGTCTTGTGTAAACCAAGGAATACTTACAAGGCTCCCTCTAAGCTGTGGAGTCTTGTGAGTAAAAATTCTACTTTGTGAGCTACTGGCATTAGAGTTGTGAGCAAGCGATTTGGCCACTGCATAAATTAGTTCGCTCTGGAGCCGTCCTTCCTGAACTAAGACAAAAATCCATGAGCTGGAGGCTAAAAAACAGTGAGCTAGCTCACACTAGCTCAGCTTAGAGGGAACACTACACATGAGGCAGAGGATTTACCACCTGGTGTTCCTTCAACAGATAGCTACTGCGAGCTACAGCTATCTGACAAGGTTACCTAAATGACAGAAATGCTTGAAAATTTGTTTGCCATGTTCATGCCACATTGTTGTGTCCTTCTCAACTGTGTTTAGGGGTAGATCTTTAAATATATATATATATATTTTGAGGTGATTAAAAAAACAGTAAAAATGTGCACTTGAAGAGTGGTGCAGGAGGCTGCAGAACTGAATTCAGCTCTCAGAATTGTTTTTGTTTCTCAGGATTACAGTCAGACATCCCTGGGGAAGTCAGAAGATCCCCAGTCTAGCTTGCCTGCTTCCTCTCCTTAGTGCCTGCCTTCAAAATCATGCATTGTCCTCTTGGTGACTTTTGTAGTGATAGCCATTTTTCTCACTATCAAAGGTCTCCTGTTCTTTATTTAATTATTATTCAGCATCTCAGCAGTTGTTTCATACTTTAATATTTGGTGTCCCAGTGTTAATTTTGGTATCTATGGTTAGTGGCTAGTTTCCTACTATTTTTGTCTCTCACTACATTGCAGTGTTCTTCAGTTAATACAGCTGTAACTATGAACTATGGTGTTATATGGCAGAGTTACTCTCCGTTTAGGTTTTGCTATGGCTTTGTTAGTTGGGAAAACAAATGAAAAATTAGCTGTGTGGGGGGGGAAAATCCTGTGTTCCAAATAACTGGAATGCCTCTTGAGTCACATCTACTTGCTGGGATGGATAGTAGAAGCAATTTTACTTGGAGAGGACCAAGATAAATTTGGATTTGGTTACAGAACTGGGTTAAGGATATGGAGGCCTTGATCTGTGATTGCTTTGGGGCTGTCAAAGCTTGGCCTGAGTGCTTGCTTGTTGAACTCTGTGAGCCAGTGTGGCTTAGTGGTTAGAGTTTTGGACCAGTCTGCCATAGAAGCTTCCTGAGTGACCTTGGTCCAATTACTCTCTCTCAGCCTTATACCTCACAAAGTTGTTGGATGAGGAGAAAACAACATTGCTGTGGGGCTCCACTGGGGAGAAGAGCTGGAAATAAATAAAGAAATCCCTGTTCAATCTGTGCATTATTAAAAAAAATTACAAAGAAGAAGAGAAGAGATTGGATTTATACCCCGCCCTTTACTACCCAAAGTGTGGTTTACAATCCCTTCCACTTCCCCTCCCCATCTGTACTCTTGTCTTGAAAGGAAACTGACCCCATCATTCAAAGAAGCAGGAGGAAAGAAGAGAGATATTGCTTATGAAAACACAGCATGAACTGGCTTTAGATCCAGATTAGCTCTGTGTGGGAAGTTTAGACTTTTATGTGGATTGTAAAATTGTTTTGTATTGATTTTAACTGTTTGCTATAAGCCACTTTGGGTTGCTTTTGCAAAAGCAGGATACAAAAGTTAACCTCTATAAATACAACTTCTATGAGAAAAAGTCAGGACTGTAATTGGTGCAGGTGCTAAGGGGGAAAAAGACATGTCTGAGCTAGGAAGGACTAGGAATCTTCTCCCTGCACTTTTTAAGTTGATACGTTTCGAAGAGCATCAAGCAGCATTCCAAGTACTCAACACCATCCAAGACTGAAGAGTTTTAAATACACTAGGCCTTGATTTCTGGCTGAACACAGTGAGTTCAAGATTTGATTGTGAAATATTTTGCCAGTGTAATTTGAGGCAGCTCATAAAAAGCTCCAGCAAAGAATGTGATCCTCTAGCTTTGCTAACAATTGATTTCACTGCAGTTATTTCTGATTTATATCAGCCAGAATAAAGTACAGAGTTAATGTACTAAGCTGGTGGACCTATTCAAATCAGTAGTGCCTTTTCTGAGAAGACATGTGTAGGGGAGGGCTATAATCCTATGTGCACTTACATACAAATAAAATCCACTGAATTTGGTGAGTCTTATTTCCAAGGAAATAGAATCATAGAGTTGAAAAGAGTGCTATGGGCCATCCCCTAGGGTTGCCAAAAACTTGATGAAATAATGTGCAAGTGCCCTAAAGCCAATGAACTTATTCTTCCTAGTAATGGGGAACTCCTATTCAGGGCCAGATCGCCTGTTGGGTGAACTAGGTGCTCGCCTAGGGCACCCCACTCCCCCCCCAAAAGCGCCCCCCGCCGCCCTAACCGGGCACCCGCTGTCACTGCCGCCGCTAGACCCCCGCCCCCTTCCCGACTTTCCTGGGGGCCCCGCAGCCGTGGAGCCCCTGGGAAAGCCGGTGCTGGGAGGGAGGGGGCGGTGGTGGCTAGACCCCCCCGCCCCCTTCCCGCTTTCCCGCCTGGAGGGAGTCCCGGCAGATGCGCTGGACCCCGCCTCGCCGGGAAAGCCAGCGCTGGGAGGGAGGGGGCAGCGGCTAGACCCCCCCGCCCCTTTCCTGGCTTTCCTGGGGACCCTGCAGCTGCGAAGCCCCCGGGAAAGCCAGCGCTCCACCCCCGGTCTCCAGGTCCCACTGGGAGGTTGGCATCCCCAGTGGGGGCGCCCCAGGCTGTCCTGCCTAGGGCGCCCAGACACCTGGAGCCGGCCCTGCTCCTATTTTACCTCTACTGATATTTGATGTTCCACAATGTGACACAGTAGACTTCTGGGGTCACTGACTATGCCAGCACAAGACCCCTTATTGGCTTTTTAGTAAATGTTGTAATGACTAGTTTTTCTTCCAGGTGGTAGAGGTCTTTTTCTCCATTGGGATCCTTCAAATGCTGGCCCTGGATATTTCTGAATATTTCCAGAATCATACAGGAGACAGATACCAGTATTCCCAAGAATTCTAAATACCATACCAGATACACAAACATACATGAAATATACCAATAAGGTATTTTCCAGGTATATATTTGGACTAGATGCATTTGAGTGCACATCCCTAATACTGGCCTTGATAGATACAGTATAAGGTAGTTTCATGTCTATGTGTTTGAGAGCCAAGTGAGATTTGGCACTGGTTCACTTCAATGGTGGATAGACATCCCCTCCTATTCATTGGTGTCCTATGATTACCAAGCTCATTCCTTAGGCGTCTTGAAAAAGCCTTTCTTTCTTCTCATAGGTCACTTTTTTCTCACATTAGCTCAAGAGCACTGATGGTCCTTGCATGAGTGTACATTATTTCCTTGCTCCTGAGGAATTTGTCCATTATTTTTTGTATCACAGTTTATATTATAATGAAGCATATGGGACATTTGTTAAAGACACAACTTACCACATCTCACGATCGACTTCATGTCCAAGCTTTGTGATTGTTAATTGTAGTTCAACCAAAAATAAATTTCAGGTTTGTGACTTGCTGCCTAAATACAGTAGTGTCATAAGAATGGGCAGCGGGGGGGGGTAATGTTAGAAGGGCATCCATGCTAGCTGATGGTTACTTAAAAACAGTGGAGTTATTGTCATTTGTGTGAATATAAAAGAGTTCTCTTTCCCAGGAATGGCCTAAATAAATCTGATCTCCCCTTTTGGGGAATAAGTGGTATTGAATATGGTGGGCTCTTTCTGAACACAGAGATGCATAGGACTGGGATGCATATCCTCAGCAAATTGAACTGCTGGGTCTGCATGTATATTTGCATAAAAACTTAACCTTGGTCCCGGTCACATGTGCCAGATAATGTGGGGGGGGGGAGCGAGGCTATTAGCTCTGTAGCAATTTGACCCATATTTGTGCAATCACAGTCCATGGGAGCTGCGGCGGTAGCCTACCACTGCATGATCAGATGCAAACCGTGGGTGAATCGGGTCTTTTTTGCTGTGTGTTTCCAATGCACTTAAACGGGGGATTGATTAATCACATCTCCACACTGAGGGCTTCCTATGGCAGTATGCGATGATGCACATACTGGGAAGGGGGGGAATGGCACAGAGTCAGGATGGCTTGATCAGACCATCTCGACGCCATGAGAGCATGCTGACGCGATCACACAGGGGAAAGTCCATCCATGGCCCGTAGCAACTCATTTGATAGTGGAATTTCCCTAGTGTCTTTTAACTCTGCTCTTGCAGTGGAGCAAAACGGGTTGCCAGTGGGTGTGGGGTGCAGGCCAGGTGTTCATGTCTGATCGCGCCCATTAAATCCACCCAGCATTAGTGCCTATGGCATGGCTAATTGTGCGTGTGATCGCAGCCCTTGTCTTTCAGATGGGTAGCTCAAAATGTGCTATGTGAGGCAGGGAGCAGTGTCATTAATATAAGTTAACTAGAATGCCTCTTGCATGTTATTCTATCTGAAATTCAGTGTGATGGAATACCATGATGCATTCCCCATTATTACACTGCTGCTTGGAAAACATGATTCAATTGCCGTAATGCAGTGCTTCCTACCCAAATGCCATGGATTTTATATTATATATGCTTGGTGGTTGGTTGCCTACTACATAGTTTGGTGTAGTGATTAAGTGTGTGGACTCTAATCTGGGAGAACCTGGTTTGATCCCCCACTCCTCCACTTGCAGCTACTGGATGAACTTGGACAGCTCTGACAGAACTATGGCTTGCCCTTGAAAGAGCAGTTCTCTCAGAGCTCTCTCAGCCCCACCTACCTCACAAGGTGTCTGTTGTGGAGAGAGGAAGGGAAAGGAGTTTGTAAGCTGCCCTGAGACTTCAAGTGAAGGGCGGAGTCTAAATCCAATCTCTCGCTCTCCTCCTCCTCCTCTTTGCACTATGAGAGATGGAATAAGGAAACAATTACAGTGAATTGTCAATTATTACAGATTTATTATCATACCTATAGTGAGTAACTATCAGCAACCTCAGTTGTCCAGCCCTATGTCCTGTTTCCTAAAACAAGCAACTGTTGGCAGGCAGAGTAAGGCTAGAAGAGGGAATGCATTAGTAATTCTACTAGCCTGGAGTAGCACTGTCTGTAAACGTGATTGAAATGAAATACCATGACACCTCCCACACTACTGGTTAGTCAACATCCCACCTGGCTGCAGGTATGATTGCAGGCTCATTCTCTTTCAAGGTCATAGACGAGTCATCTGGCTCTTGTGTTTCATTTGCTTTGTCTTAAACTTTTTTGCCTGCTTTTTTGGCAAGGAATTGAGGGAGGCAGGCTTCCAAGTATGCCTGATTCTCAGCCACCACCAATTCCCTGCACCTGATTCAGCTCTAATTCCATCCATGCTGCCAGGGAGAGTACCTCTCCTGTCTCTTCCCATTGTAGCTGATGCCTTGGTACCTTAAATTTTCCCCCTTTTGGTTCAAATTGAAATCAGAGACACAGTAATCAAGAAAGCGTACATGAACCCCATTCATTCTTCATAGGTTAAAAAATGCTTGACATCCATGTGAGTGTATTTTGATCATGTGGTCATGCCCAAATTTGAAGCCTTTGTTGCATCACCCTTTCTTTAGACTGCAGTTTACCTAACACTGCACACTATGGAAGGAGGTGAGAGAGCTGGACCAGCAACTGATGATTGCCTGGGGGACAGGCTAATCCTATTTTGTGTTTCACTCAGTGGCACAGATATAGATGTTAATTATTTCTGAGGCTGCCTGATGTGTTGGGAGCTCATCTACTCTTTGGGAGCAACCAGCCAGCTTTTGAAATGTTTCTTTCTTCCCCTTAAGCAAAGACTGGTATGAATGTCTGGGTGACCTGACTCAATTTTTTTCATGACATGTACAATCATGCAAGTAACATTTCAATGGCAACAGTAACTCTAGGGACCAGCAGGAAATACTGTAGTTACAGGGTTACCACTTTTCTGCAGGGGCAGGAGATCTACCATCCCTATCTCCTGTCTCCCACTGCTGCTCTGGCAGCTGGCTGCATGGGGAGGGGGGAAATCACCATTAGGTGATGGCATGATGTAACTTCCAGGGAAAAGTTATTTTATTGGATTTATACCCCGCCCTCCCTGCTATGTCACTCTGCTCTAGGAATTGGTGGTTTTACCATAGATTTCCCTATGATTCCTAGAGAGGTGTCATGCTGTCACTCAACAGCACTCCCCCATGTCCCTACTGGCTAGCAACCCTGAGTGGTTAAGATTTCTTGCTGATCCATTTATGACGTCTTTCTCTGTTCCACCCACCCATTTCAATATGCTCATTTCTCCCCATTGCAAGAGCTTTGGCTTTTACTCCTACCCTCTGCTCTCTGTTCTTTTATCAGTTACCAATTCATAACAGCATCCATTCTCTTGTGGTACTAAATTTATTCAGCTGCCTTTAATGAGGAACTTTTTTAAAGTCAATGTATAATAACATTAACCATATCACACCTATTCACATCCTTGCTTACTCTCTCAAAGAACTCTGAAAGATTGGTGAGCAGGACTTCCCTTTGCAGAAGCCATGCTGATTCTTCCTCAGCAGGGCTTGTACTCCTGTATGCTTAATAATCTGTAGTTATGCTTTCAATTTTCCTAGAACAGCCATTAGGGTAATGGGCTTAAAGATTTTGAATGCCTTTTTAAAATATTGGAATTGCCATTCCTCTTTTCCAGTCCTTTGACAAGAAGCCTGATTTTAGTGTTTAGTTACATTTTTTTGTTGGGATTATCTTGGAATGAAGTGCTACCCCCAAATGGTCTGTGTTGCCCCCAAAGGGGGTTGTCTCCTATTTCAGCTGGGGGAATTAGCAAAGGAGATAAAGGCTGGCAAGAGGGGAGTAATAAGTGAAATTGTACTACCAATGTTTACAGTGATCATTCCATTAAGAGGACTCTCGAAATAACCAATCCAAGGTAAAAATAGAGATTGAATTTATTAATAGAAAATGAGAAGGCTAACAGACAAGAAATAGCCCACATACAAGACCAATTTAGAAATAAAGGGAGTAGCGGGGATAAAGGAGGATGTTGGGGAAATTATAACTATCTGTCCTGAAGAGCAGGATTCCACAGAGAGAATATGTGAGGCAAACTAGCATCTCACAGAACAACCCAAGCAGTCACTAGGCCCCCAGACAAGACACACAGCAGTGGAGCTGCGGCTGCCTAGTTATAGCAAAACTGGGACTGGGGGGCATGCTAATGTGCCTGCCCCTTGAGAACAATGAATTGATGAGATTACCTAAAAGGTAAAACAATGAGTTTGGGAATGCTGAATGGGATTCCCAGGTATGGACAAAGAAGAACAGGTGATGTTCTCAGGAGAAGTTTTAGATCTAAGTAAGGTTCGGGCTGGAACTCTGGTCACTTTCTCTGGTGATTCAGAGGGGTAATGGATTGCTAATTAAACAAATCAAAAAGAAACAATGCTGCTTGGTGACCCTCCTGTTGTATTAGGTAGGAAAGATGGGAAGGAAATGTGGGTAGGAAAAAGGGAGGGGAGGTTGATAGGATTAATGATCCAGGTTGAATGGTGTTAGCTCTGGGGGCAAGGCAGGTCCATTGCTCCACATATGCAGATGTCAGGGCAGAGGGAGAGGCTGCAGCTGGGTCAGACCAAGATCTCACACCTTCCAGGGTTACTGCCTAGGCATAATTATGAGGCCTGCAGCTGGAATCCATCTTGTTTGTACTTAGGTCAAGTTTGCCTGGTATATGAACTCCTGGTAGGGTTGCCAGACCTCCCAGTTTGGTGGTCACCCGATTTTTAGGGGATTCATCCTGCTGCTGGCTAGGGGAAGCCCTGCCTCCAAGCCCCAACACCCACAGCCACCCCTCTCCTTCTGGATGCCTGCGCTTAAAGGAGCTCTCTTTAAGTTCAGGCAGCCGGCAGAAAAAGGCTCCATGCACCCGATCTCCAAGTGGAGATCAGGTGCGCGAGGCCCTCCGGCTGCCTGTACTTAAAGGGAGCCCCTTTAAGTGCAGACAGCTGGTGGGAAAGGGCCCCATGCACCCCATCTCTGAGCAGCAATGCCACTCTGAGATTGGGTGGGCAGCTTGCAGCTGGTAGGACCATCCCCGTGGGGGTGGGGCTTGGAGCCAGGACATCCCCCAACATGATGTCAGTTTGGTGTAGTGGTTAAGTGCGTGGACTCTAATCTGGGAGAACCGGGTTTGATTTCCCACTCCCCCGCTTGCACCTGCTGGATGACCTTGGGCAAGCCATAGTTCTGGCACAGCTGTTCATGAAAAAGAGCAGTTTCTGTCACAGCTCTCTCAGCCCCACCTACCTCATAGGGTGTCTGTTGTGGGGAGAGGAAGGGACAGGAGTTTGTAAGCTGCTCTGAGGCTCCAAGTGAAGGGCAGGGCATGAATCTAATCTCTTCCTCTTTTTCTTCTTCTTCATCATGCCTCGCTGGGGATGAAGATGGACCTGGCAAACCTAGCTCCTGGGGTGATGTAGAATGGAGGTGTTTTGCCTCTCACTAAAGAGAGGGGGTCTGCCTGCTTACAGTTGGGTCAGGTAAGTGTAGACAAACATGTGCAGCAACTTGATAATCATCATTCTCCCTTCTTCATCCTCACAGCAACTCTGTGACATAGGTTAGGTTAAAATAGAGTAACTGTCCCAAGAATACCCAGAGAGCTTCATGGTGAAGTGCAGATTTGGACCCAAGTTTTATCAGATCGTAATCCAACACTCCCACCACCATTGTAAAACAGGCTATGACTGAGGTGATGTTTTGTGATGCTTTATTAGCACATGTATACTCATATAGCCCATTATACTCATTTGCTTTCTGGTGCTGCAGGTCTTTATAGCAACTCATTTCCATCTTATTTTAGTTACACCACTATAATCTAGTAAAGGATGAATATCTCAGATCTAAAGTCTTCAGTACTGAAGCACAGAAAATGTTTGGAAGGAAACCATTTTGGAAGTGGAGTAGAGAGATAGGGTCAAGAAAAATCTGGTTACAATTATTTAGTTAAGCTTGCCTTTTCCTGGCAACTCAGTACAAAAGATTCCCATTTTATGTAATCTATGAGGGGTTTTTTTGCTGTTATTCACAGAAATTGCAACAATTTTAAAAATTAAAATTAATCCCTGATCTCCACAATGGATGCAAACCACAACTCAGTAATCTAGAACATGTGTAGAGCAAGGTTGACATTTGAACTCAAGTGGAATTTTGTGCTTGAAACTCTATCACATAGTCTCTCTGCAGAGACTGAACACAGTTAGGTACCCAGGCTTTCTCAGCTGTACTGAGAGACAAATGAGATACAAGAGTATAGCTTATATAAATGTGAGAAGCAGCATGGGGAGCATAAGAATCATTCAATAGGACAGGAGGGGGACATCAGTGACTACATGGAAAGAAGTTGTGAGATCCAGGCTGAAGTTCCTGCCTAAGAAATAAGACCTTCTGTGGGGAAGATCTTCTTCAGGAATCCTGTTTTCACCAGTGAGATGGGTGACTAAGGACAGGACCTTTTCTACACTAGCCCCCTGATTATGGAACTCTTTCATCTCCTTTAATGTTGTGTGAAATTTTAAAAATACAAAAGATATCCATTGCAGTGGCAAGTTTTATATAAAAGCTTTAGAAAACCTTCAATTCCAATAAAAAAACCTCATAAAACCTTCATTCCCAAAATTCAACTTACAACTTTCTGGTAAAAACTTGCAGTAATGTAGAACCTCACAACTGAGGCATTAAATTCAGCAGAGGAGGATCTTACAAGCATCCAGGGCTATTTTTGGGCAGGAAGGCACAGGAATGGAGTTCCAGCTGGCTCCTGAGTTGGCCACGCCCAGCAGGAACTCATTAGCATAATAGGCCACACCAAATAGGCCACGCCCAGCAGGGACTCATTAGGATTGTCTACATTAGGGGTGTCTGGCCTAACATGCAAAGGAGTTCCTGCTACAAAAAAAGCCCTGGGTTTTGATAGCAAACAAGGTAAACAGGATAAGAAGCAAAAAGTGGGTGTGGCTGGATGACCACACTTCTGGTAACATAGGGTGTGTGGCCTAATATGCTAATGAGCTGTGCTATCGGGGGTGTGGCCTAATATGCTAATAGGCTTCTGTTGTTGGGTGTGGCCTGTTGTGCTAATGAGTTCCTGCTGGGCTTTTTCTACAAAAAAAGCCCTGCAAGTATCACTTGTTTTTCAGGTGAAGGTGAGAGATGCACAAGTTCTACATAATCTTGAGACCAGGGCAGCACTAGGTTGAGGATTCCAACTGGACAAAGTTTCTGTAGCAGGAAGATACTCTAGAAAGACTGCTGGCTGACTAGAATCTGGGATGAACCACTTCAGACTCCATGCGAAGGATGTAATTTAAGGTTGCCAGCTCTGGCTTGGAAAATTCTTGGTGATTTGGGGTTGGAGCCAGGGGTCTTTTGTGGGGGAGGCAGCTCAGGAGCCAAGCCACGCCCCCAGCCGGCATCCTGGAGTCTTTCAGGCAGCCAAATGTCAATTTCAGCTCTATTATATCCTATGGGCCATTGAAGTCAATGGTGAAAACATAGGGTATATTCTGGGGGCTGGAGGGGACGGGGTTTGAGGGAGAGGCTCCAAACTCACAGGGTAGCTGACGGAACCTCTCTCCAAGATATCCACCAAGTTTCAAGAACTTTGGACCAGGGAATCCAATTCTATGGGCCCCCAAACAGGTTGACCCCATTCCCTCCATTTTTCTCCCTCCATTCTCCCCCCCTTTTGCTTCCCCTTCTGACATCATTTCTGGTGATGTCAGGGGGCGTGGCATATGCTAATAGCCTAATAGCTCATTAGCATACTATATGCTAATGAGCTCCTACAGCTGTTTTTCTATGAAAAGACCCCTGGTTGGAGCTAATGTTCCCTCTAAACTGTGGAGTCTGCTGAGCAAAAATTCTGTTTTGTGAGCTACTGGCATTAAAGAGTGAGCAATTTGGCTAATGCATAAATTAGTTTGCTCTGGAGCCATCCTTCCTGAGCTAAGATAAAAAATGTGTGAGTCAGAGACTAAAAAACTGTGTGCTAGCTCACACTAACTCAGCTTAGAGGGAACACTGTTTGGAGCCCAGAGAAAGTGGAGTTTGGGAGCTCAGCAGGGATATAATTCCATACAGTAGAGCCTCTGAAGCAGTCATCTCCTCCAGGGGAATTGATCTGTGAAGCCTAGGGATCACTTGTAATATCAGGAGCACTCCAGGCCCCACCTGGAAGATGGCAATCCAAGTATAAAGTTCCCTCCACATAGAAAACTAGATGCTAAGGACATGGTTCTATTCTAGGCTCTCCTTTAAATACTAGTTTTCTACGTGTAGCACATTAATTTTGTGCATAGAAGAACATTCATGGTGCCAATCTAAGCAGAATTACACCTTCGTAAGCCCACTGAAATTGATGGGTTTAGAAGTATGTGACTCTGTTTAGGATGACACAGGCAATCTGAAAGAGTATACAGATTTACTGCCTCAGTGACTGTGAACAAAGTCCAAGATGCTCAGTTAGTCTATATTGGAACTGCAGCTGATTGACTCTGCCTGAATGGAAAAATAAGGAAGTCCTTTCCATAAAGGTTGCAGAAGATCCCAAATGAGGAAAATGGCCATCATACCTCTTATGAGAACTCTTTCTTGCATGTAATGTCTTCATAATCTATACCCTGCAAACTCATCAATAGGATTGCTGTGCATTCTTTCTTTTGATAGGCTAAAGGAATGGAAATTGACACCCCATTCATAGGTGAGTAAATGAAATCTCTCAGTATGTTGTTTAGCAAAGGACTGGGCTTCCACATTTAACAGAATAGGAGACAATAAAAGGAAGTTGGACTGAGATTTCTCATTCTGGAAACAGTTCTTGGCACATCAAGTGTGAATCAGTAATATCTGTTTTACTCTTTTCCTGTATATGTAATTAACAGATCTGACAACAAGAAACTAGATTAGCATTCAATTGCAGGGCAATAGTTTTTTTTCTTTTGTAAACATTTCTATTATTTTTGTGTAAAGAGATGCATACAGTCCTGCGTGCCTTTAATCACTGAACCAAACATACTTCAATAAGCTTAGTCTGCCGTACTTGAGACTTTATCTACATTGGGCCAGAGACCTAAAACTATTCCTTTCTCCCCCTCTTTTGACCAGAGATAATTCTGTGTAAATTCAGTGGGCTGGGCCCATATCTAGCTTGCCAGTACTTCCCTGTTGAGTAGAATGTATATGGTGGGTACTCAGAAGGTTGACTATAACAAACTTAAAAATATAACAAAATATTCACCCCAAAAGATATTGCAAAGATGGACAAGAATTACAAAGGGGCATGCTGGAAATGTAAAGAAGTAGATGGCACCTTTTATCATATGTGGCACACTTGCATCAAGATGAAAAGATACTGGGAAAATATACATGAAGAAATTCAAAATATTTTAAAAACCAAATTCCCGATGAAACCAAAGATTATATTATTGGTAATCCTACCAGGTAATATACACAGAACCTCAGAAGACCTACTTAGATGTATGCTGCCAGCTGCCAGAGTAATATTTGCAATGAAATGGAAGCCAGAAGACTGTCCTACAATAGAGATCTGGAAAGAAAAAACTAGCTGAGTATTGGCAAAACTAACTAATTACATAAACAAAAGACCATTGAAAGAATTTCAGCAGAAATGGCAATATCATTACTCATATTATAGGAATAATTAACTTTTTTTGAGTTCTGGAATTATCGGAATATCATATTAAAGGTGATGAAGATATTGATTATAGTTTCAGTATTTCATTCTGTATTCCACTATTATTTAAATAATTAGTAAGAATAAAATTTAGATTTAAACAAACAATAAATACAATATTTAGGTTTTTGTTGTTGTTGTTCAGTCGCACAGTCGAGTCCGACTCTTCGTGACCCCATGGACCAGATTACGCCAGGCCCTCCTGTCTTCCGCTGTCCGCTGAAGTTTGCTCAATTTCATGTTCGTTGCATCGATGACACTCAACCATCTCATCCTTTGCCGTCCCCTTCTTCTTTGACCTTCAATCTTTCCCAGCATCAGGGTCTTCTCCAGTGAATGCTCCCTTCTCATTTGGTGGCCAAAGTATTTGAGCTTCAGCTTCAGGATCTGGCCTTCCAGGGAACAGTCAGGGTTGATTTCTTTTAGGATTGACTGATTTGATCTCCTTGCAGTCCAAGGGACTCTCAAGAGTCTTCTCCAGCACCATAGTTCAAAAGAATCTATTCTTCGGCGCTCAGCCTTCCTTATAGTCCAACTCTCGCAGCCATACATTACTACGGGGAATACCATTGCTTTGACCATGCGGACTTTTGTTGGCAAGGTGATGTCTCTGCTTTTTATCATGCTGTTTAGGTTTGCCATCGCTTTCCTCCCAAGGAGCAGGCGTCTTTTAATTTCATGGCTGCAATCACCATCTGCAGTGATCTGGGATCCTAGGAACGTGAAGTCTGTCACTATTTCTACGACTTCCCCTTCTATTTGCCAAGGAGTGATGGGGCCAGATGCCATGATCTTAGTTTTTTTGATGTTGAGCTTCAAGCCCACTTTTGCACTCTCCTCTTTCACCCTGAGCAAGAGGGTCTTTAGGTCCTCTTCACTTTCTGCCATCAGAGTGGTATCGTTTGCATATCTGAGGTTATTGATCTTTCCCCCAGCAATCTTAACTCCAGCTTGTGATTCATCCAGGCCAGCATTTCGCATGATGTACTCTGCATATAAATTAAATAAGCAAGGTGACAATATACATCCTTGTTGTACTCCTTTTCCTATGCTAAACCAATCAGTTGTTCCATATCCGGTTCTAACTGTTGCTTCTTGACCCTTATACAGGTTTCTCAGGAGACAGGTGAGGTGGTCTGGTACTCCCATCTCTTTAAGAACCTGCCATAATTTATTGTGATCCACACAATCAAAGGCTTTAGCATAGTCAATGAAGCAGAAGTAGATGTTTTTCTGGTACTCTCTTGCTTTCTCCATAATCCAGCGAATGTTGGCAATTTGATCTCTAGTTCCTCTACCTCTTCGAAACCCAGCTTGTACTTCTGGCAGTTCTCTATCCATGTACTGTTGGAGCCTAGCTTGTAGGATTTTGAGCATGACCTTGCTAGCGTGTGAAATGAGTGCAATTGTGCGATAGTTTGAACATTCCTTGACGTTGCCCTTCTTTGGGATTGGAATGTAAACTGACCTTTTCCAATCCTGTGGCCACTGTTGTGTTTTCCAAATTTGTTGGCAAATTGAGTGCAGCACTTTAACAGCATCTTCTTTTAAGACTTTGAATAACTCAGCTGGGATACCATCACCTCCACTAGCTTTGTTGTTAGTAATGCTTTCTAAGGCCCATTTAACTTCGCTTTCCAGGATGTCTGGCTCGAGGTCAGTGATTATACCATCGTGGTTGTCAAGGACATCGAGGTCCTTCTTGTATAGTTCTTCTGTGTATTCTTGCCATCTTTTCCTAATCTCTTCTGCTTCTGTTAGGTCCCTACTGTTTTTGTCCTTTATCATGGCCATCTTTGCATGGAAAGTTCCCTTGATTTCTCCAATTTTCTTGAAGAGATCTCTAGTCCTTCCCAATCTATTGTTTTCCTCTATTACTCTGCATTGTTCATTCAGGAAAGCCTCCTTATCTCTCCTTGCTGTTCTCTGGAAATCTGCATTCAGTTGGGCAAATCTTTCCTTTTCCCCATTGCCTTTAGCTTTCCTTCTTTCCTCTGCTATGTGTAAAGCCTCATCAGACAGCCACTTTGCTTTTTTGCATTTCTTTTTCTTTGGGATGGCGGTGATTGCTGCCTCCTTTACAATGTCACGGACCTCTGTCCATAGTTTTTCAGGCACTCTGTCTATCAAATCTAGTCCCTTAAACCTATTCTTCACCTCTACTGTATATTCATCGGGGATGCGATCTAGGTCAAATCTGAATTGCCTTGTGGTTTTCCCAACTTTCTTCAATTTAAGTCTGAATTTTGCAATGAGTAGCTCATGATCTGAGCCACAGTCAGCTCCAGGTCTTGTTTTTATTGACTGAATAGAGCTTCTCCATCTTTGACTGCAAATTATATAGTCAATCTGATTTTGGTGTTGTCCATCTGGTGATGTCCATGTGTAGAGACGCCTCTTAGGTTGTTGGAAAAGGGTGTTTGCTATGACCAGTGTGTTTTCTTGACAAAACTCTGTTAGCCTTTGCCCTGCTTCATTTTGTTCTCCAAGGCCAAACTTGTCTGTTATTCTGGTTACCTTTTGATTTCCTACTTTAGCATTCCAGTCCCCTATGATGATGAGGACATCATTTTTTGGTGTTAGTTCTACGAGCTGTTGTAGGTCTTCGTAGAACTGGTCCACTTCAGCCTCTTCTGCAGCAGTGGTTGGGGCATATACTTGGATTACTGTGATATTGAATGGTTTGCCTTGGATTCGGACCGAGATCATTCTGTCATTTTTGAGATTGTATCCCAATACTGCCTTTCTCACTCTCTTGTTGACTATAAAGGCCACACCATTTTTTCTACGGGATTCCTGGCCACAGTAGTAGATATAATGGTCTTCTGAGTTAAATTCGCCCATTCCTGTCCACTTTAGTTCACTGATTCCCAAGATGTCGATGTTCATTCTTGCCATCTCATTTTTGACCACATCAAGCTTACCTTGATTCATAGATCTTACATTCCAGGTTCCTATGCAGTATTGTTCTTTGCAGCATCGAACTTTCCTTTCACCATCCGACACATCCACAACTGAGCGTCCTTTCGGCTTTGGCCCAGCCGCTTCACTCTTTCTGGGGTTACTCGTACTTGCCCTCTGCTCTTCCTCAGTAGCATATTGGACACCTTCCGACCTGAGGGGCTCATCTTCCGGCGTCATATCTTTTAGCCTTTTGTTACTGTCCATGGGGTTTTCTTGGCAAAGATACTGGAGTGGGTTGCCATTTCCTTCTCCAGGGGATCACGCTTGGTCTGAGTTCTCTGCTGTGGCCTGTCCGTCCTGGGTGGCCCTCCACGGCATAGCCCACAGCCTCATCGAACCACACAAGCCCCCTCGCCACGACAAGGCAGTGATCCATGAGGGAGATTTAGGTTTTTACAATGATTTAATTTTAGTGTAGAAGTTCGTTCAACTGTTAAAGATGTAATCTTTTTTATCGTTAATAGATTATTACTAACTTTAGGAAAGTCCTTGTTTATTCTTTAAAGAGAGAATCTATCCCAAAATTCTGTAATATTGATGTTTTATTGTCTGCTTCTATATTTGAAATATGTAATACATTTGGTAATACATCTGATTTTACTTGTTCTACATAACAACTCATATTATTTGACAAACTTGATGAATCTATATTTTCCCCAACCCCTTCTTCCCTTCTATATCCCACCTTGTTTTTGAGAAAATAATAAAAAAAATAAATTAAAAATATAATGAAGTATTTATTTCATAGTGTAACAATTAACAATTAAAAACAAGATAGATACATAAGAAATGCGAAAATCCAACCTAAAGAACTTGCACTTCAACTGAACATGAATCAAATACGTGAATATCTCATAAAAAGCCACTAGGCCAGACTCGTTTTGGCCATCACTCAACAAGCTTTCATTAGGTATGTCCAGCTTGAAAAAAGTGTATTTTCCAGATCCAAATATCGGGGTGTTGAAAAAAAAATGGTATTCCTGGTTTTCTGCGTCCCCCCCCCAGATTCTGATATTATTTGGCCCCATTATTTCCTTTGGGCTAGAGTTTTTTTAGCCAATTGCACCAAAATTGCAGTGGAGCTGCTGGTGCCTGTCTCCTAAATAACCCCCAAATTGCAAGTGAATTGGATCCAAAGGACCCAAAGGTACAATTCTATGGGCACCTCTAGGCTTTGTATTTACTTTAAAATGAGCTTTCCTTGTATTTTTTGTGATAAATTTCTAATGAGAGCATCAAAGTTAATTCTTCTGGTAAGGTTAGATTCAATACTGAGCCTGGCCAGATCCACAAGATATTGTAGACCTTAAAAAAAACCTTAATCAGCTTGAGTTTGCTAAATGATCTGTCTGCAGAAGCTACTGTTGCTGGAATTGTTAAAAGAATCCGTAAACTGACACAAACACATGGAAACAGGTCACTAATTCTGTATTCTGTTAATATGTTCAATGGTTTTAACTGTGCATTTCCAAAATGTGCCTTATGTACTGAAGGTAAATGCTGCATTTCTGTTAAAAAAAAATCCTCATCATTAAGGTCATCAGGATATTGTTTTGATAAAACTAAAGCTTTTCCTTTCAAATCACGTTCAGAAATGGTGAGGTATTTCCACAAGAATTTGAACTTGTCAGCCAACTGCTTCCCAGCATTGAATCTTACAGTTAATCCGACTATAACACTGTCTACTAAAACATAAAACACAGATTTTCTGAAGTAAGCGACTTCTGGTGAATCATCTGTGTCATTCATTTCCAGCAACTTAGTGTCAGGTCTGTTGTCACACAGCCTTGCCCTCTTGTGCGTACCTCCACGCCATCCACGAGATAATTTTATTTCTACCTTAGGGTCAATCCACATGCATTTCCAGTCATTTCAAAGTTTTGTAAGATCATTGAGGAGTGTTCCAATGTTTTCTGCTTCAACATCCAATGTGGTATTTCTGGCTTGGATTCCCTTATTGCAGTTGTTTCTGTGAACTAATATTTTGTACCACACAGCTGACATTAACACAAAGACAAAAGATGTCACATAGAATAAAACTCCCTGGACCTCATTTCTTGTTTTGGATGTCAAATTTAATTCTAGGAGGTCTTGCAGTTCTAATTTAATTCCAGGCAGGTGAGCTGCAAAAGGCTTTACACTTTCAGCATGATCTTACCATCTTGTTTCAGACATACCATGAAGAGAAGAGACTATGTGGTTTTCAAGTATTTCCCAGTGCTTGGGACTGGAACTAAAGAAGTGGTAGAGAGTCTGAATTGTTCCAAAAAGGTTATTGCTTCAGGTATGCATTTAGCAGCATCATTTCCACATAAGTTAAGTGTGTGACAACCACAAGGTGAAAAAAATTGCTGTTGGGCACAGTTCTTGCATTTTTGCTTGTGTGCCGTTGTATCTTTCAGCCATTTTTGGTTCATTGTCATAAGCTTGAGCTCTACAGTCACCGAGAGGAACAGCACGTGCTTTCAAAATATCAGTTATCAATTAAGCAATTTCTTCCCATCTTTTGTTCATAAAATCTAACTGCAGAAATCTTTCTTGAATTCCATACTGTGTTTCTTTTAAAATTACGAATCTCAAAAGAAATGTTTTTCATTCTCTATGTGAGGAATCTGGTGTGGCATCTACTATTACTGTGAAGTACCTTGCAGACTGCCTCAAGCAAAGTGTGTTGTTTCACAAGATTTGAGCATTCTGCCATAAATTCATTTTGTGAGTCAGGAGACAGATAATGAGCTTGAAGTCACTCACCCCTCTTCTGTGATTCCTGTGCACTTAGCACATGCTCCTGAAGGATGGGGTCCAGGGGCATAGCCAGAAAATTTTGGGTGATGAGCTGCTGGGAAATCTAGGGGGGGCGGGAGTGGGGGGAGAAAGATACCCCATCAGCAGGCAGGTGAAGAAGAGAAGGGTCTTTCCTTACCTGCCTGCCTCATCCACCTGCTCACTTGGCCTGGGAGAGGGAATTTCAGTGGGCCAGAGCAATTAATACTTGGGGAATATGTGCTCTGTGCTACTGTAGTGGCAGACCTCGCCCACCCACTACTGTAGCAGAGAGTGCATCCTCACCAAGTATTAATTGCACCAGCTGGCTGTCCTTCTTTTGTAGCAGCTGAAGCAAACGAGTGTGGCCGTCAGGTAAGAACACAGCAGGAGTCACGGGGCATGGGGCATGAGTGAGGGGGAACCATCCCTAAATGCCTCACTGTGGCTACAGGCCTGATGGGGTCCCACTTGGAGAGTAGTTCTATGAGTCCTAAAAAGTTTCCATTGTTTGAATCATCAATGCGATGGGAAGAACCATTAAATGTTGACTTGAAACATCCTGAGCCAAAATTTACAAAGTTTATAAATGAATGAATCGTAAGATATCATATGTTTTATGCTGGTCAATGACTGTATCAATAAATCTGGAAGGGCATGATAACAAATTCGGATGGCATGCATATTTATGGTATGGAAAAGTAAAAATGGATAAATTTTTTAAACACCACTTTGTAAGACAATCACTGTTCGAGACATGGATGAGATACAGAAGAAAGACCACTTTGGATTGTACCAGCTGAAGTGATTAATCCATATTCAAGAAATCAAGGGCTAGATTGGCTACCTTATAAAAATCTTTTAAAATCTGAAGGGAAAAATTTTGTGTTAAAAGACAGATTTGATGTTGAATTTGAATATGATTGGTTGAAGTATAGACAGATTTATGATTTATTTAAGACCGATAAAAGAGAATATGGTTTTAGAGAAAAGTATATTGAAATTGAAACTGTATGGTTTGAGAAAGGAAAAAAAATGATTTCTAAACTGTATAAGGTTCTATTGAAATGGTATACTGAGGATGAAGTTGTAAAAGAGCAAATGATAAAATGGGCTGTAAATGTTAATACAGAAATATTAATGACATCTTGGGAATACTTGTGGAAAAAGTCAATGAAAATTTCAACTTGTGTAAATGTTAAAGAGAATTGTTATAAAATGATGTATAGATGGTATATGACGCCCAAAAAAATTGCTATCATAAATGAAAGTATGTCTAACAAATGTTGGAAATGCAAGAAACATGAAGGGTCTTTTTACCATATGTGGTGGACATGTGACAAAGCAGTAAAGTATTGGACAGAGATCCACAATGAGATGCAAAAAATTTTGAATTGTACTTTTAAGAAAGACCCACAGATGTTATTGTTAGGTCTTAAAATGGAAGAAATAAATGTAGCCAAGAGAACACTATTATGGTACTTGACTACAGCAGCAAGACTGACTTTTGCTCAATGCTGGAAACAAGATAAAGTACCTGAAACATGGGAATGGATTAAAAAAACGTTGTTTTTGGCAGAAATGGACAAGTTAACAAGAAAGTTAAACAATGAAGAAGACGAAACTTTTTTTAAGGATTGGAAAGACTTTCAAAAATATTTGTTGAAAAATTGGGACATTAAAAGTGGTTTGATTTGCTTTGATAGTTATTAAGAAGAAACGGAAAGAGAATTAGATTTTTGTATTGTTACCGTTAGAAAGAGAAAATAAGTTTAGAAGTAATTGTAATGGAATATGAGATACATTAATGGGGTTGGAGCAGTGCGGGAAGCCTTGTTGGGGGGGGGAGAAGGGAAATAAGAAAAATGGATATGTATGTAGGTTTAATTTGTATGAACATGTGATATATCCAATAATAAACTGTATTTACCAAAAAAAAAATAAATCTGAATCTGAATACTAAAAAAAATAATAATGAATCAGTGAAAATGTAGTCTAATGTCACTAAAGTAATTAAGGAAAAGGATTAGAACATAACTTTTTTTAAAAAAAAAACCGAAGGGGTTTTTTATTGCATTTTCTGAATATATACAGAAAAAGGGAGGGGTACTAACAAACATAGCTACAAGAAGGGGGATATAGGAAAGAGAATCCAAAACATGATGATTGTATATAGTGCTTACAAATGTGGCATTAACAAATAAAAACTTTCAGTTGTTAACCTCGAAGGTGACAGTTGAGTACATCACTTATGAAGCTCTAGCTCATACAGACTGTTTGGAGTATACTTCTGCAATACACTAACATTTCTTTTGTACAAACATCAGGCACTCTCATCATCTCATTGCAATAATTTCTGCCTATTACTTTCTGCCCCTCTAACTCTTTAGAATTTTTATCAATCAATACATGGAGTCCAATAGCATTTAAATACCGCTATTAAAAAACATCCAAGTTAGGCTTAAACATGATTCTCTTCAAAGAAAACTCTCCATTTACCCTCTTATTAAAAAAAGAAAAGAAAGACAGACAAACTGGAACCTCCATATGCATCACATAGCACCCCTTTTCCCTCTTCCTTTTATGGAGTTAGCCTAAATTAGTAAAATCCTTTTAGAATTGATCTAACCATTCATTATCAATTTCTGTAGAAACCCTTTCCCTTAATTTTTCCCAACATACCCCCTTAGCCAAAAATCTCATCTCTAGAAAGGGCTCTTCACTATAGAATCTTCCTCAGTCTTCTTTAACTCAAAGTCCATTATTATTAAAACATATCCACCTTTCGCTCAACCTTCTATTAGCTTTGTCCCCCCATCAAAATATATAATAACTTTATTTTTTAGGAGGAGAGTTTCCCCTCCCCCCCGCTTATCGTAGGAAAAACATAGCTACATTGCTGTCTCGTCCAACTTTCCGCTACTTTCGAGTTCTTAATGAAGATTCAGTTTCGTTTTAATTTTAACTGTGACACAAAACGCCATATCGAAAGAAGCACTCCAAAGTCTAAGGTCTGTTTATCTTCTCTTTGTTATCAAGTCGCCAGGGTCCCATAAATCCATCGGATCTTTACACCACCTCTAAAAGTTCTCCAAATTAATCAGCCTTATTTCCAGCTCATTCCGAGTTGTTTTCTTTTTAGGCGGAGGGGAGCTTCCCCCCCCCTTCAACCTTCAGCCTTTCCCAGTCACCGCTTACAGAGATATTTAAAGTTTCTTTAAGAAGAAAGATGGTTCTTCAATGCCTAAAAAGATTACTTTCAGATATTTGCACAGTCTCTTTATCTTTCGAGAGGGGGAGTTTCCCCCCCTCTGCCTGCTAAAGATGGATTCTGCATCGTTTCCAGCCATCACTCAGAAAACACTTCAAGCTAATGTAAGTTTCCATTTCCATTCAATACTTCTCTCTTTTCTATTTATGCTTCTTCTTCACTTCCCCTATCCCTTAAAAATCATCATTTTTATATTATTATATTGTTATGCGGGGGGAGGGAGTTCCCTTTCCCCCGCTTCTTTTCTGGGAGGGAATGGGAAGACTTTATTCCAACTCAATCTCTCACTATGATGTTAACAGTCTTTAAAGGAGATTCTAATTCTTCCTTCTAGCCATTTCTAGCCGGCCATATAAAACGCTTTCAGTTGCTGTTTTTAAAGTCCCAAATATTTGCTTATGTGTTGCTCAATTCATAACTCTCAGTATTCCTCCATCACAGTCCCTTCATTTTCCATTTCTCCGATGTTAGTTTCCTTTATCTAGTCCTCCATGGGGGGGTCTACCATTGTCTCCCCCACCCATGCTTGGGAGGATGTATTCTTCCCTCTGATGCTTCGTTAACTTGTACTCACACTTCTTCAGTAAGAAATCGATTCAGCCAGTCGCTTGATTACAGCTTAATCACCATCCGCTTGGTTCCCGGTATGCAAAGCCTCGGCCATTACTGGAACACAGCAGGGAGACCGTCAGGGCAAAAGGATGCCCCCACCCCCAGGCTAGAAGCTGGGGGGGGGGTGAACCTCAGCGCCCCCTGACTCAGGGCTCATCCTGAACCCTGGGGAAGAGCGTACGATTGCCCTCCCTCTCTACCTGCTGGTCTGCAGACCATTCCCCCAAGAAAGGGGAGAATGGCTGCCGTCAGCTTGCCAATCCGGAAGTCTGGATTAGAACATAACTTCAACTTATCTGTCCAAAACTGCTATTGATTGATTGATTGATTTGATTTGATTTATACCCCTTCCTCCCCACCGAATTAGCCTCAGGGAAGCTTACAAGGCCATTGGCAAAATAAAAACATTAAAGCAATAAAACAATTAATATCACAAAAAGATTTATTTAGAATGTTTTAATACACCAGCCCCTGTTGTAATAAACAGTGGCCACCAGCCTAAACGTTCTGGATGTGATCAGACAAGTTGTTTGATCCATTCTCATTGCATTTCCCTGACAGATTTGAAATGCATGATCAGACAGCAACATCCATTACCTGTTCGCCAGTCATCAGCCTCCTGCACTCAGTCCTCTTCCAAAATGAATTCCTCGACACCATGAAAAGTTCACCACAAAGCGATGCACCTGCTGACACGCCTCAAAAATCTGTTTGACCAGGCCTATGTTATATTGTAATCATACAATTAAAACCAACCCAGAAACAACTCTATCATATTGCTTTTAATTCTAAAATTTTAAAAACCCTATTGTCTGTCTCTAAGTCCTGCTTGTAGTGTATTTCTTTGCTTTACCAAGTAAATCCATCTGAACTGCTCTTCACTGAAGATTGTGAAACATATTGCTGGCAGCCTGAGCTGTTTGATCCAGGGGTGTCCAACATGCAGCCCATGGACTGCATCCGGCCCCTGCAGGGTAATCTAGAACAGGAAGAGTGTTTATGAAATGGAAAATGAAGTGTTTTGGCATGCAGGATTTTTCTCCCTGAGAATTTTATTTATTTATTTATTTAAATTTCAAGCCCTCCCTCCCCTGCATGGCAAGGCTCAGAGCGGGTTACAACAATAAGGTAAAGGTTCCCTTGCTCGAAAGCCAGTCGAATCCGACTCTAGGGTTGCGGTGCTCATCTCCGTTTCAAAGCCGAAGAGCCAGCGCTGTCTGAAGACGTTTCTGTGGTCATGTGGCCGGCATGACTAAACACCAAGGCGCACGGAATGCTGTTACCTTCCCACCGAAGTGGTACCTATTTATCTACTTGCAATTTCCTGCTTTCGAACTGCTAGGTTGGCAGAAGCTGGAAATAGAGACGGGAGCTCACTCCGTCATGCGGCACTCTCGGGTCTCGAACTGCTGAACTACTGACCTTCCACAGCCTGCAGTTCAGCGTCTTAACCACTTGAGCCACCGCAGCTCAACCGCAATAACAATATAATACAGAAATAATTAATTTCAATAGAACAATCAGCAATATCAATAATTTATTAAAATCCAGTTATAAAATCATTTCATTTCATTTGTGTTGCCAATACAGGAGGTGGTTGGATAAGAAGATATCATATAAAATGAAGATGTGCTGGAAACGTGCTGGAAATGTGATGAGGAGGCCAATACTGGTAGAACTCCGCCACCTCAACCATAGGCCTGGCAGAACATCATTGTTTTACAGGCCCTGTGAAACTGTAATAAGTCCTGCAGGGGCTGTATTTCACCTGGGAGAGTGTTCCACCAGGCCAGTGCCAGGGCTGAGGCTAAATGAACCTCCTTTGGGTGGGGGACCACCTGCAGATGTTGATCCTTTGAGCGTAATGCTCTTTGAGGGATGTACCGAGAGAGACGGTCCTGGAGGTATGTTGGTCCCAGACACTGAACTTGATCCTTGTACTCAACTGGAAGCCAGTGCAGCTGGCAGAGCACTGGTTGTATATGTGCTCTTAATGGTGTTCCTGTGAGAACATGTGCTGCTGCATTCTTGACCAGCTGCAATTTCTGGGTCAATCTCAAGGATAGCCTTGCATAGAGCACATTACAGCCTGGAGGTGACCATTGCATAGATCACTGTGGCTAGGTAATGGGGGGACAGGTAAGGACAGGAGCCAGCTGCCTGACCTGCTGAAGATGAAAGAATGCAGACCTCATAACATTCATGACCTGGTCCTCCATTGGTAATGAGGCATCCAGAGTCATGCCTAAGCTCTTCACCAGTGGTTCCAGGAATAAAAACACCCTGTCAAGAGCTGGCAGTTGGATCCCCAATCCTGTCCTTCCTTGGTTTAGGCACAGGCCTTTGTCTTCGATGGATTTGGTTTCAGCTGACTCTGGTTTAACCAACCCACCACAGCTTCCAAACCCTTGGCTAATATATTTGGGGTGGTATCTGTTTGGCCATCCATCAACAGATACAGCTGGGTGTCATCAGCATACTGGTGACATTCCAGCCCAAAGCTCCACACCAGCTGGGTGACTGGGTGCATATAGATGTTAAACAACATGGGTGAGAGGTAATGTGGTGAAACCCTCTCCTTGAGCGCCACCCTCTGTCCCCAACTGTGGAGAAATGAGACAAACCACTGCAAGATGTTCCCACATATCCCCACATCAGCAAGGTGATGGGTCATAAGATCATGATCGACTGTATTGAATGCTGCTATCAAGTCCAATAGTAACAGCAGTGCCAATCGGCCTCAGTCCAGATATCTTTGGAGATCATCTGTGAGGGCAACCAGAGCCACCTCCTTGGGGGGAAACTGGACTGGAATGGGTCCAGGATAGAGGAGTCATTCAGGAAGACCTGAAGCTGTTCTCCCACGACCCTCTCAACTACTTTACACAGGAACAGAAGGTTCAGAACTGGGCAATAGTTGACTGGGTCTGCAGGATTCAGAGATTTATTTATTTATTAGAGCAGCTTCACCACTGCCTCCTTTAAAGTCCCTGAAGTCAGAGACAAGTTGATAATATCCACCAGTGGAGTCTGTATTCCATTCCCTCTGGCTTTCACCAGTCAGGACAGAGAAGGAGCAAGAAGACAAGTGGTGGGCGTCACAGCACACAGGACCCTGTCAACCTCATCCTGGGAGAGTTGGCTGAGGTGGTCTATTACTGGGCCTGAAGATGGCCAAGGGGCCTCCAGTTCCTGTACTGTATCAAGACTGGCTGGCAGGTCATGGTGGAGTGACAAGATCCTGTCTGCAAAATAGCTCGCAAAAGCCTCACAGCTGATTGCCATTTTACTATCTTTTTGAGTTCCCTGTGTGAGGGAAATGAGTGATCTAATTACTCTAAATAATTGTGCTGGGCGAGAGCTAATGGATGCAGTAGAGGATGCATAGAATTATTTCTTGGTGGCCTTTACTGCCATCTCATAGGATTTCATAAACATCCTATAAGATGCTCTTGCAGCTTCATCACAAGACCACCGCCATATGTTCTCTGGCCACCTCAGCTTGCATTTCATCCTTTGTAGCTCCATGTTATACTAAGGGGCTAGTCTGGCATGGGAGCAGAGAGGTCATCAGGGAGCAATTTTGCTGATGGCTTCAGAAAGATGGCTCTGCTTGTCCTCTGCCAGCACATCTAACGAATTGCCAGGGGGCTTTGGATCCTGCAGAGCATTATGGAAACAGGTTGGATCCATCACAGTTTCCATAGGCAACCATAAATCTGCTCACTGCCTATGCAGGGTGGGTCTGGGACACTCAGCCGACCTTCAGGGTGAAGTGGTCTGATTATGGCACTACCTCAGTGGCATCCAGATCAACATTTATTCCCATCCCAAAGATCAGATCCAGAGTGTGGCCTGCTTGGTGTGTGAGACCTGATACAAATTGTGAGAGTCCCAGTGCTGCCATGGATGTCACCAGTGACACCTGTGAGGAGGCGGCCTCATCTGCATGAACATTGAAGTCCCCCAAACTAAAAGTCTGGAAACTCCAAAGCCCAGCCTATGCCATGTTAGCATGCCCCGCCCCCACATGAGCTCTCTGGTTACAAGTCTTACAAACACAACACAGGTTGCTGTGCTATCACATCCAAAGGAAACCAAATACAGTCACAATGCCCTTGGAAGTTCTCACAGCAAGGGGAAGTGAAGAGCTCAAAACACTATTGGTTCTTTAAATAATAATTTAAAAACCCAAATGGGAGACTGCAATTTTTTAGACTTGGAACCACCTGCCCCCTGCCCCCCAGTTTTGTCCTTGCAATGTTTGTTCATTAAAAAAAAAAAAATCAGCTGTTGTCTGGAAGACTGGAACATTTTGAATTAAATCTAGTGGCAATTAATTAGGAGTACTGATGTATAGGCAGGACAAGCTGTTTTTAATATGTTTCCTCCTTCTCCTGATATATGCAATTTTGATTACAGCTTTAGTTACAGAGAAGAATAAACTCATGTGGCATGTAAAGACTAAGAGCATATCTATATGTTTAGGCTTATTTATTTATTATTAACATTTTATCTTACCATTCTTCCAAGGAGTTAAGAGAGGCATACACCTTCTTTCTTCCTTCACTTTATCTACACAACAACCCTGTGAGGTAGTTTAGGATGGTATTAAAAGATTGGTCTAAGGTCACTCAGTATATTCCATAGCTGCTGAGGAATTCAAACATGAGTTTCTGTGATCCCAGTCTGGCCCCTAACCACTAAAACACAGCTTCAGTTTTGTTTATACAGGTTTGAGGTGTCATGGCTTCCCTTAGATTTGTAGTTTGCTGAGGACCCTGAGAATTAATTATTCATATTCAGAATGCCATTTCCTAAAACTTCATGCAAAATGATTTCATAGATATTTACTTAAGTTTGGTGAGGCTTCCCAAATAAGTGTACATAAGAATGCCACCTAGACCAATTGGTCTTTAGTATAATTTTGACCCAGCACTGCAATCCTATGCACACTTTAGGGAGGAAGCCCCAATGAGCTCAGCAGGACTTGCTTCCAAGTAAGTATCTACAAAATTGAGTAATGTGGTTAGAATCCTAAAAGTGTTGAGAGGAAACTTGATTTACTGCAGAATGTGGTTTTGTAGACAAGTTCATCCAAGATATCAGATATCTTTGTTTTGCTGAACAGAGTAAGGGCCAAGCTAGGGGACAGAATTGCGGGAGATCCATGACTAGCTCTCTCACGGGTGGGTTTATTAAGCATTAAAACCAGCTGCAAAGGGCAGGGCTCCAAACTGGATCCTGGTCATGGCTCTGAAGGAGGCAGGGTTAACTTTCTCCCCACAGTTTCCCTAATCCCCCTGCTGTTGCTTGCCATATAATATAAAGGTACCTGCATGTTCCCACCCCATGGGGCAAACAGGGGGAAATTTAGAACAGGAAAATTTCATGGAGGGGAGGAATTCCCTCAGTGCCATTGCCCTAATCTGGTCTAGCCATACCTTCTTTTAATGTTTTTAAAGATGGAAAAGACTGCATAATATATCTTGTATCATCTTATCCAGATTGGCAACAATGCAGCTATTCTTTAAAGTTCTCTTAGAGAATCCCAGAAAGCTTTTAGAAAAGGCGTTATCGATGCTCCTCATTGACCCACAGAATTGTAAAGAAACCTTATTTCAATTTCTTTACCAAAGGTATTGCCACTTTATGTCTACATAAAGCAGTAACGACTGAGGTTATAGGTTATTTGTTTTTAAGGAGGCACTCACATACAGATTGTGTGGATAGAAAGTTGTACTCATTGCCATCTCTGTTGTGATGCAAGCAGCCCCTTTTTAAGGCCCGGCTGTGGTAGGAAAGGAAACATCTTGTTTACGAATGTCAGCCAACAATTAGCATCGTTTAAAGAACCAGGGCCACAACTTCTGTTTTTAGTTAGCGCTGAAAACCTCATTTCTTTCTTGTGGCCACTTTTGAAGAGGCAAAGTAGACAGCGAGACTCTGAAACCAGTTCATAAATACTTGATTTCATATTTTAAAATCTTGCCCAAACTGTCACCCACTCCCCCCCCTTCATGTGGATCGCAGATGGCAAAGAGCTAATTTGTTACTGTTTGATAACTGCTTTTATGTATCAAAGCGCTTATTTACTACTCTGTGGGGGGAAATGACAGACTAAAAGCTATTATGTGTTTTCTCTCGTTCTTTCCCCCTCCCGTTTAGCTGCTATGCTCCTTGCCCCCCCCCAAAAAAATCATGTTTCTTATTTGAAATACGGTATTGTGAATCTTTTACATATGCAATTAACTCCCCACCCCTCTTTGGTTTTCAAGAATGCATCTGGTGGAGTAGCTCAGCTGCAATCTTTCATGACTGTTTATCATGGCCCCATGATAATGAATAACACTGTGAGGTGTTCCTCAATAACAACATATTACATTTCAGTTTGAAAAGGCATGAATCATGACTTTGTTTTCAGGAGTATTAGGAGAATATTTTAGAGTGTCCGAATAACCACGAAGATGGCTCAGTCTCAAAGACAGAGCTCAAACCAAGTTGGATTGGGAGCAGTTATGGCTATCCTTGCTTACCAGTCTCTAAATTAGTAAAGTGAATTTTGCAGACTTGGTATTTGACAAACCTGAAGAAAATGCAGGCAACACCATTAGCACTGTGAAGAGAGGAGCTGTCAAACTGCCAGTGTTAGCTTCTCAGGTCACAACTCCAAGGGTGCAGCTCTAACTCATAGAATCACGGAATCATAGAGGTGGAAATGGAAGGCCATCTAGTTCAACCCTCTGCTCAATGCAGGATCAGCCTAAAGCATCCCTGACAAATATTCATCCAGCTACTGCTTGAAGATTGCTAGTGAGGGGAAGCTCACCACCTCCCTAGGCAGCCAATTCTACTGCTGAACTGCTGTTATGGTAAAAAAATAAATCCTAATATCCAGCATCTTTCTGCCTGTGATTTAAACCCATCATTGCAAGTCCTGTTTTCTGCTGCCAACAGGAGTAGCTCCCTGCCCTTCTCTAAGTGACAGCCTTTTAAATACTTAAAGACAGCCATCATGACCCCCTCAGCCTCCTCTTCTCCAGACTGAACATTCCCAAGTGCCTGAGCTTTTCCTTCTAGGACTGGTCTTTTCCTTCACTATCACTGCACATCACTGTTGTCATTCTGCATTTCCCCCAGCTGTCACCATGCATGTCTGTTGGATTTTCTTTTTTGTTCTGCATTGTTCCCCTCCTCTTCAGTCCTCAGTTCACTTTCTGTTCACATTTTCCCTTGGATTTCTCAGAGTGCTTTTGTGGTGGTCTTTCCCCTTGCTTTGCTTCCAAGGTGAAGGTAAAATTCAAAAACATACAGATTCCCTCTTTTTCTTTTTTTACTCTGCCCTTTCCTTGCCACTTTCTCCACCCCTTGGGGGCCACTCCACCACCCAAATCAAGGTCACTCCTCCCACTCTGCACATTTCACCATCTTCCCACCATTCATTGTGATTATTTGTAAAGCTTTTTTTTTTAACAAATGGGAAGAGTTTAATGATAGAAGTTTTTCAGTAAAGTAGAAACACTGGGGAAATTTTTTACTGAACTGAGAGTTGTGTGTGTGTGCTCTCAGTTGGGGATCTGCTGGCCTAACAGAGCCCTCCCAAGAGCCAATCCTGCAAGAAAAGTTCTCCCTGTAGGCCCAGCTGGGGCTCTGCTGGGCAGCCTTGGCAGCCTGTTTTAGACTGCCCAACAGAGCCTGCCAAGGAGCTAATCCTGCCAGTTTCAACCAGGCAGCACAGCAGAGCCCCAGCCAAGCACACCCACCCACCTCAAAGTTCAGTAAAAAATTGCCGCCTTCAGTCCTAGTTTATTGATAAACTCCTATAGTTAAACTCAACCTGAGGTGGTTTTTTTTAAAAAAAGAACGGTGTTTTAAAGTTCATAAGGAGCTGCAGAAGTTTAGTTCCCAGTAAGTTTAAACGGGAAAGAGTGAGGAGACAAACTGCAGACTCCCAACTGCAAAAAAAAAAAAAAAGGATTTCAGTGCTACATGCAAACAAAATAAAGGGATGTATAGTCAGGGCTGAATGAAATTGACATAAGATGCAAAGAGAGAGACACTGGGATGGGAAGCCTAAATCTTTGAAAACATTTTCCCTTTGTGTAAGAACCATTTTGGCAGTCACCAAAAGCCTAACTTTAAAATGGAGCCTCATTGTTTTACATCTTAAATATTTTTACAAGCCTCTTCACAAGCTCTGCAAGGATGGAGGGGGGATGGAAAGTGGCCAGTAACAGAACAGAAAATCCACTAGCGCTTGGCAATAATGTAAGGTACCTTTGCTGCTGCTCTGGTCAGTTTGAAAAATAGCTTGGTCAATTTTAAAAAATTTGCCTGCAGTCCTGTGTGTTCACTTTCAGTCAAGGAACTGAGCCACTAGGGTTTAAATGGGAGATGCTTACTGTACACTACTGCACAGCTGTGCTACGACAATTGCATAATTAAAAAAAATTGAGGCCACCTCCCTATGCATCCACAAGTGATGTTCCCACCCTAAATAAGAGAAAGGATGTGTTTTTGTTGTAGCTGCAAAATTAATACACCAGAGGAAAAAAAAGAATATGCGGACAGCAGGCACAGAAATCCTAACTAACTGCCCTAGAGTCCAGTCCACATCTTTCCAGTTTACCCATCAGAACATCATGAGGAACTTTGTCAAAAGCTTTACTGAAATCCAGGTAAATAACATCAGCAGCATTCCCTTGATCCAGTAAGCTCATCACTCGATCAAATGAGGAAATGAGGTTGGTCTGACAGGACCTGTTGGGGACAAATCTGTGCTGACTTCCCTAGATCACCAAGTTGTCCTTTAGATGCTCACAGATTGATCCCTAATCTGCTCCCTTTTTGAAAATTAGGATAACATCTGCCCTTCTCCAGTCTTGTGGCATGTCTCCTGCAAGCTCTCTAGAAAGTTCTTTGAGCACTCTTGGGTGCATACCATCTGGCCCAGGGGATTTGTACTCATTCAGTGCAGCCAGCTGCTTCTCAACTACCTCTCTATCCATGTCAACCAGCAGCTCAGACACCGTGCCTTGCCTACTACCATCTCTCTTCTTCAGGGGAAAGAAAACTGAGGCAAAAAAGGCACTGAACCTTTCTGTTTTCTCTCTGTCAGAGTTTCTCCATTTTCACCCAACAGTGGGCCCATTACCTCAGCCGATTTTGCACAAGGAGCTGCTGACCTCCCCATATCACCAAGTTGTCCTTCAGATACTTGCAGACTGACCTCTTTAAAACTTGCTCCAGTATCTTCCCTGAGACAGAGGTCAGACTGACTAGCCTGTAGTTTTCTGAGTCATTCTTTTTCCCTTTCTTGAAGATTGGAATAACATTTGCTCTCCTCCAGTCTTATGGCACATCTCATCCTCCAAAAGGTCTTGAAGATGATGGAGCTTTCTAGACTGGAATTTTTGAGCACTCTTGGGTACATTCTCTCTCTCTCTCTCTCTCTCTCTCTCTCTCTCTCTCTCTCTCTCTCTCTCTCTCTCTGTTGCTTACAAGAAAGGCCTTTGGAGCAATTTTCTGTTTCCTATGAGAGGCACCCAGAAAATCAGTGGTGTTCCTTTTAGTTCTGATAGGACTAAAGAACTGAGAAGGAGCTGTGCTCTGCTCCCTCTCCTAGGAGAGTGCGTATGTGTGCATGAGTAAACAAGATGTTTCCCTTCCCACCATAGTCAGGTCTTAGAAAGTTGCTGCCTTCGGAACATCACTTTTAGAGCTGTAATCCACTCCTCTCCTCCAATAAACCCCTCTGTGACTGGCCCTTGTTAGGGTTGTAGCCATTATCTTATCAGCCAGCAGAATCAGCAGCTTCTCTCTCATACATTTTTATTCCAGCTTTTTTTTTTAAGGCGTTCCAAGTAGCGTACATGGTTCTCGCTTTCCTCTTCTTATCATTATAAAAGCCTCTGAGGTAGATGAGACTAAGAGGGTGTGACTGGCCTTAAGGTCAACAGTGAGCTTTTTGGCAAAGTGAGGATTTGAACTTGGGTCTCCCTGATCCTAGCCCGACACTCCAAGCACTGCATTACACCAGCTGTCTGAAGCTTCGAGTTTTCAGCTTCCAGTCCTGAACTAGCTTCAGTTTAGGGGTGCTTCTTGAAGTCAGCTCAATCAAATTGGACTTTATGGCATTCCAAATTACCTGGTCTTGTTTCCAAAGTGGAACCATGGTATCAGGGAAGTTTTCTATGGTTCTATTTTTTAAAAAATTGTAGAGTACATGTGCAATTACAGCAGTTCCTTCCTTCTGTTCTTCTTCATCTCTTTATGTTATTGACTAGCCTAGGCATCTTGGTAGAAGACTGCAGAAAGGCAATCTTGACTTATTTGTATGTAGCAATAGAACAAATTTAGAGTC